>JAKSZT010037117.1:686916-977820 GCA_026826555.1 Tolypeutes matacus | reverse complement strand
AGTATTGCTAGTTGTAGTATTTTCATATATACACTTAACCATATTGAGAAAGCTACATCCGATTACTATTTTTGGAGTGTTTTTTATCAAGAAAGGATGCTATATTTGGTCAAATAACTTTTCTACATTAATTGAGAGTATCATGTGATTTTTCTTCTTCAATTTATCAATGTCAATTATTACACTAATTGATTTTCTTGTATTGAACCACCCTTGCATACCTGGAATAAAACCTACTTGATCATGGTGTATAATTATTTTAATATGCTTTTGGATTCAGTTTGCAAGTAATTTGTTGAGGATTTCTGCATCTACATTCATTAGAGATATTGGCCTGCAATTTTCTTTTTTCTGTAGTATCTTTATCTGGTTTTGGTATTAGGGTGATTTTGGATTCATAGAATGAGTTTGGTAGCATTTTTCCCTGTTAAATACTTTGGAAAAGCATGTGCAAGATTATATTAGATCATCTTTGAATGATTGGTAGGATTCACCTGTGAAGCCATCTGGTCCCGGGATTTTTATCTTTGGGAGGTTTTTGATGACTATTTCAATCTCTTCACTTGTGATTGGTTTGTTGAGGTCTTCTAATGCTTATAGTGTCAATGTAGTTGGTTCGTGTGTTTCTAGAAATTTGTGCATTTTGTTTACATTGTCTAATTTTTTGGCATACAGTTGTTCATAATATCCTTTTATGATCTTTATTATTTATGCATGGTCAGTGGCAATGTACTCCCTTTCATTTCTGATTTTATTTGCATCTTCTCTCTTTTTTCTTTGTAGTCTGAGTTTTTTTTTTTTATTTTGTTGATCTTCTTAATGAACCAACTTTTGATTTTATTGATTCTCTCTATTTTTGTTGTTGTTGATTTAATTTATTTCTGCTCTGATCTTAACTATTTCTTTCCTTCAGCTTAATTTATGATTAGTTTGCTGATCTTTTTCTAGATCCTACAGGTGTACAGTTAAAGCTTCAATTTTATTATTTTTTTTTTAAAGTAAGCATTGGAGGTTATAAATTTCCCTCTCAGCACTGCATTTATGGTGTTCCATAGGTTTTGATAGGTTTTGTTCTCATTTTTATTCTTTTAAGCTATTTGCTGAATTCCCTTGCAATTTCTTCTTTGATCAACTGATTATTTAAGAGTATGTTGTTTAATTTCCATTTATTTATGTGTTTTCCTTTTTTCCTTCCATTATTGGTTTCTAGCTTCATTATGTTATGATCAAAGTCTTTTGTATAATTTCTTTCTTTTTAAATTTATTGAATCTTGTCTTGTGACTCAACATATGGTCTATTCTGGAGAAGGATCCACGAGCACTTGAAAGAAATGTGTATCCTGCTGCTTTGCAGAGTAATACTCTATAGATATACATTAGTTCTACTTCATTTATCATATTATTCAAGCTATTTCTTTATTTATCTTCTGTCCAGATGGTCTATTCAATACTGAGGGTTGTGTACTGAAGTCTCCAATGAATTTTTGTGGAGACATTTATTTCTCCCTTCAGTTTTGCCAGTGTGTGCTTCATGTATATTGGGGCACTCAGGTTAGGTACAAAAATATTTAGTATACTTATTTCCTCTTGGGGAATCACACCTTTTATTAATATATAATAACCTTTTTCATCCATTATAAGAATTGTTTATTTAAAATCTAGTTTTTCTAATAGATTTTTGGTTACTATTTGCATGGAATATCTTTTTCCAATCTTTCACTTTTTTGTAAAATATACTTTTTTTATTTTTTAAAAGATACTTAGATTACATAAATATTACATTAAAAATATGGGGGATTCCAATGTGCCCCACTCTCTACCCCTCACACATTCTCACACATTGTCAACATCCTTCATTAGCGCGGTACATTTGCTACAATTGATGAACAGAACCTTGTTTTGTTATTACGTCTGATGTGAGTCTCTTGTAGACAGCATATAGATGGCTATATTTTATTATCCATGCTATCAGCCAATGTCGTTTGATTGAGGAGTCCATACCATTAACATTCAATGTTATTACTGTAAAGGTATTACTTACTTCATCCATTTTGCTCTTTGGCTTTCTGTTGTCATGTCTTAGTATTGTTTGTCTTTTTACCCTATAATTTACCCTTCTTAATAATTTTCATTTTTTCATTCTTCTCCAAGTCTTTTGCCCTTGTTTTTTCATTTCATACTGCAGCTCTCCCTTTAGTATCTCTTGTAATTTTTATCTTTTTGTAACATATTCTACCATTTTTGTTTGTCTGTGAAGACTTTGAACTAACCTTCATTTTTTAAACATGTTTTATTTTTTAAAGGTACTTTAGATTACATAAATGTTACATAAACTATAGGGGACTTCCGTATGCTGCACTCCCTACTGCTTCCACACTTTCCCACACTAACAACCTCCTTCATTAGGGTATATTTGTTACAATTGATGAACACATATTGGAGAATTGCCACTAAGCATAGATTATAGTTTACATTATATTTTCACTCTGTCCCACACTATTTTGTAAGTTATGACAAAATATATAATGGCGTGCATCCATCATTGCAATGTCATTAAGGATAATTCCAATGCCACTGAAATGCCCCCCATGTTACATCTATTTTTCCCTCTCCCTCCCCTCAGAACCTCTGGTGGCCACTGCCTCCACATCAATGATACAAGTTCTTCCGTTGCTAAAACAATTATAAGTCTACAGTAGAATAACAGTAAGTCTACTCTAGGCCATCACTCATTTTTTGAAGGACATTTTTGCCAGATTCAGAATTCTTGGCTAGCATTTTTTTCTCTTTCAGTACCTTAAATACATCATTCCACTTTCTTCTCACTTCCATGGTTTCTGATGAAAGGTTGGCATGTAATCTTTGAGTAATATGAATCTACCTTTATGTGCTCTAATACATATTTTTTTCTCATACATTGTGTCTTTCATTCCCATAAGGTCAGTTACTTTTCTTTGCAGGCTTTCAGATTGTTCTTTATGGTCACTAAGTGTCTTCTTAATATTCTTTATCTCTTTAGTCATATTTTCTTTAAATTCTTTGAATTGATTTAGCAGAGTTTTGTGATTATCATTGATTAATTGTCTTAAATCTTGTATCTTTTCAGGATATTTGGTTTGTTCCTTTGTCTGGACCATTTCTTCTTGTTTTCTACTGTGGCTTGTAATTTTTTGCTGATGTCTAGGGTTATGAATATGTTGATGAATTTACTCTGTTGGCCAATCTTTCTATATTGCTTATTGTGTTTTTCCCACAGTTCTTCCTTGATATTTTGTTCCACTTATTATAAGTCTTTAGAATTGCTTAGCTTAAGTTATCAAAATTGGACCAGGGTCTCACTAATGAGCCACAGAGTTTCTCTCAGGAGTTTGGGTTACCAGAGTTCTAAAAGTGGATTTACTCCATGCAATTTCCATACCGGCCAAGAGATGGCATTCATCAATGCACCTTTCCATGGAAGTGTTTCTTTAAAATCTCCATTTTCCTATGTTTTGGTCTGGCCAGTTCTGAGATTCAAAGTGGGATGTCCTGGCAGAATTCATTGAAGAGACTCTCTGACTCCCTCTCTCTTTTCCCTTGTAACAGTCGACAGGGAGGAAAATGTTCCCCTCCCAGTTGACTGCAGTGAGCCAGGGATTTTACTCCAGCTTAATATCTTGGGGGTGGGGGAGGCGAGCCCTTATTGGCCACCACAGGGTTTTAGTAACTCATATTTGTTGTTTTGGCTTCTTTATTTCTCTGTCCCTCATCCTCCTGGGAGTTATACAGCATTGTCCTGGGCTACTGACCCCCAAAGCAGGTCCTTCAGACAGCTTTTGCCCTTTCTTCATTATTTTTGTGAGAGAGTTAAGCATTGCCTGCCTACTCTGATGACATCTTCCTGGTACTACCTAAAAATTTATTTTAATTTGTTTCTTCTCATCTGTACTACATCCTTTAATAAATATGTCTCATAAAATGTAGAAAACTTTTTTAAAATATTAAGAACTTTATCCATTTCTTCTTGTCTTCTTCCTCTTGAGGATACATTTTTCTTTCAGGTAATCTTTTATACCTTGTATATAATGCTTTTCAATTACAATAAAGTTTCCTTTGTATCACTATTGGTACAATAGTCTAGTCATTTTAACTTTTATATTTAACATTTTAACCCAGCTGGAACAAATTGTGCACAATATGTAGAGTGCATCTAATATCTTTTTCCACAGTGATATTCATGAGGTTTTTCCACCAGCAGTTATTATATATTTCTTTTCAATAGTTTTATTACTCTTAAACTTTCTATTCATCATGAATAGCATGCTTTAAATATTAGAAGGCCCAAGATCCCTTTTTTTCTAAGTTAATAATACTATCTACGCTTGCTTATTTCCCTAAATACAATTTATCACAACTCTATCAAATTGCATAAAGTACCAGTTAGAAAGTTAAAAGGAATTGTAATAAAACTACATACTAAAGCATTTCATTGGCATTCCTTTGGATGTCATTTTCATACACATGACCAATCTTAATTCTCACAATAATTCTGTGAAGAATATTTCAATTTTACACATGGTGAAATTGAAGCTCAATGAGATTTCCCAAAGATTAAGCAACTGGTAGGTAGAGAAGCAAGGACAAAAATACCAGTTTTAGGACTCCCCATTTGTATTTTCTTATTTTACTAGGATGTCTCTCACGGAAGCATGATCATATTTTAAATTTACTTCCTCCAATTTGTAGCACTATACTTCTATTTAAGGATCTTTCTTAATTTATTCCAATGCAGATTTATAATGTTCTATAAATGGTTGATGTAAATTAACACCCATTTTAAAAATGGTAGCTTGTCATTGTTGAGCATTAGAATGACATTTTAAAATTATTTTATATCATATAACTTTTTGAATTGGTCTTTTATTGTTAGTATAGTTACATGATACTACAAGTTTTGCTAGTTAATAGATTTACCATAAAGAAAATGTAGTTTTCTAGAGAAAAAGCAGTATTCATACAAAAGAGTTTTGCTTTTCTTCCTTATCAGTCTTACTTACAGTTAACTGTTTTGTTGCAATGGAAGTTTCCTCAACTATATAGAAATAAAAATGGTTGCCAAGATTGCTTAGTTGCTTCCTGAGAAATATTTTTTATCTTTTCCCAATGGTAATGTTAGTTCTTAGTTTTAAGGAATTACTTAACACACTTATTGGAAAAGCCTATGCAATCATTAGCAAAGGTAATTAAATCAAAGTTGAATGGTGAATTTCACTGACACTTTTTAATGTTATCTGTTAATACTTTGGATTTTTATCATTTTTTCTGTTGATGTTGATTTAATATTTGTTTTGCTGAACACCATTCTTGTAGTCCTTAGTCAAAGTAGTTATTTTCATTTGTTGCTGTAATGTTTGCCAATATTTTGTTCTGCATTCTGCATATCTGTTTAGACAGAGAACTTCTTAAAAATCTGGTTGACTTTCACTATGGAGGTCATATTTGCCTCAAAATGCAACTGGTAATGTATCATCTTTCATTATATATAACTATTAAGAGTTATTCATTTTTGAACATTTGAAAACATTCCTGAATAAGGCCATAAAGGTCAAAGTCCAACTCAACATAAAATTATATTAGGTTATAATATTCCCTAAATTTTTAAGTGATTTTTACTTGTTATAATTATTCTCATTTCTAATTTTCTTTTGAAGTCATTTAAAAAGAAATGTATTCATTTTGATAGTTTTCAGTAGGTCTGCATTACTATTATTCTCCATTTTATTTATCATATTACAATTGGTTTCATTTTAATTACTAGTTTTTAGTTCTATTTCTGATGTTTTGATAGAGTTAAACCTTGGGATTCACCCAATAATACCACTTTACCATATTCAAAAATATATAAATATTAATATCAATTCATTTCTCTCTTTTCAGTTAAATGTAAATTACTTAAATATTTCTTGTGTTATTTTCCTCAGATACAGAAGAGCAACAGGACTATTCAATGCATATTTTGGTCCAGTAACATTTGCATTTTGCATGCAATTTTCAGATCAAATATGACTTTATTAAAGAGCATAGATTTGTTAAAACATAGCCACATTGTGCTTTAAAGAGATCCATAAATCTAAAATATATGTATTTTTAATTAGTCTTAATCTTCATGTTTCTGGCTCAATAAAAAGCTGAGAGACCTGTGGGGTCCCCAATGTCTGTCTTAATTGGTAATAGATTTTTATTTTTATGAGTCTCTTTTCCTTCTCCAACAGTATCTATACTCTTCTACCACTGAAAAGTCTGTGGAAACATCAAAGGTTTTAGAATCATAGAAGCCTGGATTCCAATGTTGTCTATTTCACAAAACAGATTCTAAAAAATAATTAATAATTAAGTCTCTGTTTCCTCTTTGAAAATGTATGCAATAACATCTGCCTCATAGGGCTGTTAAGAAGCTGTAATGAGTAAGCATAATATTACTTGCCTAGCACAATAATATCTGCTTCATGCCAAAGCAAAACATGTCATTACCAGCTCACTTCCTAAAGGATTATCCTTCTCTGCCTGAGGAATGGAAACAGGAGACTAAAAGAGAAGGAGTTTCACCTCTTCTGACATCTCCACAGTTTCACAACTGGAGCAAAACTGGTTTTATGACTTCCGGTTGTTCTGGAAAAATATGGTTCCACCCTCTAGATCACAGAAAGAAGGCAGAAATGTTAAGAAGGTATGTAATTTCATTATTTGTGGGATGGGGTATAACCTGAGGGACATGTTAAACACTCCTTTGGAGGTGGAGGCAGAATTCTTCACTAGGAAAGATTTCCTGGAAAAGTGTCTCATTTCCCAGAAAACTCAGTCCCAGAGCAGACATAAACATTGGAAGGTAAGCCATTATCTGAATTTCTAATTCCCGAGGAGTCTCTCATGTTAAAATAGAGTCTTGGTTTTTAAAGTTTTTCTTTATCTATTTCTGTTTCAGTATATGTGTGTATAATTTCTTCACCAGTGATTCTAAGTCTTCTTTTGCTGTTTTAGAAGATAGGCATGTCAGATGTACCAGATAGGTGTCTTTCTGGTACATGTCACAGTTGAAGAACTTAATTCAGTGACCTGAACAGCATAGGTTCCTGGATCCAATGGAGGCACTATCAAAATTGAAATCTGATGATCTCAATCTCTCTTTAGTATAAACTGATCTGTAATGAGCACTGCCCTGGAGATCTGCTTATACTGCACATTTGAACAGTTTTCCTCAATAAGGTAATTATCCTCCACAATAAGATATTTTGCATTCATTCTTTGACCAAAGTGATCTATAATTGCTTTATATCTTGCAGAACTTCATCAGCTACAAAGCATTGCATTTTATGACAGAGACAATAGATTTGCCAAAAAACTGCACATATCCTGCAGAAACACGGGAATTTCTCCTGGGCCATACAAGGGAAATAAAAAGGGAATGTGGCCAAACCATCCAAGACACTGAAGTTAGGTTTTTGTTGTTTTAAGGCCATTTATTATAGTGCAAGATAACTATGATGTCATTGCATTTGAGTGCAGTCCAAATGTTTAATCAGGGGTTAATTTTTTAGTTAAGTACTCTGAAAATGCACATTGGTTGAAGGCTTGATATTCATCAGGATGTTATTCATAGTCTATATAAATGTAAAAAATTTCATTACCATCACTTTTTTTTTTTTTTTTTTTAACCATAGTGAGGTCTTTGCTACTAACATCAGCTCTGGAACAAGGCACCTGTTCTACTTTTCCTTCCTGAAATGCAAGAATCCTAGAGACACTTTAAAATTCTGCATATGGACTAATTTGCTATGATTAAAAGATCAATTAACAATCCCTGAGAAAACAGCAACTTTGATACCTAATCAATATTAAACCTCCTGCCTTTTCAAACTATTTTTGAGTAAGTAATCCTGTTTCCCTTTGGGTGATCAGTGTTATTTTCTACTGTAGGTTTGCTTTCATCTTTACTTCCATCTAAAACTGTGTGAACAGAAGTTTTATCTCCACAATCATTTTCCTTTTATGCTTTAGGATTGATGTTCCTAGTATTTTGTTGAGGATTTGTGTGTCTATACTCATGAGAAACATTGTTCTGTAGGAAATTTTTTTTCCTGGTAATATCTTTGACTTTTGTATGAGGGTGATGTTGCCTTCATAGAATGAATTTGAGGGTGTTGTCTCCTCTTCAAGTTTCTGGAAGAGGTTGAGCAGAATTGGAATCAAGTCTCCTTGGAATGGTTAGCAGAAATACCCTTTGTAGCTATTTGTTCCTGGGCTTTTATTTGTTGGGAAATTTTTTATTACTGATTTAATTCTCTTTAGTAGTAATTTGTTTGTTGAGAGCTTCAATTTCCTCAAGTCAATGTAGATAGATTATGTATTTCTCAGAATTTGTCCATTTCATATAGCTTTTCTAATTTAATTGTGTGCAATTGCTCATAGAAACCTCTTATAATCCTTTTTATTTCAGCATAACCAGTGTTATGGCCCACTTTTCATTTATGATTTTTATTATTTTTATCCTCCCTTATTTTTTCTTTGTCAGTCTATCTAAACTTTTTCAATTTTAATGATATTTTCAATGAACCAGTTTTGGGTTTTGTTGATTCTATTGACTTTTATACCATTTCCTTTTTCTCTGTTCTAATATTATTTTTCCATTCCTTCTGCTTGTTTTGGGTTTAATTTTATTTTTTAAAATTTCTAAAAATTTTGAAGCTATGTCTTTGGTTTGAAATATTTCTTCTTTTTTAATGAAGGCAATTATAGGTATAAATTTCCCTCTCAGCACTGCATTTACTGCATTCCATTATTTTTTTTTCCATGAACATGGAGTGTCCTTCCATTTATTTGTCTTTTTAATTTTATTTTTTTTAGAATCAAAACATATTAGATTTTATTCAACATTTAAAATTGTATAAATGCTACACATTGGCACATTGTATTTTCATTTTAAATTGCCTCAAGATATTTCCTAATGTCTCTTCTAATTTCCTATTTAGCCTATTAATTGTTTATCTGTATTTTGTTTCATTTCTCTATATTTGTGAATTTTTCATTTTTGCTCTTTATTGAATTATAACTTCAGTCCTTTGTGATTAGAGAAGATACAATGTATGATTCCAAAAAAAATTTTAGTGTATTGATGCTTGTTTTATGATTAAAAGTATGGTCTAACCTAGAGAATGATCCTTATGCAGTTGAGAAGAATGTGTATCTGTATGTCTAGTTGATTTAAAGTATCATTCAATGGACTTACACATCCTGGAGCCTTGCCAACAACCATAGACCACAGTTCACATCATAGACCACACTCTCTCCCACACAGTTCTGAGTGGTGTGTGCTGATTTAAAATGGCCTACATCCGTTGCCACAACGGTACTCAGGACAACCTCCAAATCCCAAAGAAGCCCCTGTATTTCAACTGCTCATCCCCTCCCTGCCCCAAAAGTGTGGGATGTGGTGGGAGGTGTGGGAGGTGGGCAACATGGGAATCCCAGTGGGTTCCGTGTAATATTTTGGGTAATCTAAGCACCTCTTAAAATATATTTATATATATATATATATATAACATTTTTGTAAGCAAATGCACATATATGCATATATATTTATATTTCATTTTACAAATATTGGTATGTATTGTGAAAATTTTGATTTTTACCCACAATAAAAAATTAATTAAAAATAAATAAATAAATAAAGTATCATTCAAGCCTTGTATTTCCTTAATGGTCTTTTTGCTAGATGTTCTATTCATTATCAAAATTTCTACTATTAATGAAGACCTGTCAATTTCTCCCTTTAAATCTATCAGTATTTGCTTCTTTCATTTTGGGGCTTGGTTGTTAGGTGCTTATATATTTACACTTGTTACATTATATCTTCTTATTGAATTCTCCCCTATATCAGTATATAATGCCCATCTTTGTACTTCTTGGCTGTTTTTGATATACAGTCTTTCTTTTGGTTCCTACTTTAATGGTATATTTTTCTATACATTCATTTTCAAACTACTTGTACATTAGCATTTAAGGTGAGTCTCTTATATCCATCAAATCATTAGGTCATTCTTTTTCATTTATTCTCCAAACTTCTACCTTTTGACTGAAGAGCCTAATTGATTTACATTTAAAGTAACTACTGGTAAAACAGGATTTATTCTGCTATTTTGCTCTTTGGTCACTTTGTATTCATATACCATTTTTAAATATATTTTTTATTTATTTTTAGTAGATACTTAGATTACATAAAATGCTACATAAGGGCTTCTCATATGCCCCACTCCCCACACCTCCCACTTTTCACATTAACAACTTCTTTCATTAGTATGGTACATTCATTGCAATTGAGGAACACATTTTGGAGCATTGCCACTAAGCATGGATTACAATTTACTCTCTGTCTCACTCAATTCTGTAGGTTATGGCAGGATATATAATGGCCTGTATCTGTCATTACAATGTCATTCAGGACAATTCCAAGTCCTGAAAATGTCCACATATTACACCTCTTTTTCCCTCTCCCTGACTTCAACACCTCCAGTGGCCACTGTCTCCACATCCATGATATAATTTATTCCATTGCTAAAATCACAATAAGTCTATAGTAAAATACCTGTAAGTTCACTTTAGTACATATTTTATTCACCAGTCCTGAGGATTCTGGGATAGTGATGCCCACTCCACCTCTAATTGAGAGGGGATTTCGATCCCATATGGCTGATGGGTGGGTCTCTCTTGCTTGTTATAACTCTTTCTTGCATTATATCACTGTTTTGTTTGTTGTTGTTACCATTCATGTTATTTCCTTTATTTTTAAAGAAACTTTATATTACATAAATGTTACATCAAAAATATAGGGGATTCCTATGTAACCCCCCATCACATCCAGACTCTCCCACATTAACAACATCTTTCATTAGTGTGGTACATTTGTTACAACTGATGAACACATATTGAAGCATTGCTACTAACTATGAGCTATAGCTTACATTGTGGTTTACACTTTGCACTGTATAATTTTATAGGGTTTGACAAAATATGTAATGGCCTGTAACCATCATTGCAATATCATTCAGAAGAATTCCAATATCCCCAAAGTGCCCCATGTTATACCTATTCTTCCCTCTCTCCCCCCTCAGAATATAAAAACTCATTTTTTAAAGATTTATTTTATTTTATTTATCCCCCCCTTGCTGCTTGTGTTTGGTGTGTCCATTTGTTGTGCATTTTTCTGTATCTGCTTGTCTCCCTTTGTTGCATTGTGCCAGCTCACCATGCTTTGGGGACCAACTTGCCTTCACCAGGAGGACCCAGGAATCAAACCCAGGGCCTCCCATATGGTAAATGGGAGCCCAACCTCTTAAACCACACGTGCTTGCCCCAGAATATATAACTTTTAATGGTTACTTCAGACTTTATAGCCTACATCTTTAATTTATCACAATCTACCTCCAAGAAATAGTCTAGTAACTTACCTATAGAATAAGAACTATAAATGCAGTATATTTCCATTACATCCCTCCCTGCTTGAGTTTTACTGTTGTTATGATATATTTTTCTGAGACATATGTTGTAAAACCACTAATATATTATTTTTGCTTTAAACTGTTGATCATATTTTCAAGAAATTTAAAAAAGGAGAAAAAACTTTTTTATGCTTGTGATTACCATATTCATTAATTCTTCATTCCTTTGTGTGGAAACAGGTTTCCTCTGGTATCATTTTACTTCTGCTTGGAAGATTTTCTTTAAATTTTTTTATAATGTAGTCTGCTGGAGATGAAAACTTTCTGCTTTCGTATTCCTGCAAAAGTCCTTATTTTTCCTGTGTTGTTTTTTTTAATAAGATATTTTTGGTAGTTAAAGGTTCATAGTACTTTTCTTTTTAAAAAATTAAAGAAGTTTAGAATAAATAAATGTTATATAAAAAATATAAAGGATTCCCATATACCATATCCCCACTCCCTCCTACTCTTCTCCTCATTAATGTGGCATGTTCAAATTGATGAACATATATTGAAGCATTGCCACTAACCATGGTCTATATTTTATATTGTTGTTTACACTTTGAACAGTGCCATTTTATAGGTTTGGACAAAATGTGTAATTGTCTGTATCTGTCCTTGTAATCTCATACAGAGCAATTCCAATGTCCCCAAAATGCCCCATGTTAAATGTATTCTTCCCCCTACCTCCCCTCAGAACCTCTGGTGACCACTGCCTCTATATCAGTGTTGCAAGTTCTTCCATTACTAGAACAATAAGTCTACTTTAGTCCATGGTTGCATTTGCCCCTTATGTTTGTTCATTCCCCAATCTTGAGGATTTTGGGATAGTGATTCCCACTCTGCTTCAAATTGAGAGGGGGCTTAGAACTCACGAGGAAGATGAATGGAACTGTCTTGTTTGCAGTTGTAGATACTCTCTGTTTTGGGGATTGACGTTGTCCATCATCATCCTTTTGTTACTTGTCCTGGGCAAGTCCAGAGAACTGGAGAGTAGGTGTTGGCTGCAACTCTGCTAAGATTCAGGGATCAATCAATGTATGAAAAACCAGAAGATTTAAATCTCTTGGGCACATATTTTACAGGTATAGTGCTAATTATAGGTTCAAAGAAAGAGGGGTATGAGAGCCATGTGTGAAAAAATATATAAATGAATCTAACTCTGAAACATTGGGGGAATAGGTTATCATATATTCCAAAGTATGGCCCACTGAAAGGGTCCCAAAATCCTGGGATTGTCTTGAGACCCTGCTTATAATGTCTAGATATCTCTAGAGCCCTCAGGAGGCCCCCTGCTTGAGGCACTGTTTACTGTGGCAGTTAGTGAGATGCTCCTGAGTTGTGTATAAGCATAACCTCTGGAATCACCTCCCAACTTACTTTGAAATCTTTTAGCCATAAAAACTCATTTGTATTTAATATTTCTCTTTTGGTCCAGGTCTCTTTCCAAATGCATCATTAGTTGACTCTAGGTAATAATTCCTTGGTGCCAGGGAGGCTCATTCTGGAGTCATATACCACACTGATGAAAGGTAGTGATTTTATATGCAGAGTTTGGCTTAGAGAGGGGCTACATTTCAACAACAAGGAGACTTTCGGGAAGTAATTCTTAGAGAATATATAATACTAGGCTAAGTTCAATTTCACAAGAATGAGGTTCATAGTTACAAGCATAAATATCAAGTGCCTAGTGTATTGATCTGTACTCTTTCACTAGGCACTGCCCATGTACTCTAGGGATTCTTGCCACTCTATTAGAGAATGTAGCAGGACTCTGCAGCATAGGGATTCAATATTCTTTTGGTTATTGTGTTAGGTCTACACCCACTGAGACAACACCCCATGGCCACTTGAACTTTTTCATATTCCATAAAGGCATGATCCAGGTGCATGCCTCCAAACACCATCCCTCACCACTCTCACCCCACACCTGTGATCCTCCCCTGCCACAGTTGTGACCCTCTTGCAATCCAAAACTTCCTCAAAAGCAAAGCCAAAAAATAAAGATAATAAAAATTTAAAAAGTAATAAAAAATTTAAAATGGAAAAAAAATTTTCATTGTGTTGTCATCATAAGATCTGTTATCTTTAATAAAGAGTTATAATTTCTTCTGTATGTCTCCCCAGTGTCTTTTTTAAAACTTTATTTTCAAAGAATCTTTAGGATATGGAAAAGTCACATTGAAAATATAGAGTATTCCCATATACCCCCTCTCACATTTTCCCTTATTCATAACTTATTTCATTAGTTAGCATGTCCCAGAAGCCCTCTTTCCCACATACCCCCCCACCTCTGACACCCTGCACCAGTAACCTTCCTTTTCCCTATTTGCTAAAAGAACATTCCCACCATTGTAGTTTTAATCACAGACCTAAAAATTCTCTGAGTTCACCTGTTCTTTCCTCCAGCTATCCCCCCAATTCCATGGATAATCCAAACCAACCTCCTAACACTGCTTACCTTCCCATTACAATACTGTCAACCCCACTCACATCCTTGTACCATAATCACCCTGTCCATTACCAAACCACCCCTTCCATCTTATCACAAGTTTTGCCCATATTGAGCATTGGCTCACCACACTCTACTCCCTTTCTGTTTCCTGATAACTTATCTTCTAGACTCTAGCTCCATTAGTCTGCTTAATTTGCTTAGGTCATATCAGTAAGGTCACGTAATATTTGTCCTTCAGTAACTGGCTTACTTCACTCAACATAACATCTTTAAGGTCATCCATGCTGTCATGTGTGTGGATACTTCATTTCTTCTTACAGCTGCGTAATATTCCATTGTATGTATATGCCACAATTTGCTTAACCATTCATCTGTTGCTGAACAAATTGGTTTCTTCCTACTTTTGGCAATCATAAATAATGGCACTATGCACATTGGTGTCCATGTATCTGTTCATGTCCCTGATTTCAATTCTTCTACATATATACCCAGCAGTGGGATTGCTGGATGGCATTTTTATAGTTAGCTTCCTGAGGAACTGCCAAACCTTCCTCCACAATGGCTACACCATTCAACATTCCCACCAGCAGTTGATGAGTGTTCCTTTCCTACACATCCTCTCCAACACTTGTAGTTCTGTTTTTTTAATAGCTGCCAGCCTAATGGGTATAAAATGATATCTCACTATAGTTTTGGTTTGCATTTCCCTAATAGCTAGTGATGTTGAGCAACTTTTCATGTGCTTTTTAGTCATTTGTATTTCTTCTTTGGAAATATATCCAAAGAGTGATCTGGCTCACACTTTGTGAAAGGGCACCTATAGACTGAGAATTTTTTTCTTTAGGTTTTTTTATGTTATTTTATAATTTATTTTTCTATTTTATTCTTTATTTTATTCTCTAAAACTGGGTACCTTATTTATGGAAGGTGGGTTGGAGAGTAATTGATGAGCACTGTCAACTTGAGGTCGCTTCTCTTAGGAGGTACTGGGGATCAAAGCAGGGACCACAAGGTGAGGTAGGCATTAATCCATGGACCTCCACCATCTCTATAGGTTAAGTAGGCTTCAGAAAGCTTCTCTCTCTCTCCTTGTCCTCTATCCCCTCAGGCAAGTTGAACTTCTAACAGTTTGCCAGGTATCTTCTCTTATCTTCCTTCCCTTCTGGGCTCTTAGGTGCCTGTCAGCCTGCTCCCTCACTGACATAGTTTCTCTCTTTCCCAGTGTGGGTTGGTGTGACAGCCTGCCATATCCTGCCTCACCTTTCCCTGGGGTCACTTCAGCTCTGGCTAGAGTCATTTTTTCCCCTTCTGTTCCACACACCTTATCTCCCCTCTCACTTACACTTGTGTCTTTCTGATTTTGCTGGGTGCTGTTCCCTCACCTATTTGCCTTTCAAATTTCCCATGGATGTTTCTCTTCCAACCTCCACTTCCTGGGCTGATTACAGCTGAGAATCAAAGCAGTATCACCTGGCCAAAATTCACTGAAGAAAAACAACTGTCCACCTACACCAGACCCTTCTTTCTCCCAGGTAGGTGGACCTTTTCTCACCTCTCAGTTGGCTGCAGTGAGCCAGGGGTTTTATCAGGACTATTCTCCTTGAGGGTGGGGGATGTGTGCCATTTGCAGCCACAGGGGCAAGTAACTCATGGTTCTTATTTGGCCTCTTTTTCTCTCTGTCCTTCTCCCTCCTGATAGTATGTATCACTCTCCTAGTCTGCAGATCCCCAAAGCCTCCAATTTTTTTTTTTAATTTATTTATTTTTTATTGTGGGTAAAAATCAAATTTTTCACAATACATACCAATATTTGTAAAATGATGTATTATATATGCATATATGAGCATTTGCTTACAAAAATGTTTTATATATATATATATATTAAAAGGTGCTTAGATTACCTAAATATTACACAGAAACTACAGGGATTCCCATATTCCCCACCTCCCACACCTCCCAGCACATCCCACACAAACATCTCCCACAAGTGTGGCCCATCACCCTCAATGGACGAACACATCCTGGGGCCTTGCCATCAACCTTAGACCACAGTTCACATCGTATACCACACTCTCTCCCACACAGTTCTGAATAGTGTGTGCTGATTTAAAATGGCCTACATCCGTTGCCACAACGGCACTCAGGACAACCTCCGAGTCCCGAAAAAGCCCCTGTATTTCAACTGCACATCCCCTCCTTGCCCCGTGGCCAGTGGCCACCGGCTCCACCTCACTGTTATAATTTCTTCCATTGCTAGAATCACCATATGTGTACAACAGAATACCATTAAGTCCACTCTAGTCCGTAGTTCTTCCCCCAATCCTGAGGGGACTGGGATGGTGATGTCCACTCCACCTCCAATTGAGAGAGGGCTTGTATCCCATGGATATGGTGGGTGGGATGATAGTGCCTGCAGATGCAGGCCCTCTCCATTCCCTGGGATGGCCGTTGCCCATTGTTGTCTCCTCGCCAGGTGTCTTGGATGAGTCCATTGAGCTGTAGGGTAGGAGTTGCAGCTCCACTGAGATTCCACAAACACCTGGTACATAGATATGCCAGGGACTCCAGTCTCTGGAAGTATACCTAAAAACTCGAGCATCATATATAGGTTTGAATAGAAGGGACTGATGAATCATATGCAGGGAGGACTTATTTGAGTCCAATTCTGTCACTCTCAGGAGCACAGATTCCGAAATAGAGCCCATGGATAAGACTTCAGTCTCTGGGGCTATCCCCCCTTATATAGGACCTAAGTGTCTCCAGAGCCCTCAGGAGCCCCTCTGTGTGGGGTGATATGCACTTTGATGTTCTATGAGATCCTACTGAGGTGTGCGTAAGTGTTACCTCTGGGATGACCTCCCAACTCTCTTTGAAGCCTCTTAGCCACTTGAACTCATTTGTCTTTACCTTTTCCCCCTTCTATTCAAGGTCTTTTTCCAGTCATGTTGCCAGTTGGCACTTGGTATTAATCCCTCGTTGCCAGGGAGGCTCATCCCCAGGAGTCATGTCCCACGTTGGGGGGAAGGTAATGCATTCATATGCTGAGTTTGGCTTAGAGAGAGGCCACATTTGAGCCACAAGGGGGTTCTCAGGTGGCAACCCTTAGGCACCCCATAACATTAAGCTAAGTTTCAGTTACAAGAACAAAGACTCATAAGGGTAGTCATCAATAACAAGAATTCATCAGTGGCCATCCTCTTTTGACAGACACTGTCCCTACACTCAGAGGACTGTTGCTGCTCCCTTGGAGAATGTGGCAGAGCTCTCCAGGCTAGGAATTCAGATTCCCTCATTTATTGAGTGATTGTCCACCATCATGACCATGCCCCATCCTTTGATCATTAGAACTATTTTGTACATCTTTCATGCATATTCAGATGAGCTTACTCCCACGAATCCCCCCTCCCAGACACCCCCCACAAATAATCTCCTGCAGCATCCATTGTAACCCTTCTGTGATCTAAATCTTCCATGAACATGTAGCCCATATAATAATCAAATACACTTAATAAGAAAAAGAAACAACAATGAGAAGCTTACATGCAAGAGACAAACCTAAGGAAACTCAGGAAAAAAAACAAACAATCAAACAAAAAACAAAACAAAACAAAATTCAATTGGTGGATTGGGACATTCAAAAAAATGAAAAAAAAAGCAAAAGAAATGCCTTTAAAAAATTATTCTTTTTTCCTTTTATCACTGTGTTATCAGATGTCTGGTGTGCCATGACACCTTCCCCTTCTGACTCCCCAGTGTCTTCCAAATTTTCATTTAATTTTCAAAGAAGTTTTAGGTCACAGCAAAGTCACACACGGAATACCAGAGACCCCCAGATACCAAACCACCCCCCCTTCCCCACCCTATATTAAACCCCTTTTTTTTTTCTTTTTTGGATGTTAGCATTGTTATAACTGTTATACAGATAGCAAAATATAGCAACTAAACATTGTCAATGATTTACAGTGTAGTTTACAATTTAGATGATACAGTTTTTAAAGTTTTTATGATATTTACCATGTCCTGTGTCCACTACTGTAAGGTAATGAAAAACCTTTCCCATGACCACTAAATACCCCATTAGATCTTAACTGTTCCTTCCTCCCCACCCCCCGGGAGCATATGACACTCCTCTGTCTTGACTCATGGAATGTCAAGATTCATAGTTACATGCCCTGGGTATTTGAACCTGCCCTTCCTAATCTACCCTCCTGTCAATGCTGCACCACCAAACCCAGTAATATCACTACCCATCTGTCCTATCCTTCAATATGCAACTATACTCTATCTCTTTTGAATGCCTCCTTGGAATTTTTCATTTCAATTATTGTGAACTTCAATACCATTAGTTCTCTTTGGTTCCTTTAGAAAACTTCCATCTCTTTACTAAGACTCTCACATTGCTCATTAATTGTTTTCTGGTGTCATTTAGTTCTCTCTTAATTTTTCTTCATCTCCTTGAGTATTTTTAAAGTCATTTTTTAAAGGTTTCATTTGGTATGTTCACATTCTTGTCTTCTTTATTGGTGTTTTCTGGATTTTTACCCTCTTCCTGGGAATGGACCATTATTTATTGTGCTTTTGTTTCTTTTGTACTTTTTTCCCCTGTACATTTTTTTTAATATTTTTTATTTTTTCTAAAGATACTAAGATTACACAAATGTTACATAAAAAATATAGAGGATTCCCATATTTCCTGCTCCCTACTCCTCCCACATTTTCCCACGTTAACAATATCCTTTATTAGTGTGGTACATTTGCTACAATTGATGAACACATTTTGAAGCATTGCCACTAAGCATGGATTATAATTTACATTGAAGTTTACACTCTCTCCTGAACAATTGTGTAAGTAATGTCAAGATATGTAATGACCTGTATCTGCCATTGCAATGTCATTCAGAACAATTCCCCAGTCCTGAAAATGCCCCTATATTACACATGGTTTTCCCTCTCTCTCTCCTCAGAACCTCCAGTGGCCACTGCCTCCACATCAATGATATAAATTCTTCCATTGCTAGAATCACAATAAGTCTACACTAGAATAACAATAAGTCTAATTTAGTCCATACTTCATTCCCCACTCCTGAGGATTCTGGAATGGTGATGCCCATTCCACCTCTAACTGAGAGAAGGCTTAGATTCCATAGGATAGAGTGATGAGACTATCTTGCTTGCAGTTGCACACTCTCTCTGTTCCTTGGGATGGTCATTGTTTATCATCATCTCTTTTTTAGTTTTCATGGGCAAGTCCAATGAATTGTTTAGTAAGGGTTACAACTCTGTTGAGATTCAGGGCCAAGCTGGCACATGGACCCTCCAAAGATTTAAGTTTCTTGGATGTACACCTATCAACTCTAATATTAACTATAGGTACAAATAGAAGGAGCAAAGGAACCATGTGTAGGGAAAACACAACTGAGTCCAACTCTGTCACACTGGGGAGCATAAATTCCAAAGTAAGGCCCACTGGCAGGGCACCAAACTCCTGAGCTGTCTGCCCTGCCTATAATGTCTGGGTGTCTCCAGAGCCTTCAGAAGCCCAGCTCTTTGAGATAGCATTTACTTTGGCATGCAATAAGATCTTGCTGAGATGTGCATAAGCATAACCTCTGGAATGACCTCCCAACTCACTTTGAAGTCTCTTAGCCATATAAACTCATTTGTTTTCATCTTTTCCTCCTTTTTTCTTAATAATTTTTTAAAAAAATTTTAAAAGATACTTAGATTACATAAATGTTACACAAAAATTATATGAATTCTCATATGCCCCACCTCCCACACCTCCCACAACCTCCCACATAAACATCCTTCATTAGTGTGTTTCCCCCTTTTGATCAAGGTCTATTTCCAGTGATTTGCTAGTTGGTGCTTGTTAGTAATCCCTTGGTGTCAGGGAGGCTCATTTCCAGGAATCATGCCCCATACCAGGAGAAAGTAATGCATTTATATGCTGAGCTTGGCTTAGAGAGAGGCCACATTTGAATAACAAGTAGACTCTCAGGAGGTAATACTTAGGCACCCTAAGTATTATTACTAGGCTAAATTTTTATTTCAAAAGTAAAGATTCATAAGTACATTCACCAATATCAAGGACCCATCAATGGACCATCCTCCTTCACTAGTCACTGCCCCTGTACTCAGGGGATTCTTGATGTTCCCTTAGAGAATGTGGCTGAGTTCCCCCAGGTGGAAATTTGATATTCTTTCAGTTATTGTGTGAATCTCCACCCACAGTGACAATGCCCCATGAACATTTGAATGCATTTATATGCCTTATATATATGGCCTAGGTGAAACTCCTCCCATATATCCCTCACCACTGACCCCTACACCACTGATCTCCACCTGTCCTAATTGTAACCCTTCTGTGATCCAAAACATCTTCAAAAATGAAGCTAACAAAATAACCAAATACAATAAAAAATGTAACAATAATGATAGTTTAGAAAATAAGAAATAAAATACAAAAAATTTAAAAAAATAAAAATTTGGAATATAAAAACTAAAAATATTTTTAAAATTTTGAAATTATGTCTTTCATAACTGTAAAATCTGTTATCTTGTATGTACAGTGACATTTTCTTCCATTTATTCCCCCAGTGTCTTGTTTTTTCATTTTGTCTTCAAAGAAGTTTTAGGTTTCAGAAAATTCATGTACAAATTATAGGTGATTCTCATATACCCAACATCTTACCCCTTTTTCCTTTTCCCCTATTAATAATATTTTATATGTGGATGGTACATTGATACAATCAATGAACAAATATTGAAACATTGTTACTCACCATGGTCAATGATTTACATTATGGTTTACATTTTGTTAAGGTTAAGGAATGGGAAGTTAATGCTTAAATTGTACAGACTTACTATTTAGGTTGCTTGTAAATTTTAGATAATGGATGTTAGGGATGGTAGCATAATATTTTGAATGTAATTGACATTTTTTTTCATTGACATGAATATGGTTATGGGATAAATTGCTGCTTGTATATTAGTTATTAGAATAAAAGAAATAAAACTTAGGACTGTACAACACACTGAAATCTATTCTAAATAATGGCTATATTAATGAATATAACTATAAAAACATTCTTTCATGAATTGTAACAAATGTATCATACTAAGGCAAAATATTAATAATAGGAAGGTATATAGGACTCTATTTTATGCATGATTTTTCTGTAAACCTGTAACTTCTCTTTAAAATTTCAAAGAAAGACCATATCATTTGCAAATACACAAATTACTTCATCATTTCCAATATATGTGGCTTTTATTCCTTTTCATGCCTAATTTCCCTGGCGAGAAAATTTTGGATAATTAAGAATAGAAGTGGTAAGAGTGGATATCCTTGTCTTCTTCCTGATCTTTGGGGGAAAGCATCCAGTCATTCTACATTAAATATTATATTAAACCAGTCATGCATTTTGGGATAAATCCCACTTGCTCATGGTATATTGTTCTCTTGATATGTTGCTGGATTTATTTTACTGCTATTTTATTGAGAATATATTCATTCACATTCATGAGAAATATTGGTCTGCAATTTTCTTTACTTGTAATGTTTGGTCTAGTTCTGTCATCAGGGTAATGCCAGTCTCATGAAATTAGTTGAGTGATATTTTCCCTCTTGAATATTTTGGAAGAATTAGAAAGAATCTGATATGAAGCTGTCTTTATTATTAATTTTTAGGTAGTCTTTCCTAGGGAATCCATTTTGGTCTGTGTTATTTTTTGAGAATAAATGACTGATTACTAAATCAACCTTTTCAATTTTTACAGATTCATTCAGACTTTTAACTAATTAAACCAAGCCCATGCCCAACTCCCATCCACATAACATTACCCTTAACCCTCAAGTAGAGGAGACAGATTTGTATCATGATTATTGTCTTCTTGCTGGTTGACCTTGCAACAAATTTCTTCCTAGTCTTAAAATCCCAATGTCAATAGAATTGGCTCCTGTGCATGTCATGCAATAGAGTACTTGTTTGATAACAACATTTGATAAAAATATTTTCTTCCCTCTCAATTTTAGTTTTGTGATATACATATTTGTAATTTGAGAGTTTTTACATATTTGAATATTTTATTTTTAATCTTTTCCATTCCATTGAGGTTACATCCAGATAGGAGTATTTTGCTTTTCTAATTTTCTTCTTTTTCTTCCTAAATAAGTTCTTAGCTTTGGGATTTCTTTCATATGTGCTGTGAGGAATATATTTGTTTAAAATGTTATTGTAGCAAGTCATCATATCAGATTAAATGCCTAGCATTTGAGTTTTTGATATATCATTATAAATAAAGGAGAAATACAACAGGATTTATTTAGTACAAATCAAGAGGCCAAAAAACAAATGGCATGACATTTGAGGAGAGTGTCTTTTTGTTTTCACATTGTGTAGGATTGCCCTGATTCCTAACAACAAACAAACTTAAAATAAAGGGAAAAATCTGTGCCCCAAGTGCAGCAAAAAGTGTACAACTGAAGACAATGCTGAGGTTTCATTGTATCCTTGGTTTAGCCAATCTGATTTATCTTCTTTTTCCATGAAATCCATCTTAAACAAATATACTGTTCAAATTTTGTATTAAGGGATGCTTAATGCATTTAGTGTAAATGAAGAATATTTATTTCTTCATGTAGCATTTAAACCCATATATTATTGCATCAATTCTTGTAGACACAAGTAAAATATGAAAGTGCTCTTTGTGATTAGAAATGTGAGTGTATTTAGTAATAGTTCTCAACTGGTAAGGGTACAATCCAGAAACCCTAACTAAATGTTTTGCATTGATTAGTTACTCTATTATAAACACATCAAAAACTTCTTTGACTACATCAAACATTTATTATGCACCTATTTTACACCAAATACTGTGTTCAATCCTGGGGATTAAAAGATTAATAATAAACCTTTTTGACTACTTGTAGAGAGACACATAAATAGATAATAATTGCAATGTAATTTGATAAGTCCTGAGCTTTAGACAATTTATGTGATTTTGTCAGAATTTTACAGGATGCCCACAGTTTACTCCAAGTAAGGCTGTTATCCACCCTTTTACAATGTCCACTGTCAGACATCAGAGGGCTCCAGAACCTTCTTGTTTCTAATTGTTGCTTTCTTTTCAGAAACCCCAGTGCTTTGATGACTACAGGAGATTATTCTCATCTCCCATCCTCCTAGTCATTCAGCATCATGGATGGAATCTTTTGGTAACTGACCAACTGAATTTCCTGTCATTGTTTTTGGTGACTTCAACATCTATGTAGTACACAGCTTCTCAAATTTGGCTATACAATTGAGTCACCTGAGAATATTTTTAAAATTACTTGTGATCAGCTCCTGTTCAACCTCCAGAAGTTTAATTAGTCAAGGTAGGATTCAGACATTCAGTATTTAAGAAACACAGAACTCCACAGTTGCTCTGACTGTGCAGGAAGCTTTCAGAATGCCTGACTTAGAATATCCACTGCACAGCAAGGCTTCTCAGTTCCTTGACTTCCTCACTTCAACATCTTTTCCCTCTCTTTTTCCACAATTATACCTTAGATATTGTCAAAACTAATAACCTCCAAATTCTTGCCTTTCATCATTCCACTTTCTTATATTCACATCTCTACCTGCTTCCTCACTCAAGTATGCCATCATTCCAATTACCCATGGACCCACCCATAACATTTTCCTTATCCATTTCCCCTCTTTTCCTTACTTCTTTCTTTACCCAGCTTAGATTACATATTTTGTTACCATAACTCCCTTGCCTATACCCTCAACTGTTTTGCATCTCTATCCCTCCATTGTACTTGCCTGTCAAACCCAAACCCTTGTTTTTATATTTAACTCTGACTAATCCATATCTAAATTCAAATAGCTAAATGGATGGGGGAAATGCACATTCATGTTGAATGAATGTCTACAAATCTCAAGGAAGTCACCAGTACTATGAAAAAATTGTGCTACAGTTATCAATCCAATTCTTTGCTCATTTTTTCAGAAATATCTATATTTTTTTTCTTCTCAACCTCCAACACACCTTCCCAGTCCTCACACTCAGCTGATGACTGTGGTTTTTATTTCACTAAGAAAACAGAAGCAAGTAAAAGTGATTTGTCTCCTTTTCCCTTTACCAAATCAACCAACTTCTCTACTGGTACCCTCATGCTCTGTGTTCCCTTAGGTATTAAAATATGTGTTGCTCTGGCTCCTTCCTAAGCATACACCCCATCTGTTTCACCTATGAAAGAGCTCTGCTCCTGCAATTAGGAACAGAATTATGAATTCTACTTTACTGTAATTTCTACAATTAATAATTTGCCTTTCTGTCTTGTAAACTATTTTCCCTTTTACCATACCATTCCCACTAACATACAAATATATCTCTCATTTGAATAAAGCAATAATGAAAGTTTCTTAGTCTTTCTATATCACTCTAGATCAGACACGTTTCTGAGTACCTCTTTAGAACAAGATTTCTTGAGTTTTCTGTACTTAAAACCCCACTTTCTCACTTCTCATCTCATTACCTCACTACAATAGGGATTTTGTTTCCAACATTCCCTGAAACTGCATTTGTCAAAATCACCAGCAATCTCCATGTTGCTAAAAGCAGTGGTTAATTCTCAATATTCATTTCATACAAACCCCCAGATATATTTGGCACAATCATCTTACTTCCTGAAGCACTTCCTTATTAGCCCTCTTAGATAACCACACTCCTCTGGGTTTCTCTCACTTTTGACTCCGACCTTCCACAGAGTGCCCCTACTTTTCAGAGAGCTCCCTCTGTCTTTATCCCCTAGGTGATATCATCCACCCATGTGGCTTTAAATACCATCTTCCTGTTGATAATACACTCCATTCTCTTCCCTAAACACCAACTTTCTATTGAATATTTCTTCTTTGTTATTAGAGAAATTGAGGGTTTACAAAACAATCATGCATAAAATTAAGGATTCCCATGTGCCAACCCAACTCCAATCATTTGCAGTGCTGTGAAGCATTTTTTGTTTTGTTTTGTTCTGGTGATGACATTAGTTTTTTTGTTTGTTTCTTTTGTTTTTTTTTTAAATTTACTTGGGGAAATTTAATGGGGAAAAGAACAGAGCTTGCTGAGAGATGGGAGAGAAAGACAGAAATACACACCAAGATTTGGTGTGGGCTCCTCTAGGCAGAGAGAGCCTAGTTTTTAAAATAATTGTACATTTTTAACAGTAATTACATTTGATACAACTGAGGAAAGATTATTAAAATAGTTCTATCTATTATCAATTATTTATATTAGGTGTACTTTCCCATATATCACCCTATTATTAACACCTTGTATTAGTATAACACTTTTGTTATAAAACACAAAAAAAGCATTCTTAAACTAGTACTATTAATTATACTTGCCTCCAATACAGTTCACTATGTTTTACAGTCTTATCTTTTACATTTTAATTTTTAGTCTAGTAATATATACACCTTAAAAGTTTCCGTCCTTGAACCACATTCACCTATATTGCTCAGTGATATTGATTATACTCACAATAATGTGCTACCATCACCACCCTACATTTCCAAACATTTACCATCAGGTTAAATAGAAATTCTGTCCAAATGAAGCATCAAATGCTCATTCTCAAACCCATAGTAACCTATATTCTAGACTATAAGTATATACATCTTCTTATTATACTTAGTTCATAACAATGAAATCATACAATATTAGTCCTTTTGTATCTGGCTTATTTCACTCAGCAGAATGTCCTCAAGTTTCATCCATGTTGACACATGCATCAGAATTTGATTTCTTTTTACAGCTGAATAATATTTCCTCATATGTACATACCACAATTTGTCTATCCATTCATTTGTTGATGGATATGGGTTGTTTCTATCTTTTGGCAATTGTGAACAATGCTGCTATGAACATTGTTGTGCAAATGTCTGTTCAATCCCTGTTTCATCTCTTATGATATATATCTATTAGTGGGATTGCTGTAAAATATGGTAATTCTACAGTTAGGTTCCTGATGTACTTCCAAACTGTTTTCCATAGCATCTGCACCACTGCCCATTCCCACCAACAAAGAATGAGTTTTTCTATTTCTCCACATCCTAACAATTATAATTTTCTGTTTTTTTAATAGTAGACATTTTAGTGGGTATAAAGTGAAATCTCATTGTGGTTTTCATTGACATTTCCCTAATAACTAATGATATTGAGCATGTTTTCATGTGATTTTGTCCAATTGTATATCATCTTTGGAGAAATGTCTATTCAAATATTTTGTACATTTTTAATGAATTTGTTTTTTTGTTTGTTTTTTGTGTGTGTGGGTGTGATTGTTGAATTGTAAGATTTCCTTTTAAATTCTGAATTTTAAGACCTTATTCCATATATGATTTCCAAATATTTCCTCCCATTGAGTAAGTTGTCTTATCATTTTCATGTTAAAGTCCTTTGATTCCAAAAGTTTTTAATTAATAGATGAGATCCCATCTATTAATTCTTTTAATTTCTTACTTGTGTTTTGGGTGGAGATTCTAAGATACCATTCCCTATCACAAAATCCTTAAGATGCTTCCCTATATTTTCCTCTATGTGTTTTATAGTCCTGGTTTTTATATTAAATTTGTGATCTATTTTGTGTTAATTTTTTAATATAATGTTATATAAGGGTCTCCCTTCAAACTTTTGTATATAGATATAAGTTCCTCAATTCCAGTTTTGAAGAGAAACTACTTCCTAATTGGGTGGACTTGGAAGCCTTGACAAAAATCAATTGACCATAGATGAGCGTGTCTATTTGTGAACTGTCAGTTTGATTACATTGCTCTTACTATCTATATTTTTGCCAGTACTATGCTCTTGTGACTGCTGCTTTGTAAAAAGTTTTAATGTAAGGATGCATGATTCCTCCATCTCCTTTCTCCTTTTAAAAGAAGATTTTGACTGTTTGAGGCAATTATCCTTCCAACTAAATTTGATAGCTGGCTTTTCCATTTCTGCAAAGAAGGCTGTTGAAATTTAAATTGGGATGGCACTCAACCTGTCTATACTTTGGGTTGAATTGGCATCTTAATAAGATTTAATCTCCTAGTTTATGAGCCTGGACTACCCTTGAATTTATTTAGGTATACTTTGGTCTGTCTTAGAAAGGTTATGTACTTTTCTGTGGAGGTTATATCATCAGCATGGTGATGTTAGATATTCCCTGGATCAGTGCCCCTCATAAACAGATAAGAAAAGGACAAATCCCACTTATTTGGAACTCAAGAGGATAGAGCCTGGAGAAAAATGACATGATCTTGTATTTTAAAACTCCCAGGAACTCTCAAAGAAATTCTTAAAACAGTTAAAGAAGTTAAATATTTGTTGCAGAATAGAATATCATTGTACATAAGCCATTGGTCTAGTGTATAATGCAAAATCAAGAAAAATTCAAATTACAATAACATAAAAAATTAAAACATTTAAGAGTAAACTTAATAAAGGAAATGCAAAACATATACACTAAAAACTAAAAGACAGTGTTGAAAAGAGATAAAGAATATATAAATAAATGGAAAAATATCTCATGTTCAAAATACTGAGCATTTTTAAAATGGCAATACTCCCCAACATCTTATTTGATATATTTGTAGAACTTGACAGGAGAGTTCTACAAGTTATATGGAATTCCAAAGGACCCAGAAAAGCCAAAACAATATTGAAAAGAAGGAAAAGTAGAGGAACGCACACTTCCTGATATATAAGGCAATTATAAACAAACCAATGTGGTATTATCACAAGTATAGACATTATATACATGGAAAGAATTGAAAATACAGAAATAAAGTAATTCATTTCTGAACACCTGATTTTTGACAAGATCAGGAAGATCATTCAATGCAGTAAATAATAATCTTTGAAAAAAAATGGTGCTTGGATGATGGGACATTCACTTGGAAAACCAAAATGAATGTGTGCACTTATCTCCTACAGCATTCAAAAATAGACTAAAAATGAATCAACTATCTAAATGAATGGGCTAAAGTGATAAAAATTATTGTAGTAAAATATTTTGTTAAATTTTCATTATGTTAGATTTGGCATAGGGTTTTTCAATTTTAACCCAATAACACCAACAGCAAACAAAATATAAATAGGAAGAACTTTATAAAAATTAACAAACTTCTTAAAAGTATAGCAACAAGAAAGTGTACCAATTACCTTCAGAATGTGAGAAGATATTAACAAATCATATATATCATAACAGACTTGTAACTAGTATATTTTAAAAACACTTGCATCTCAATTGTACAAAATAAAACTATTCAAAGTTTAAATGAGCAGGATATCCATAGAGGTGACATCAGCAAGATGTTGATGTAAAATGTGTCAGTGAGCATTCTCCATAGAAACAGTGAAAATTAGGAAAAAGCAACTTTCACATAATACTGAAAGATGGTTGAGGTTAGAGAACATCTCAATGAATGCTGAAGAAGACAAAAAATATCTATAAATGATTAGAGAGCTTGGAGACATATTTATTGGTCTGGTTCATTCCCTCTACTCAGATATACATGGGAGTTTTTTTGACCCATGGTGGTAGCTTGGTGCTCTGTGGGTCTCTGTGGCCTGATCCATACATAGCAGTAGCTTGGCAGTTCATATGCATTTCATTAAAGACTTTGGGTCTTAAATACTACACCTAAATAAAAGACAATACCCTAAAACCCTAGATAATAGGGGGAATCTTACTTTCAGACTTAGAACCTCCAATAAAATCAAATGTTAAGACTTCAACAAATGGTGACAACACTTATACAGAAACAAGAAGAGACAATGCATTCAAAGGATTAAAATAAAACAACAGAAAGCACAAACACTGGAAAAACTAAAGACTTTAAGTTAACTCTCTGAAAAATATTCAATGAGCTAAAAAAAAAAAAGAAAGAAAAGAAAAAGCTTAGGCATAGAACAAAATGCCTGAAAGAAGATGATGCATGAATGAAAGAAAGAATTGAAATTTTATAAAGGAACCAAACAGAATTTTAGGGGAAGAAAACCAAAATAACAGTGAGAAAAACAAATTAGAGGGATTAAACAGCAGATTTAA
Source organism: Tolypeutes matacus (assembly GCA_026826555.1). NCBI lineage: Eukaryota > Metazoa > Chordata > Mammalia > Cingulata > Chlamyphoridae > Tolypeutes > Tolypeutes matacus. Next base: position 948,761 of record JAKSZT010037117.1, on the reverse strand, counting down.
AGAGGCAGAAGAAAGAATCAGCAATCTGGAACACAGGATTATTGAAATCAGTTCAGTCTGAGTAGGAAGAAAAATAAGGAAAAGACTGAGCAGAGTGTAAGGGAACTTTGGACACAATGAAACATTGCAAAAGATGAATTATGGGAATTCCTGTAGGGAAAAAGAAAGGGGATGTGGTAGAAAGAATATTTAAAGGAATAATGGGCAAATATTTCCAATATTTGATGAATGACTTGAATATATTCATCTAAGAAACTCAGTAAACTCCAAATAAAATATAACCAAATAAACTCAATGACAAAGAGGCTATATCATTATCACAATGTCAAATATCTAAGGCAAAGAGAGAATTCTTAATCCCTCAAGGAAGAAGCCAATTGTCACATAAAAATGATCCTCAAAAAGATTAAGTACTGATTTCTCTGCAGAAACCATAGTGGCAGGAATGCAAAGGGTTAACATATTTAAAGTATTAAAAGAGGAACTTTCCAAGGCAAGAATTCTCTATCTGGCAAAAACAAAATTCTTCCCAAATAAGAAATAGTGTAAGACATTCCCAGATAAATAAAAACTGAGTGTTCATCACCAGTGCACCTCCCTACAAGAAGGACTAAGGGAAAATCTTGAGGTTTTTATATAATGTGATGGAGGGGTATAGGAGAAAAAGGCCAATTATACACAGAAAAGTTGCAATGAAGGAAAGAGGGGACCAAATTTAAGAAACTAAGTATAAAATGACTGAAGTAATTCCTTCCTGGTAAATAATAGCTTTGGATATAAATTGATTAAATTTTCCAATAAAAAGTTGCAGTTTAGGGGAGGAGAGGTAGCTCAGTGGTTTAGCACCTGCTTTCTATGTATGAGGTCCTGGGTTCAATCCCTGGTACTTCCTTAAAAACTGTTCAAGATTGGCAATAGAATACAAAAAACATTTTACACCTATATATCATTTACAAGAGACAAACTTAAATCAAACACAAATGTAGGTTGAAAGTCAAAGGATGTAAAAAATATTCCATGCATATGCTAACCAAAAGAGAATAAGGTGGCTATGCTAATATTTGACAAAGACCATAAGTCAAAATCTGTTTCAGGAGACACAAGAACAGTATATATTTTTAAATTGTCAAGACATCAAGAATTTATAACATTTAGAAACACATGTGCACCTAATGACAGATCCCCATATGTAAGAAACAAATATTTACAGAACTGAATGGAGAAATAGGAATTCCTAAAATATGAGATGGAGACTTTAATACATGTCATCTTGGCAGATATTAATAAGGTAGGAGAAAACTTGAACAAATTTATAAACAGATTCAACATTACAGACATATATAGAACCTCCATCCAATTATAGCAGAATTCACATTCATCTCAAGAGACCATGGATTATTCTCCAGAATAGACCACGTGTTCAGTCGCAAAACATATATCAATAAGCTTAAATATATTGAAATTTTACCAGGAAACTTTTCCAACTACAGTGTAACGAAGCCAGAAATCAAGACGAGAAGGAAAGCTCCAAAATACACAAATACATGGAAATTAAAAAATATATACTCTTTTTTCTTTTATTCTCTTTACCTTTTTTTCACTTTTTTATTTTTAAAGATACTTCAATTACATAAATGTTACACAGAATATATAGGGGATTCTCATATGTCCCACTCTCCACACCTCCCACATTTTTCCTCATTAGCAACATCTTTCATCAGTGTGGTACATTCATTGCAATTGGTAAACACATATTGGAACATTGCCACTAAGCATGGATTATATTTTACATTGTATACACACTCTCTTATTTGATTCTGTAGGTTATGGCCAGATATATAATAGCCTGCATCTGTCATTGTAATGTAGTTGGGGATGATTCCCAAGTCCCAAAAACACCCCTGTATTCCACATGTTTTTTCCTCTCCCTAATCTCAGAACATCCATGGGTCACTGCCTCCACAACAATAGCATTTCTTCCATTGCTAGAATCACAATAACTCTATAGTAGAATACTAGTAAGTTAATATTAGGCCATAGCTCATTTCCCAATTCTAAGGACTCTGGGATGATGCCTACTCCACCATTAAACAAGGGGGACTTCAATCCCATATGTCTTATGGATGGGACTCACTCTTGCTTGCAGTTGTAGGCACTCTTGGTTCCTTGGAATGTTGTTTATCCACCATCTCCTACCCATTAGTTGTCCCAGGTGAGTCTATTGAAAAAGAGTGTAGGTGTTGCAACTCCATTGAGATCCAGGGCTCAGGTGCCACATGGACAGCTCAAAGATATAAGTCTCTTGGATGTACATCTACCAACTCTAGTACTAATAATAGGTTCAAATAGAAGGACAGAAGAGTCATACATAGGGAAACAACTGCTGAGTCTAACTCAGTCACACTGGGGAGCATAAATACCAGATTAAGGCCCACTGGAAAGAAGCCAAATTCCTGAAGTGTCTGCCCTAACTATAGTGTCTTGATGTCTCCATAACCCTGAGGAGATTCACTATTTGGTGTCATATCTACTTTAGCTGTCAATGAGATCCTGTTGAGGTGTGCATAGGAGCTACCTCTGGGATGGTCTCCTGACTTACTTTAAACTTTTAGTCATACAAACTAATTTGTCTTTAGCTTTCCCTCCTATTGGTCAAGGTATTTTGTTTTGTTTTGTTTTCCAGATGCATTGCTTGTTGGTACTTGGTAGCAATCCCTCAGTGTCAGGGAGGCTCACCACTGGGAATCATGTCACACACTGGGGGAAAGTTATTGCTTTTTATACAAAGTTTGGCTTAGAGAGAGGCCACATTTGAGGAACAAGGATGTTCCCCAACTCTTAGGCATCCTACATAACTAGGCTAAGTTTCAATTTCAAAAGCAAAGGCTCATAAGCATAATCATCAATATCAACATTCTTTCAATGGATCATCCCCTTTCACAAGTCATTGTCCCTGTACTTGAGACATTCATGTTCCATTAGAGAATGTGGCAGAGCTTCCCTGGATGGAAATTTTTTATTCTTTTGAGTATGGAGTGAATCTCCACCAACTGTCACAATGCCCCATGAATATTTGAACACATTTATATGCCTTATATATATACCCAGGTGAACTTCCTCCCATGTAACCCCCTTCACTGACACCCTACACCAGTGATCCGCATGTGCCACAGTTGCAACCCTTCTGTGATCTAAAACTTCAAAAATGAAGCCAATAAAATAGTCACAAATAATAAGAAAATGAAATAGTAATGATAGCTTTATACAAATGAAGTAAAATATAGAAAAAATTAATAAAAAGCAAAAATAGAAGAATATTTTAAACAATTGGAATATTAAAAAATAATGAAGAGACTTCAGGGAAGTTGGTGGACTAGTAAGACATGAGAATCTCTTCTCCTCCAGAAAAATAGGTAGAGGACAGGCTGAAACAGCCATGAAAAAGATTTTCTAGGGCTTAGGACAGCAGGTGAAGGCTGGACACCACCCAGAGGAGAGAGAGACAAAGGAGGGAAGTCATGATGACAGAACCATGAGTTGAAACCAGTAGCTGCTGATGCCAGCACCCTCCCCCATACTAAGAACACTTTAGAATTCTCAGGCCTCTAGGCCTGTGACTACAGGTAAAGTGGGCTTCAGGGATCTACCACCCCAAGAAAGGGGAGAAAGAGACACACAGCCTAAGGTGGACTCAGCTTCTGATCCACAAATTTGGTTTGGTGTGTCCCACAAGCCTTCCAGGCCAGGTGAGATCACACAGTGGTTTGCCCTGGGAGTGGGCTAAGGACTGGAGAAAGCTGACACTCACAATCTCCCTCTCTTCTAGCTGTGACAAATTATTGAGGACACCCCAGGAAAGGGGAGAGAGAGGGACACAGCCTAAGGCGGACTCAGCTTTTGACTCACAAATTTGGTCTGCTGTGTCCCAAGAGCCCTTCTAGGCCAGGTGGAGCTGCACCATTGTTCACCTTGGAGCCTGCAAGGGGCTAAAGGTATAAAAACCCTCCCAATCTCCTCCTCTACTAAGAGGGAATGATTGTTGAGGGCTCAGAGGGAATGGTAATATTTCCTAGCTGGGAAAAGGGAGGGGGCTGTCAGAGAAGCCTGCAGAACTGTCTCAGAGAAAGTTTGAATTACAAGGCTCCTAGCCTCCAAACAGGAAGCTCTATCACATTGATCTGGTCTCTGTTGCAACAAATACACTCTGACAAGGCATTGTGCTGAGAGCTACCAAAAAGCTCCATTTCCTGGCAGACCAAGAAGTGCACACAAGAAAATTAAAAATAAGTATGAGGCCTTTTCTGGCCTCTATAGCCTCCCGGCTCAAACCCTTGGAAGTGACTCTACAGCCAATTACTGGGTCCAGTGCCAGGTTTTGAGCAACTGGCAGGAAAATCCTAACAATACACGTTGAGGCAAAAATCAAAGAGCAGTGGTAACCCACAGCCTCTTGTCACGTAATCCCTACAAAACAGAAAGAAATTGAGCACCTGAGCAAACTACATCCTAATCAGATGCCTAGATTTCAGCAAAAAATTACAAGCCAATCCAAAAATAGAAGACATGGACCAAGAAAAGGAATACATCAAATCCCCAGAAATATGCAGAATTTAAGAGAAATAATCAGCAAGAAGCAAACAAGTTTACAAAATCAAATTAATGAATTGAAAGAGAATATACTTAAGGAGATAAATGACATCAAGAATACATTGAGCAAATGCAAAAAAGAATTTGAAATCCTGAACAGAAAACTAACAGAGCTCATAGGAATGAAAGACACAATGGGTGAGATCAAAAACACACTTGATGCATACAACAGCAGACTCGAAATGATAGAAGAAATAATAAGTGATACCAAAGAAAGAACAGATAAAATAGAAGAAATAAAAGAACACAGAGAGATAAGAATGGAAAAAAATTAACAGGGGCTCAGAGTGTGGAATGAATACACAAAATGCAACAACATACGTGTCATGGGAGTTCCAGATGGAGAAAAGAAGGGAAAGGGGGCAGAAAAAGTATTTGAGGAAATAATAGCTGAAAATTTCCCAACTCTCACAAAAGAAATGAACTTATATGTCCAAGAAGCACACTGTACTCCAATCAGAATAAATCCAAATAGACCTGCACCAAGACACACACTTCTCAGAATATGAAAGGTTAAAGATAAAGAGAAAATTCTCAGAGCAGCAAGGGAGAAACAAAACATCATGTACAAGGGAAGTCCAGTAAAACCTAGTGCAGATTTCTCTTCAGAAACCATGGAGGCAAGAACACAGTGGTATGATACAATTAGGAACTGAAAGAGAAAAACAGCCAGCCAAGAATTCTTTATCCAGCAAAACTGTCCTTCAAATATGAAGGTGAGTATAAAATATTCACCAACAAACAGAAACTAAGAAAGTTTGTAAAAAAGAATCCACCTTTGCAGGAAGTATTAAAGGAAGCCTTAGAACCTGAATGAAAAAGATAGGAAAGAGAGGCTTGGAGGAGAGTATAGAAGAAAGAATAGCAGAAAGGATAACCAAAAGAATAAAAAGGACAGACAAAAATAAAATGACTTATGAAAGCCAAAGAATAAAATGGAGGAAGTAAATAGTGCACTTACAGTAATATCATTGAATGTGAACGGATTAAACTCCCCAATCAAAAGATACAGGCTGATAGAATGGATTAAAAAACATGAGCCATCCATATGCTGCTTACAAGAAACTCACCTTAGACCCAGGGATATAAACCAGCTAAAGTGAAAGGTTGTAAACAGATGTTCCATGTGAATAGTAAGCAGAAAAGAAAAGAGGTAGCTAAACTAATATCAGACAAAATAGACTTTAAATGCAAAAAGTTATGAGATACAGTAGGCCATTATATATTAACGAATGGAACAATCCACCAGGAAGATATAACAGTCATAAATATCTATGCACCTAATCAGGGTGCACCAAAATACATGAGGCAAACTCTGGAAAAACTGAATGAAGAAATAGACATTTCTACTATAATCTTTGGAAACATCAACACCCCACTCACAACATTAGATAGAACAACTAGACAGAAGAACAGCAAGGAAACAGAGAACATGAACAATATGGTAAACAAGTTAGACCTAACAGATTTATACAGAACACTGCATCCAATCTCAGTGGATTATTATACATTTTTCTCAAGTGCCCATGGATCTTATTCCAGGATAACCCACATGTTAAGTCACAATGCAGCTCTCAATAATTATAAAAAGATTGAAATTATACAAAGCACCTTCTCAGATCCTAATGGAATGAAACTGGAAATCAATAATAGGAAAAAAGCAAATTTGCAAATGTGTGGAGGCTGAACAACACACTCCTAAATAATCAGTGGGTCAAAGAAGAAATTGCAAGTGAAATCAGTAAATATGTTGAGACAAATGAAAATGAGAACACAATGTATCAAAACTTCTGGGATACAGCGATGGCAGTCTTGAGAGGGATATTTATAGTTCTAAATGATTATATTAAAAAAGAAGAGCTAAACTCAAAGATTTAATTGAACAACTAGAGAAATTAGAAAAAGAACAGCAAACCAATCCCAAAGCAAGCAGAAGGAAAGAAATAATAAAGATTAGAGCAGAAATAAATGAAAATGAGAACAAAAAGCAATAGAGAAAATCACAATATCAAAAGCTGGTACTTTGAGATCAATAAAATTGATAAACCCTTAGCTAAACTAACAAAGAAAAAAAGTGAGAAGATGCCAATAAATACAATCAGAAATGAAAGGGAGGAAGTTACAAATGACTCCACAGAAATAAAAATAAAAGGATATGGTAAAGCTCACGCACACCTCAGTAGGATCTCATAGAACACTAAAGTGGATATCACCCCACACAGAGGGGCTTCTGAGGGTTCTGGAGACAGCCAGGCCCTATATAAGGGGAAATAGCTCCAGAGATTGATGCCTTATCAGTGGGCTCTACTTTGGAATCTGTGCTCCTGAGAATGAAAGATTTGGACTCAAATAAGTCCTCCCTGCACATGGTCTATCAATTTCTTCTGTTCAAACTTATATGTGATGCTGGAGTTTGTAGGTGTACTTCCAGAGACTGGAGCCTCTGGCCTACCTATGTGCCAGCTATGCCCGGAATCTCAGTGGCGCTGCAACTCCTACTCTACAGCTCAATGGATTCACCCAAGTCACCTGGTGAGGAGACGATGATGGACAATGGCCATCCCAGGGAATGGAGAGAGCCTGCAGCTGCAGGCAGGATAATCCCATCCACCATATCCATGGGATATAAGCCCCCTCTCACTTGGAGGTGGAGTGGACATCACCATCCCAAACTCCTCAGGATTGGGGGAAGAGCTATGGACTAGAGTGGATTTAGTGGTATTCTGTTGTAGACATATTGTGATTCAAGCAATGGAAGAAATTACAACAGTGAGGTCACTGGACACTCTTTGGGGCAGGAAAGGGAAAAGCAGTTGTAATACATGTGCTTTTTCAGGGCTTGGTAATTATCCTGAGTGACATTACAACGACAGATATAGGTCATTTTACATTAGCATATAACATGCAGATCTGTGTGGGAGAGAGTGTGGCCTACAATGTGAACTATGGTTCATGCTTAGTGGCAAAGCCTCAGGATGTGTATATCTATTGCAGGTGATGAGCCAACTAATGAAAAATGTTTATGTGGGATGTTATGGGAGGTGTGGGAGGTGGGGAACATGGGAATCCCTGTAATTTTTGTGTAACATTTATGTAATCTAAGCATCTTTAAAAAAAAAAAACAAACTCATAAACTCTATCCAAAAAAAAAAAAAAAAAAATTGTATGTACTATTAGGGTAAGTTGACATCTTCACGATATTTAGTCTTCCAATCCATGAACATGAAATGTCTTTTCATTAGTTTAGTCATTTTAAATTTCTTTTAGCATTGTTTTGTAGTTTTCTGCATATAGATCCTTCTTTGATTAAATTAATTCCTAGGTATTAGAGTCTTTTTGTTGCTATTGAAAATGGAGTTTTCCCCCTGATTTCTTCCTTATATTGCTCAGTACTAGTGTACAAAAACATTACTGCTTTTTACGTGTTGATCTTGTATCCTGCCACTTTGCTGAACTCATTTATTAGCTCAAGTAGCTTTTTTGTGTATACATCAGGATTTTCTAAGTACAAGATCATGTCATCTGCAAACAGTGAGAGTTTTACTTCCTCTTTTCCTATTTGGATGCCTTTAATTTTTTTTCCCTTGTCTAATTGCCCTAGCTAGAAGTTTTAGTACAATATTGAATAACAATGGTGACAGTGGGCATTCTTGTCTTGTTCCCAATCTTAGAGGGAAGGTTTTCAAACTTTCCCCATTGTGTATGATGTGGGTTTTCATATATGCCTTTTATCATATTGAGGAATTTTCCTTCTATTCCTATCTTTTGAAGTGTTTTTTTAATCAAAAAAGGATGCTGGATTTTGTTGAATGCCTTTTATGCATAGATTGAAATAATCATGTGGTTATTTTTCCATCAATTTGTTAATGTGGTGTATTATATTGATTTTATTATGTTGAATCAGCCTTGAATACCAGGAATAAATCCCACTTGATCATGATGTATAAGTCTTTTTATATGCTGTTCAATTAAATTTGCAAGTATTTTGTTGAGAATTTTGGGATCTATGTCCATGGATTGGAAGAATAAATATCATGAAGATGTCAACTTACCCAAACTGATTTATAGATTCAATGCAATACCAATCAAAATACCAAGAGCTTACTTAACAGAATGAGAGAAAGTAATTATCAAATTCATCTGGAAGGGTAAATGCACCCAAATAGCCAAAAGCATTCTATAAAAGAAGAGCAACATAGGAGGAATATCACTGCCTGACCTTGAAACATCTTACAAAACTACAGTGGTCAAAACAGCACAGGACTGGCATAAAGATAGAAACATTTATCAGTGGAATAGAACTGAGCACACAGAAATAAACCCTCACCTATACAGTCAACTGGTTTTTTGACAAACCTACCAATTCTATGTTAACAGGACAAAACAGTCTCTTCAACAAATGGTGTTGGGAGAACTGGATATCTATAAACAAAATAATGAAAGAAGACTCCTATCTCACCCCCTATACAAGAATCAACACAAAATGGATCAAAGATCTAAATATAAAAGCCATGACCATAAAACTACTGGAAGAAAATGTAGGGAAACATCTTCAAGACCTTGTAGTAGGTGGTGGTTCCTTGGACCTTACACCCAAAGCATGTGCAACAAAAGAAAAAAAATAGATAAATTGGACCTCCTCAAAATTAAACACTTTTGCACCTCACAGAACTTTGTCAAAAGGGTGAAAAGGCAGCCAATTCAATGGGAAAAAGTATTTGGAAATCACTCATCTGATAAGGGTTTAATATCCAGGATATATTAAGAGATGTTACAACTCAACAATAAAAAGACCAAATGACCCAATTTAAAAATGTGCAAAAAACTTGAATAGACATTTGCCTAAAGAAGAAATACAAATGGCAAAAAAAAAAAAAAACACTTTAAGAAATGCTCAACATCACTAATGACTAGGGAAATGCAAATCAAAACTACAATGAGATATCAATTCACACCTATTAGAATGACCAATATTAAAAAGACAGAGAACTATAACATTACTATGCATTACTATGAACCAAATATATTGTGTAACATATTGATTAAAAATAATTTTTAATTTGTATCCAGTACATTTAATTGAGAAATTTATTCATCTGTTTTTACTTTTTAGTTTTTAATTGTTTATATCTTCATTTGTTAAATGTACAAAATAAAGTTAAAAATTTCAAAAAAAAATAATGACAAAATATTTGAAAAAAAAATACCTTTTTTTTACATTTTGCCTTTCACCACTGTAAAACTGTTGTCCTGATTATACAGTGACATTTTCTTTCTTTTATTCCCCCATTGTCTTACTTTTCTTTTCATTTTCTCTTCAAATTAGTTTTACATCACAGCAGCAGAGTCATGTACAGAATACAGGGGAGTCCATGTACCCAACATCCTCCCCCCTTTCCCCTTTCCTCCTTCAATAACATTTCATATGTGGATGGTACATTTGCTACAATTGATGCACAAATACCAAGATATAGCTACTAGCCATTGTCAAAGGTTCACATTATGGTTTACATTTGGTACCATCTAGTTTTATAAGATCTTATAAAACTTAACGTGGCTTGTATCCATCTTTGCAAGATCATGCAGAACACATCCATCATCCCCAAAATGCCCTCTGTCATATCTATTTTATTCTTCCCACCCCCTCCCCTTCCAGCCCATGGCAAACACCAGACTTCACTCTGAAGGACAAGATTCAAATTTACTTGCATCTTCACTGTGGGCTTGACACACTGGTCTATCCTCCCCTATTAGGCACTGCTGATGCTCTCAAGTGAGCCTCATCTCTCTGAAAACATAGTGGGCCTCCTTAGAATGGTAGTCCAGCACCTTCCTGCTCATTATGTGGGTCTCTACCCACTGATGCGACACACTATGCCAAAATGATCACTCACATGCTCCCTAGAAACCTGCCCCATGTGCACCATGGCCTGAGTGTCCCTCATCCAACAACTTAAACAATTAACCCATCCTTGTCATATTGCAAATGAGCATTCCCAACATTCTAATTTCAACCACATACACTCCAGACCCCAGTGTTTTTCTGCTCCCTCTCCCAACCATCCCCCTAGTTCCATGGACTATCCAACTCAACCTCGTCACCCTGCCCCCTGTCTAAACTGCACCACCAAACTCCATATTATCACTATACCCCTGCCATGTCCATTCACTTCACAACTACATGCTTGCACTTTGTCATAGATTTTGCCTGTATGGGTACTGGCTCACAACTTTCTTCTTCCTTTCTATTTCTTGTAAACCTATTTTTCAGACTCTATCTCTGTGAGTCTGCTCAGTTTGCTTAAATTATATCAATAAGTTAATGTAATATTTGTCCTTCAATACCTGGCTTCCTTCACTCAATAAAAGTTCCTCAAGGTTCATCCATGTTTTCCTAATTATTAGTACTGTATTCCTTCTTACACCTGAGGAATATTCCATTGTGTGTATATACCACATTTTGTTTATCCATTCATCAGTTGATGGGCTTTTGGGTCGATTCCAACTTTTGGCAAGAGTGAATAATGTCACTGTGTACATTGGTGTGCATTTATCTGTTCATGTCCTTGCTTTCAATTCTTCTGGGTATATACCCAGCAGTGTAATTGCTGGATCACATGGCAGATCTATAGTTAGTTTTTTTAGGAACTGCCAAGATGTCCTCCATAATGGCTGCAACATTCTACATTCCCATCAGCAGTGGATGAGGGTTCCCGTTCCTCTGCATACTCTCCAACACTTGTAGGCCTCTGTTTTTTTTTAATAGCCATCAGTTTAGAAGGTGAAAGATGATATCTCTTTGTAGTTTTGATTTGCATTTCCCTAATAGCTAGTGATGTTGATCATCTTTTCATGTGCTCTTTAGCCATTTGTATTTCTTCTTTGGAGAAGTATCTATTCAAATCACTTGCCCATTTTTTTTTTAATGAGATGCTTTTTCTTTTTGAAGAGTAGGATTTCTTTATATATGATAGATAGTAGGCTCCTATCAGATAGATGGCTACCAAATATTTTCTTACATTGGGTAGACTGCTTTTTCACTTTCTTGAGAAATTCCTTTGAGGTGAATTTTTTTTTTTAATTTTGAGAAGGTCTCATTTGTCTATTGTTTCTTTTGCTGCTCATAATTTTGGTGTGAAGTTCATGAAATCATTTCCTATTACACATTCCTGTAGATGTTTCCCTACATTATATTTCAAGGTCTTTATAGTCTTGGTTCTTATATTTAGATGTTTGATCCATCTTGAGTTAATTTTTGGAAAGGTGTGATATGGTATTCCTCTCTCACTCTTTTGGATATGGTTATCCAGTTCTCCAAGCACCATTTTTTGAAGAGGCCATTTTTCTTCCAGTTGAGTGAGCTTGGTGGCCTTGTCTAATATCAGACGGCTGTATATGGGAGGATCTATATCAAAGGTCTCAATTCAGTTCCACTGGTCAGTATATCTATCCTTGTGACAATACCATGCAGTTTTTTTTTTTGGTTTTTTTTTTTGTTTTTTTTTTTTTTGTTTTTTTTTTAAAGATTTTATTTATTTATTTATTCATTTATCCCCCCCCTGCTGCCTGTGCTCGCTGGGTCAGCCAACCACGCCGTGCGGGCGGGCCCGCCCTCACCAGGAGGCCCCGGGAACCGAACCCGGGGCCTCCCATATGGCAAACGGGAGCCCCACCGACCGAGCCACAGCCGCTTCCCAACCATGCAGTTTTGACCACTGTAGCTGTGTAGTATATTTTAAAGTCAGGTAGTGTGATTCCTCTGATTTCATTTTTCTTTTTCAATATGTCATTGGCTATTCAGGGCCTCTTGTCCTTCCAAGTAAATTTCATAGTTAGTTTTTCCAATTCAGTAAAAAATGCTGTGTTGATTTTTATTGGGATTTCATTAAATCTGTATATCAGTTTGGGTAAGATAGACATCTTAATGATGTTTAGTCTTCCTATTCATGAACAGGCAATATTATTCATTTATTTAAGTTTTCTTTGATTTCCTTTAACAGTGTTGTGTAGTTTTCTGTATATAAGTCATTTACATCTTTAGTTTAATTTATTCCTAGGTATTTGATTACTTTGGCTGCTATTGTAAATGGTAGTTTTTTCCCTGATTTCCTCCTCAGATTGCTTGTTATTGGTGTACAAAAATTCTAATGATTTTTGCACATTGCTCTTATAAACTGTGGGTGTACTGGACTCATTTATAAACTCTAGAAGCTTTGTTGTAGATTTCTCAAGGCTTTCTACTTATAGGATCATGTCTTCTGCAAATAGTGAAGTTTTCACTGCTTCCTTTCCAATTTACTTGCCTTATATGTTTTTTTCTTGCTTAAGTGCTCAAACCAGTACTTCTAACACAATGTTGAATAGGAGTAGTGAAAGGGGTCATCCTTGTGTAGTCCCTGATATTAGAGGGAAAGATTTTAGGATTTCATTATTGTTTATGATGTTTGCTATGGATTTTTCATAGATACCCTTTGACATGTTGAGGAAGTTTCCTTCTATCCCTCTTTTGTAGTGTTTTTATCATGAAACAGTGCTGTATTTTGTTGAATGAATTTTCTGCATCTTTAGAGATGATTATGTGATTTTTTTCTTTCAGTCTGTTTATGTGGTGTATAACATTGATTGATTTTCTTATATTGAACCATCCTTGAATACCAGGGTTGAAGCCTACTTGGTCGTCGTGTATAATTCATTTGATGTGTTGGTGAATACATTTAGCAAGTATTTTGTTGAGGATTTTATCATTTAGGTTCATTAGGGAGATTGGTGCATAGTTTTCCTTTCTTGTGGTGTCTTAGTTTGGCTCTTGTATTAGGGTGATGTTGACATCATAGAATGAGTTAAACAATGTTCCTTCTGCTTCTATTTCTTGGAAGAGTTTAAGCAGGATTGTTGTTAGTTCTTTCCAGAATGTTTTTTGAATTTACCTGTGAAACCTGTGCTCTTCTTAGTTGGGAGGTTTTTGATGACTGATTGTATCTCACGACTTGTGATTGGTCTGCTGAGCTCATCAATCTCTTCTTTCATCAATTAGGTTGATTGTGTGTTTCTAGGAATTTGTCCATTTCCTCTAAACTGTCCATTTTGTTGGCATATAATTTTTCATAAGAAGTACTATGGTGAGTGGTGATATTCCCTTGCTCATTTCTTATTTTATGCATTTGCATCTGCTCTCTTTTTCTCTTTGTGAACTTAGTTAGTGTTTTGTCAATTTTACTGATCTTCTCGAAGAGCCAGCTTTTGGTTTTGTTTATTTTTTCTATTGCTTTCTTATTTTTGGTTTCCTTTAGTTCTGCTCTATTCTTTTTTATTTCCTTCTTTCTACTTCCTTTGGGGTTAATTTGTTGTTCTTTTTCTAAATCCTCCACTTGTGCAGTTAGATCTTTGGTTTTAGCTCTTTCTTCTTTTTTGATATATTCTTTTATGGCTATACATTTCTCTCAGTACAGCTTTTACTGTATCCCATAGGATTTGACATGTTGTGTTGTTATTTTCATTCATTTCAAAATAGTTACTGATTTCTTTTTATATTTCCTCCTTGACCCACTGTTAGTCTAAAAGTGTGTTGTTTAACTTCCATATCTTTGTGCCTAGTCTGGTTCTCTGGCCCTTCCTGTTTTCCAGCTTCATTCTATTGTGGTCACAGAAATTACTTTGTATAATTTCAATCTTTTTAATTCGTTGAGAGTTTTCTGTGGCCTAGCATGTGGTCTATCTTGGAGAATGTTCCATGTGCACTCGAGAAGTATAGCCCACTGTAATTGGGTGTGGTGTTCTCTATATGTCTGTTAAGTCCAGATCCTTTAATGTAGTCTTCAAAGTCTTTGTATCTTTATTGATCCTCTGATGAAATGTTCTGTCTAATGATGATAATGGTGTATTAAATTCCCCCAATATAATTGCAGAGGCATCTATTTCTCCACTTAGTTTGTCCTGTGTTAGCCTCATGTATTTTGAGGCACCCTGGTTAGGTGCATAAATGTTTATGATTTTTCTTTCTTCTTGATAGATTACCCTTTTTATTAATATATCATGTCTGTCTTTGTCTCTTACAAAAATTTTGCATTTAAAATCTATTTTGTCCAATATTCGTATACCTATTCCCACCCTCTTTTGGTTATTGTTTGCATGCAAGATTGTTTTCCAGCCATTCACTTTCAGCCTCCTTGAATCCCTGGGTTTAAGGGAGGTTTCTTGTAGACAGCATATAGATAGGTCATATTTCCTTATCCATTCTGCCAGTCTGTGTCTCTTGACTGGTGAGTTTAGTCCATTAACATTCAATGTTATTATTGTCATGGTATTGCTTATATTAGCCATATTTTCTTTGTGTTTATGTATGTCATATATTGTTTTATTATTCTTTTTGTCTTTTTAGTTGTTCTTACACTTTCCTCCATCTCTTTCTCTCTTGTTTTTTCCTTTCAACCTGCAGAACTTACCATAGTGTTTCTTGAAGTGCTTGTTTCTTATTGACATATTCTCTTAGATTCTATTTGTCTGTGAATATTTTAAGCTCTCCTTCATTTTTGAATGCCAGTTGTGCTGGATAGAGTTTTCTTGAGTGGAAGTATTTTTTGTTTTAACAACTTAACTGTCATACCACTGCCTTCTTACCTTCATTGTTTTGGATGAGAAATCAGCACTTAATGCTATTGAGTTTCCCTTGTATGTGATGATTCTCTCTTCTCTTGAGGCTTTCTGTATTCTCTCTGTATTGATATTGGACAATTTTACAAGTGTGTGTCTTGGAGTAGGCCTGCAGGGATTTATACTGTTTAGGGTACTCTGTGCTTCTTGGATATGTACATCCATCTCCTTCAATAAGGTTGGGAAGTGTTCAGCCATTATTTCCTCCAACACTCCTGCTGTCCCCTTTCCCTTCTCTTCTCCCTCTGGGATGCCTATTATAAGTATGTTTGTGTTTTTTTCATGTTGTCTTTCAAGTCCCTTAGTCCCTGCTGAATTTTAGCTATGTTTTTATCTATCTGTTCTATTATCTGTTTGATTTCAGATGTACTGTCTTCCACATCACTAATTGTTTCCTCTGCCTGTTCAAAGCTGCTGCTGTGTGCTTCCATAATATATTTTTATTTCTTGGATTATGCCATTCATCACCATCATATCCATTATCTTTTCATGTATGTTTACAATTTCTTCAGTATGTTCTCCCAGCATCTTCTTAATAACTTCAATCTCTTCCTTCACTTCATTAAGGTGATTCATGATATTTGTTTGGACAGCTCTGATTAATTGTTCCATGTTCTGCATCTCCTCTTGGATTTTTGTTTTTTCTTTAGCCTGGGCCATGTCTTCCTGTTTCTTAATGTGGCTTGTATTTTTTATTGGTATCTGGTCATCTGTTTATCTTGGTGTGTTTATTCAGTTGGTTGTTTCCCTTCTCTGCTCTATGGTTTTATTTTGTTGTTTTTGAATGTAGTAAGGTTTCACTTTGACACCTCATTCCTCTTATTGTATTTCCTTGCCATTGTCTATGTTCCATTGGGGAAAAAAATGTTAGTACCAGAGAACTAAGAAGAGATAGGAAGAGAGAATGAGTAATAGTAGCTATAATAGTAAAAGGTAGGAGAGGACTATACAAGACATAGGCAATTGAATAATTAACCCAAGTAACAAGTACAAGAAGAATAAGATTAGAAAAGTGACATAGAAACAATAAAACATGAAACAGAATGGGAAAAAAATATAGAATGAATTAAAAGTCCAGAATGATGAGAAGAGGGGAAAAAAAATAGAAGAGGGAAGGAAAGAAAGGAAAAAATTTTTTTAAAGAAAATAATTACACAGAGAAATTAGGAGAGAGAGAGAAATGTGTACAAGAAAAATTGAAGACCAAGCCCAAAGAGGTGGAATGAAAGAGTAACAGAAAACAGAAAATATAATGATGAAGAGGAGAAATGATATAGCATAGGTAGAGAAAACTGGGAAAAAAAAAAGGAAGAGAGACAAAACTAACAGAGAAACAAAGGAAGGGTGAATATAACAGCAAGAAATCAAGGCAACAGCTACTCATTTGTTTTTTTTTTAAAAAGGAATAAGGTAGGAAAAGGATAAAAAAGCCAAGGTAAACATGGAAAAAGCCCTTTCTCTTGGACCGCTAGTGATATTATCAGGCTGTTGCTATTTCACAATCAATCACCTGGCAACCTGTCTTTGTAGGTTTTAGGCCAGGTTTTAGTGAGTAAAATAAGGAAAGTAAAAAAAGGATACTTAAAAAAAATAAGAGATCCAATAAAAGCTAATACAAAGTGGATGTTAATATGTTCCCTGTCATAAAGTTTCACTGGATGCTTGATAACTTTGTATCACTTCTCAGAGAAGAGCCAGGGATTGAACCTGGGACCTTGTATGCACTAGGGAGGAGCTCTTCCCCTGAACTAATGTGCCTTCTTAGGATAACAAGGCTTTTTAGAAACCTATAAGCCCCTATCCCTCCCTGTTAGCTCTGCCTCCTTTCTGATGTAATTTCTCTCTTTACCTAGGCTTCTAGGCATGGCAATCTGACTGAGGAGATCCCTGTCTCCTCTCTGATGTAATTCCTCTCTTTACCTAGGCTGCTGAGCATGGCAGCTTACCTGAGGAGATCTCCCTCTTCTGTCCCTGTTGCATCAGTGTCCCTCTCAACACACAAAGGGGACTTGGCTGGCTAAAATAACTGCAGAGACCACTCTCCATGCTCTCCAGCCCCTCCTCCTCCCAGGGAGATTGCTGCCACATTCCTTTTGAGGGAGGAAGTTGGCAGCTCCATTTAGGTTGTTTGTCCTGCAGGCAGTGTATAAGCACCACTTCCAGCCACAGGTGGGAGAAACTCAAGATTTTTTGCCAGTTTCCTTTTCTTTCTACCACCCTACTTGTTGACCTAGGGTACCCCCTGCTCTATATATATCTAAAGATCCTGGCAGGGAGGAAGAAGTCTGTTCTTCTCTTAGATACTATTTGCCAGAAGTTTCACCCTCACCTGATGACTCAGGGATGGTGGAGGGGAGCTTTTCTCAGTGACCAGGAAGAGCAATAGCTCACACTTTTGCTCTTTCAGCTGCCTCCTCTCTGTTCCTGACTCTTCTGTTAGTTGTGAAGCAGTGTCCTGGTCTGCTGTACCCCTAAGCAGGTTGCCAAGACAGCCCTAGGCTCCCTCTCAGTTGTTTTAGTAAGAACTAAGCTTTATCTGTCTACCCCATCTACCCTATTCCTACAATCTCAAACAATATATACTTAAACAAACAATGGATTAATAAAGATATAATGAGAATAATTAAAAAATATCTTGAGACAAAATAAAGTTAAAAGACAACATACCAAAACATATTGGAAGAGGAAGAGAAAATAATTAGAGATGAATTTAAAGGCATAGATGCTTATAACAAAAAATAAAATCACAAATCCTTTAAAATATCACATTGGGTGTAGTAGAAAAAGATCAAACTAAACCAAAAATTAATCAAATGATTAGACAGTAGATAAATTGTAGATAATAAATGAGAGAATCAAAGAAACTCAAAGCTGATTCTTTGAGGAAATCAATAAAATTGATAAAATTGGCCAGCCTTTACTACACTGGCAAAGGAAAAAAGAGAGAAGACAGAAATAATTATAATCCAAAATGAAATGACAACATTAGAATTGATGTTACAAGAATTAAAAGGTTTGTAAGAGAATACTATGCAGAATTATACACCAACAAATGAGACAATCTAGAGGAAATAGACAAATCCCTAGAAACACCCAAGTTACCTAAAATCTTACAAAAAGAAATGGAAGATATGCATAATAAATATCCTCACAAGAAAGAAAAGCCCAGGAACAGATTAATTCACTTGTAAATTCTACTGAACATTCCAAGAAGTATTAAAACAAACTCTTCTCAAACTTTCCCAAAAATTGTAGAGGAAGGAGCTTTTCCTAATTCATTCTATGAGACTAACATTGTCCTAATGCCAAAGCCAGATTTAAAACATTACAAGAAATCTAGAAATCATTTCCTACTGAATAGGGATTTTAAAATCCTCAAAAGTATGAATAAATTGAATACTATGGAATATTTTTAAAAATTATACACTTTGACCAAGTGGGATATTCCAGGATTTGCAAGGGTGGATCAATATAAGAAATCAATCTTTGTAATACAACACATCAAAAGAAGAAGGGAAACAACTAAACTGATGCAGAAAAGGCATTAGTCAAAATTCCATAGTTTTTCAGATGAAGAATAGATGGCAATTTCCTTAACATGATAGAGGGCATATATAAAAAATCTCTAGTTAACATTAAATTCATTTGTGAAAAGCTGAAAGCTTTCCCCTGAGCTCAGGAAGAAGGCAAGTATGATCAATTTCATCGCTGCTTTAAAATATAGAATTAGAAGTCTTTTGCAGATCACTTAGACAAGAAAAAGAAAGGAAAAGCATCTAAATTGGAAAGGAAGAAATAAAACTATTTCTACTTTCAGATTATGTGGTTCTCATATAGAAAAATCCATGGAATCCAGAAGAAAAGTCATATAGCTAGTGAAATACTTCAGTAAAGTCACAGGCTAGAGGACCAATAGGCAAAAAATTAGTTGTATGTCTATCCATCAGCACAAAACATTCAGAAATGGAAAATTGTTTTAAAGTCCATTCAAAAAGTTTCTGAAGAATAAACTATCTAGGAATAAATTTAACAAAAGAAGTGAAAATTTTGTACAATGAAAAAAACAAAATAAAGCTGAAAATAATTAAAGAAAGCCAATGTATATCCATGTTCATGGGTAGGAAGTCTTACTGTTATTATTAAGATGTCCATACTGCCCAAAGGTATTTACAGATCAAAACAATATCTATAAAAATCCCAGCAGACATTTTTGCACAATTGGAAATTCCAGTCCTAATATTCATATGGAATTGTAAGGGGCCCAAATAGGCAAATCAATATTTTTAATATACTTTTTAATTTTTATTTTTTTAAAAGAAACTCAGATTACATAAATGTTACACACACAAATATAAGGCATTTCCATATGCCCCATTCCATAGCCCTCCCACATTTTCCCACATCAGCAACATCCTTCATTAGTATGGTACATTTGTCACAATTGATGAACACATCTTGGAGCATTGCCACTAAGCTATGATTATAGTATACACTGTAGTTTACATTCTCTCCTGCATATTTTTGCAAGTTATTACATGATATATAATAGCTTGTATCTGTCATTGAAATGTCATTCAGGATAATTCCCAAGTCCCAAAAATGCCCCCAAATTACATCTATTTTTCCCTCTCCCTCCCCTTAGAACCTTCAGTAGTCAAGTCTTCACATCCATGATAAAGGTTCTTCTATTGCTAAGATCACAAGTCTATAGTAGAACAACTGTAAGTCTACTCTAGTCCATCATCCATTCCCTAATCCTAAAGATTCTGTGATGGTGATGTCTGTTAGCCCCATTTGCTGAAATAACCCACTGGTGACCCCAAGCTGGCTCCAGCCAGTCTCCCCTGCACCAATGACAAATGGCTAAATGTTAGCCCCATCCATCAAAATGACCCACCCATAACCCCAAACTGGCTCCAGCAAGTCTCCCCTGCCCCAATGACAAATGGCCAAAACCCTCACCCTCTGCCCCTGAAAAAACAGGGTATATTTTACCTCATTACCTAGGGAAAATACTTTGGTTAGTAGTAATATTTTGAGGATGCTCTTTAATCATTAGTTAAAAATGTTTAACCACAATGCAAGGTATTGGTGTTAGGGTGAGGTATGAGAGCCCTGTATGATGTTATGTATGTTTGTTTTGTAGGTTCACAACTATTGCTATACACTTATTGTTTATATATGTTCATGTATGAGTGATATACTTCAATAAATTTAAAAAACCTATCTCAAGATTGTCAAACATCTTACTGAGGATTCTGCCACATATTCCTCATCCTAGAAGGTCCCTTCCCTAACAGGGTAATGGTCAGCCCTTTTTCACTGTTCTGGCTTAGTGCCCCACTCCCAAGCTATTTAAATGCAAACTAAAATCAGTTCAGACCCCCACCATTCAGTGACCTAATAAACTTCCTCTGAACTGATCTGCCTCTGAGCCTCATTGAACAGGGATCTAACAATGCCCACTCCATCACTAATTTGAGAAGGGATTTAGGTCACATGGGGCAAATGGATGGGACTTTCTTGCTTGTAGTTGCAGACTCTCTCTCTTCCTTGAGATGGTCTTTGTCAGTCATCTTCTTGTTAGTTGTCCTGGGTGAGTCCAGTGAACTGAAGAGTAAGTGTTGCAAGACTGTTGAGATTTAAGCCCCAAATGACACACAGTAAGCCCAAAGATTTAAGTCTCTTGGACATATAATTATCAACTCTAGTACTAACTATATGCTCAAATAGAGGGGCAGCAGAGCCATGTGTAGGGAAAACACAACTGAGTCTTACTCTATCACAGAGGAGAGTAAATTCTAAAGTAGCGCCCACTGGCAGGGCACAAAACTCCTGGGGTGTCTGCCCTGTCTATAGAGTCTGGATGTCTCTGGAGCCCTCAGGAGCTCTGGTATTTGAGGTAATATTTACTTTGACAGTCAATGAGTTCCTATTGAGATATGTATAAACAATTTCTATAAAAGTCCCAGCAAACACTTTTGCACAAATAGAAAATCCAGTCCTAATATTCATATAGAAATGCAAGGGGCTCCAAACAGCCAAGTCAGTATTTTAAAGTATTTTAAAAGAACAAATTTGGAGGTTTCACATTTCTTGATATCAAAACTTGCATCAATTCCACAATAACCAAAGCAGATTACAATGAAATCAAGAAAAATTAGAATAGGGCAATGGAACAAAATTTAGAGCTCAGAAATAAACCCATACATCTATGGTGTACTGCCAACAACATTAATTGAGGAAAGACTGTCTCTTTAACAAATGTTTGAGGAAGACTAGAATTCCACTTGGAAAAGAATAAAAGTGGATCTCTACATCACACCATATACAAAAATTAATTCTAAATGGATCAATACCTAAGCATAATTATAAAAGCCATGGAAATATGTGGAGAAAACATAGAGGCAAACTTTATCAATTTGGATTTGGTAGTGGTTTCTTAAATATGACAAGAAAAACATGATTGATAAAAGAAAAAAGATAAAATGGACCATGTCAAAATTTAAAAATTTGTATGTCACAGGAAACTCTGAAGACAGTGAAATACAAAATACAGAATATGAATAATTACTAACCATATATCTGATAAAGGTTTAATATCCAAAATATTTATAGAGTCATGAGAAAAGACAAATAACTCAATTAAAAAATTGGGCCCAGGACTTCAATATACATTTCTTCAAAGAGGATGTTCAAAGGGCCAATAAACACATGAAAATATATACTCAATATATTGATTTTCAAGGAAATGAAATCTATACCACAATGAAATACCACTTCACACTCACTAGAATGGTTATTATTTTTAAAAAGGAAATAATATATGTGGGCAAAAATGCAGAGAAATTGGAACCCTTATACCTGCTGAGCATTGTACAAGGATGCAGCTACTTCAGAAAGTTGAACATTGGGCTACCATATGACCTGGCAATCACACTCTTGGTATATGCCCGAAAGACTTGAAAATAGGGATGTGAATGGATATTTGTACACAAATTTTTAAAGCAGCTTTATTCACAATGGCCAAAATGTGAAAGCAGCCAAAGTGTCTATCAACAGATGAATGGATAATGATGTAATATATGCATACAGTAGAATTCAACTCTATAAATGAGTGAAATTTTGGTACAAGATATAACATGGATAAAGTTTGGAGACATCATTTTGAGTAATATACTCCAAACACCAAAATACAAATATCACATGATCTCTCTTATATGAAATACATGGTGAGTCAAATACTATATTAAAGCATAACAGTGATGGGGATGAAAGGAAGGGAAAGTGGAATTATTATTTAATGGTTTCACAGTTTCTTTCTGAAGAGATAAAATTGTTTGGAATTAGAGGTTGGTGACTGTAGCACAATATTGTGAATGGAAACAGTACCACTGAATTGTTTACTTGAAAGAGGTTAAAATGGGAAAATTTTAGTTTTATAAATACTACTAAAATAAAAAAGTATAACAAAAATGATCAAAGTATCTGAATAGGTATTTTTCTAAGGAAGACATACAAATGAACAATACACACATGAAAAGTTGATTGACATCTTTAGTCATCAGGGAAATGCAGACAAAAACCACAATGAGATACAACATCAAAACCACCAGGATGGCTGGAATTAAAAAGTTAAACATTGTCAAGTGTTTATATGGATTTGGACAAATGAGAACACTCAAATATTTCAGTATTGTATGTAAAACAATGAAACTGCTTTGGAAAGCAGTCTGGATAGTCCTCAAGTTATAAAACATAGAGTCATATTGACACCCTACAATTCCACTCATTTACATATATACAAGAGAAATTAAAATGCATTTACATAAAAAATGGTTTGCAAACATTTGTAGCAGCATATTTTACAATTCTGCTGTTATTAAGTGTCATAACAACAGAAATGTCAACCATCTGGTGAATGGATAAATAAATTGTGATATAACTACACATTGGAATATGTATTAGCCATAAAAATGAATAATTGCTGTCACAATTTGGGAAAACCTTGAAAACTTTATGCTAAGTGAAAGTAGCTGGTAACAGGAGATGACATATATTATTACATTCATCAGAAAGGTGAGAAGAGGAAAATATAAAGAGACAGAAAGTGTATTAATGGTTATTTAGGTTTGAGGGAGAATATAGTAGGAATAGGCAGAGCATGAGATTTCATTTTTCAATTAATAGGCTTTATTTTAAAAGCATTCTTACATTTACAGAAAATGTGAGCAGAATTTATAGAGAATTGCCATACACCCCTTCTCTTCCTACACAGTTTCCCTATTGTTAGCATCTTGCATTAGTGTTGTTAATTTGTCTAGTTGATCAACCGATATTGATATGCTGCTATTAACTAAAATCCATAGATTATGTGATGTTTCTGTCTGTGTTGCACAGTTCTATGGGTTTTAACCTGAGGTAAGTCAGGCTGAAGTCTGGCCAGCAGGCATAGCCGCGCCCAGTGGGGGATATGTGCAGCCCACCACTCGGGTGTAGGGCGGCTGGAACGGGCGTACTGCCCTCAGCCATGGAACGGGTGCACCGCCCTCAGCCTCGCCCAGGCAACCAACATCTGCTTGCTGATAACCAGAAGAAGCCTGCCCACACTCACCCTCCCCCCTCCCCACACAGTTAGGGAGAGCCGCACCGCCAAGGCCACACCTTAGAAGGCGTGGAAACTGCCCCCGGCCTATCACGGCCAGCCCCACTTTCCTTTCCCACCCACAACCCTATATAAGCATCTGTACTTCCCTTAATAAATTAGACCTGCGTGCTTACCTCGTCTCCGCGGTGGTTCTTTCCGCCGTGTGCCCTCCACGCCTGCGAGCCCCCGTAGGAGCCTAGGCCTCTCCTACCCCGACCAGACAGGACGCACCCCCGACCGCAATTGGCGCCCAACGTGGGGCCCCTGCCCGCCGTGAACAGGTAAGACCCTACCCCGAAATTCGGTGCGTCCGTCTCACCGTTCTGCTCAGAACCCCCGGTAGCTGCTGCTACCCGATCGCCGCGCTCGCTAGGTAAGGGCCCCAACCTTCCCGGCTCCACAAGGCCTAAAATGGGCGGTAGGCTATCATCTCGCCATGCGCCCCAAGTCCGCGCTCTTGCCGAACTTCTAGATACCCACAAATGCAAAGTTTCAATTCGCCAACTACAAGTTTATTGGGATCTTCTCCTTCCTTTTAACCCTTGGCTCACAACTTGCCACCTTTGGGACCCCGATACTTATTTATGCCTTATCGACCATGTTACCAATGCCATGGAACATGAAGGGAAGCGTTTCCCCCCCCTGGCCTTGTGCCTACGCTGATTACCATCCACTCCTGTCTCCAGGGCTCTTGCCCCCCCACGTCCCAGGTTACGTGATAAGGAAGAAAAGGCATCTCCCTCTTGCCCCAAGTCTGGCTCCGATTCGGACCAAGACTCTGATGCAGAGTCTCTTATCAAGCAGCTTAACAACGCGCTCGAACTAGACCCGCCCAAACAAACCGGCCTTCTTCTTCCCCGACACCAAGATGGCGAACTTCCTCCTTCTTCCCCGACGAAAAACAGGAAGTCGTTTAAGAAGGAACTAGAACCGCCCCATAGGGCGGTAACCCCCCTCTACCCGCCCCTCCCTGTCGAGAGCAAAAAAACAGGTGGGCCCTCTGATGCTGCCGACGTGCATACGTCAGGTCGGCCATTTTATGAGCCCAAACAGCCATTTTGTAACGCCTTCGGTACGCACGCACCTGGTCAGCCATCTTGTAATTCCAAGTGGCCATTTTGTGCCCCAGCTGACCCTGCAGCCACATCCGCCTGGGCGCCCTTCCCCACAAACCCCTGGGCTAGTCCTCCGCCCAATCCCTGGGTGCCTATAACGAGCCTCCCTCAGTGCTCCGCTACCCCAAACACCAACCCTTTCACTCCCGCCCTGGCACAAACACCCCCACCAGCCGGTGGCACTACCCCAAGCGCCCTACCCCTTCCTGTCTCCTGCTTCCCCCTAAATGTCACTCCCTCCCAACAGCGCCCACTCCCCTGGTATCCCCATGACCCACAAGACATTAAACACCTTAGAAAGGCAGTTAAGGAAGACGGGTTGGGAAGTCCATATGCCATGCAAATGTTAGAAGAGATTTCCACAAACCTCTGTATCCCTTATGATTGGACCTCCTTGGCTCGGGGTATCCTCACTCCTGGCCAATTTATAGACTGGAGAGCCCACTTTCATGCTGAGGCAGAAAAACAGGTTGCCACTAACACCACAGCTGGTATACAAATCCCGGCCGACGCCTTCACCGGTTCCGGCCAATTTGCCAACCATATAGTCTACCAGCAAGCCCCGGCTGGCTTCTGGATTCAACTGCGTGACCTCGCCCTCCGGGCTTTTCGCTCATGTTCAGCTATTAAAGCTGACAATTTCACCAAGCTCACGCAAAACAAGGACGAGGATTTCTCTGCCTTTGTCTCCCGTGTCCTCCAGTCCTGTGAGCGCAAAGTCACAGACCCACAAGCCCAAACAGCCCTTGCCCAAGAGCTCATCTTACAAGGCGCCAACCTTATCTGTAAACAGGCCATTGCTCCCGTCCAAGAAAAAACAATTCATGACTGGGTTCTGGCCTGCAGTGGCCTCGACATACATACTGCCACGCTCACACAAGCATTTTCAGCCGCTATGGCATTAAATGTGAGCTGCTTTAAATGTGGCAATACTGGACACTTTGCCAGAGAATACCCTGAAGCGCCCAGGCCGCCTGCTCCTGCGGCCTTTCCCCCCCCCGCCACGTCCACCTTATCAGCTACCCCGCAGAGGACCTCCCACGCCCTGCCCCCGTTGTGGCAAAGGTTATCACTGGGCCCGAGGCTGCTGCTCTAACAGCGTGCCACAGCCTTTAAACTCCACCAGGGGCAGGTCTCAGCCCCGCACCCAAGAGACCAACAAGCAAGCTCCTCCAAAGCCGTGAAATGGACCATTCCCATCTATCAGAGCAGGCCCACTCTCACCTTAAAAGTTAAAGACCAATGGTACACAGGAACAATAGACTAAGGAGCAGAAATCAGCTGCTTCCCAGAATCATATACCTTTATTACTTCCACCAGACCAGGTCCACCAGTACAAGGTGCCACAGCTGAAGGTCCTTCCCTCCAAGCCAATATGCTTGTAGCTTGGGAAGATGAAGAGGGTCACTCCGGCATATTCCAGCCACTGTTCGTTCACGGGCTCACCTCCATTCTATGGGGCAGAGACGTCCTTGAACAGATGGGGGCAACCATTAGTACTAAACCACCGGACGGCCACCATATCCTGTTCTCTCGGCCACAAAACCACCAGCCCCCCCAAGTGTAGAAGCCATTGCTCGAATAAAACCACCAAAACCCATTCCTCTTGAGTGGGACACAGAGGAACCTATATGGGTGGAGCAATGACCCCTACTGTCCCACAAATTACTTGCCTTACAAGAGCTGGTAAAAGAACAATTACAATTAGGCCACATAGAACCCAGCTATAGTCCTTGGAACACCCCTATCTTTGTAATTTACAAAAAAGATAAAAACACATTCCGTCTCCTCCATGACCTGAGAGCGGTAAATGCTCACATAAAACCCATGGGCTCACCCCAGCCAGGTCTTTCACATCCTTCTGCAGTGCCTTTAAACAATTACCTTGTTATTTTAGACATAAAAAACTGCTTCTTCTCCATACCCTTACATGAAAAAGATAAGGAGAAATTTGCGTTTTCAGCTCCCCAAACAAACAACCAGGGCACCAATACTCGTTATCAATGGAAAGTGCTACCACAGGGCATGAAAAATAGCCCAGCAATATGCCAAATTTATGTTAGCTATGCCATCCAATCTCTTAAAAATCGGTTTTTCATCATCCACTACATGGATGACATCCTCTTGGCTCCCTTATAACCCACAAGGACAGGCAATTATCAAAAACACCAACCGCCACCTCAAAAATCTTATAACACAAGAGAGGGGAGAAAACCCCCACTGCACCCCTGATGAACTTCTAACTATAGTACTAATACCAATCAATTTATTCAGTTTTAACAAAAATGGGCTGTCCCCTATGCACAAGCATTGGGGCGCCTCCTCCATCTCCACTCCACTTCCTCTGGTGTACTGGAAAAACCCAGAAAATAGCAAGTGGCAAGGACCTCACCCCCTCCTGTGCCAAGGTAGAGGCTTTGCTTGTGTTTTCCCAGACGATGCTCCCCAACCCATCTGGATCCCGGGACGCAACATCAGACCCGCCACCGCAGACCGAGCGCCTAACAAGAAAGGAACGCAGACAGCTGAGGCGTCTAGTCTACCAAATGACACGTGACGTCCTGAACGACCCAACTCCTCCAACAGAAGAATAACTGCTCCTCGATCTTTATCGCAGAGTCCGCGCACAAACTCCCCTTCAGCCTAACCAACCCATCAACCTTATAGCCCTATTAATCCTCCTTCTTTCCACAGCCACAACACCTGTCCTCTCTAACTCATCTCACCAACCCTTCAATTGAACAGTCAAAGTTGTGGCCAATGATAAAATTTTGCTGTACAACGTCACTGCCCAAGCCCCGTCCTTTGAAGTGCATATTTGTAGCCTTACAGGCTATTCTTACTCACAAAACTTCAAGGCATCGTGATGTTCTCATCATAATACATATTTACTCAGCCCTACCGGCCATATGGTCTCTGGTTTTTACATCTGCCCTTCCTCCGCCACAAACTGCCGCGACCCCACGCACTTCTATTGCCCCTCCTGGGGCTGCGAAACCATGGCATACGGCTGGAGCGCTGCTCCAAACCGGGACCCCTACCTTAAATTCTACACTGCAAATAGCTCCCGATGGGATATAATTGTCCTCACTGTTAAAAACCCTTCCAGCACTGCCTGGCTAGAAGGCCGTACATACGGCCTCCGGCTATACATGGAAGGCTATAATTACGGCGGCCTGTTCATAATACAAAAAGAGGCCCCCACTTCCACTCCCCCAATTTCCATTGGCCCCAATCCAGTCCTCAACCCTCACTCTATCCCGGTTCCTGCACCCCCTCCTCCCTCCCCTGCGGCAAATACTAACAATCACTCTTCTAACCCCAACAACTCCATCGCCGCCCCTCCTACCCCACTACCCCCGCTACAAATCCACAACCCGCTTCTGTCCTTAGTCAACGCCTCTTTTTCCACTCTTAATTCCTCCAATCCCAACCTTACCGCTAGCTGTTGGCTGTGCCTCTCCTCCTCAAAGCCTTACTATGAGGCTATAGCCACTAATGCCTCCTATCAACCCTCCTCAGAAGACGCTCCTGCCTCTTGCAATTAGAACCAAACCCAAATAGGACTAACAATCCAGGCCGTCTCTCAAAGCAGACACTGTATCACTAAAATCAGAGGCACTGTTATTCCCTTCATGAAAACCCTCTGCAGCCATACAACCACCCCTAACACAACCGCAAAATTTCTCTTGCCTGACAATAACACACAATGGGTCTGTTCCTCCACAGGCCTTACCCCATGCCTTAATGTTCACACCCTCAACTCCACCTACGAAACCTGTGTGCTTGCTGTTCTACTCCCCCACATTATCTACCATAGCAAAACCACTTTTTTGATTCCTAGCAGCATCACCTCCTACCAACCTACATACAAAAAAGGGAACCTGTCACCGTCATTACAATTGCCACACTTTTAGGTTTTGCAGGAGCCAGCACCAGAATTGCAGCCCTAACCCTACACGCTAATGCCTTTTCCTCGCTCAGGGCAGCCGTCGACCAAGATATCGCCCGTCTCGAAACAGCCATTAACCACCTAGAAAAATCTCTTACATCCCTCTCCGAGGTAGTCCTTCAAAACCGCAGAGGGTTAGACCTCCTCTTTCTCAAAGAAGGAGGCCTCTGTGCCGCACTGGGTGAAGAATGCTGTTTCTATGCTAATTACTCAGGCCTCATCCAAGACAATTTAGTCCAAGTAAGAGCCGGGCTGGAGAAATGAAAAAAGGAGAGAGAAGCCCAGGGGGAAGGCCTCTCCTGGGGATTCCAAGGATTCCTCCCCTACATCCTCCCTATTCTAGGCCCCCTAATCATTCTTCTTGTCGCACTGGCAGTCAGACCATGGGCCATCAAGAAGATCGTCCAACTCGCAAAGGATCAAGCTAATGCCATTTTCACCTCATTTGTACAGGTCCACTACCGGCGGCTCACCACCACCGAAGACCCCCCCCAAGCCTTGTCAACCCCCCCGCACCCGTTCCTCCTGCAGCCAACCCCCCTCGTCCTCCCGGCCCCCCTCCGCCCGTTCTCCCCACAGGAGCCCCGTGCCTCCTGTTACCTTGCCCCCCCCTGCTGCCCTCGCCCTCAAGCAGATTCAGCTCTGAGAACTCGCCCACAACACCGTCCACTCCTGCTTCCTCCAGCCCATGACCTCGCAAGGATTCTCCACAACTTCGTTCACCCTAAGCCCCACCACTACAGCCGCTGCTCTCCAGGGCCAGGCAGCCACTCGCCTGTCCCATCACCCAAAGCCTTTTAACTCCTTTTCCGCGTCTTCTATGGTGCGTGCCACATTCTGTGGTCTCTCCAAAATCAAAGCTACTAGCTCATAAGTAAAAAAGAATGGGGAAATGAGGTAAGGCAGGCTGAAGTCTGGCCAGCAGGCATAGCCGCGCCCAGTGGGGGATATGCGCAGCCCACCACTGGGGTGTAGGGCGGCTGGAACGGGCGTACTGCCCTCAACCATGGAACGGGCGCACCGCCCTCAGCCTTGCCCAGGCAACCAACATCTGCTTGCTGATAACCAGAAGAAGCCTGCCCACACTCACCCTCCCCCCTCCCCACACAGTTAGGGAGAGCCGCACCGCCAAGGCTACACCTTAGAAGGCGTGGAAACTGCCCCCAGCCTATCACAGCCAGCCCCGCTTTCCTTTCCTGCCCACAACCCTATATAAGCATCTGTACTTCCCTTAATAAATTAAACCTGCGTGCTTACCTCGTCTCCGCGGTGGTTCTTTCTGCCGTGCGCCCTCCACGCCTGCGAGCCCCCGTAGGAGCCTAGGCCTCTCCTAACCCGACCAGACAGGACGCACCCCCGACCGCATTAACCAATGCATATCATATATCCACTATTAAATTATCTTATAAAATATATTCACTGCCTAACTTGTCCTGCATTTATGTTCTCCTCCACCCCAACTCCCTGGCAACCACCAATATTTAATGATTTTTACAGTTTAGGCTTTTCCTAAATGTCATAAAGTGGGAATTACACAGCAAGTGGTTTTTTCATATTTGATTCTTTGACTTGGCAATATATACTTATGGCTCCTCCATGATCTTTTGTGGCTTCATAATTCCTCTCTTTTCAAATCTGAATAATACTACAACAGCATTGTATAGAAGTACCAGAATATGTTTATCCATTAATCTATTCAAAGATATTTTGGTTGCTTCCCATTTTTGAATGAAACTAACAATTGTTGTGGATGATGTGGAGAAATTGGGACCTTAACTTTTTTCTGATAGAAATATAAAATGTTGAAGCCACTCTGGATAGCATTTTGGTGCTTGCTCAAACTTAATTTTAGAATTACCAAGTGCTCCAGAAATCCCACTCATAGATATATAACCCAAACTATTAAAAACAGATATCAAACACATATTTTTGTATGAATGTTCATAGCAGCATTTTCACAATAGACAAAAGTTCTAAACAACTCCAATGTTCATCAATGGATAAATGGATAAATGAAATATGGCATAACCACAATAGGAAATATTATTTTGCAATAAAAACTAATGATGTAATGAAATATGTTACAACATGGATGAATTTAGAATATAAGTAAAAGAAGCCTGATGGAAAATATCACATATTGCATGATTCCATTTCTATGAAATACCCCAAAGATTAAATCCATAGATGCAGAATGCAGAGTAGTGGTTTAGCAGGGGCAGGGAGAAGGGGGTTGTGGAATTAGTGGTTAATTGGTACAGGGCTATATTTAACATAACCAAAATATTTTGGAACTAGAGAGAGGTGATGGTTTTACAACATGATGAATGTACTAAATGCCACTGAATTCTACAGTGTAAAATCATTAATTATGTTATGTGAATTTTTCCCTCAAAAATTAAAAAAAATATTCTTTGTAAGTAAGAATTGACTTAAAACATATTTATGCATGATCAAAGTAAGTTGTTTTGTAAATCAGTGATGTTTAATGGGAAATTGTGTTGTCTAAGAGAAATTTATTTTTGACAAACTTAAGCATTTTTTGGTAATCATTATTATGAACAGCATGTTTTTAATAATGTGGGAAAACATTCTTTTGAAAAATTTCCCCACTCTGATATTTCTGAAGTGAATACTAGTTGAATGTTTTTTTACTTTAATTTTGGCAATGTCCTTATTTCAGTATGAAACCCTACATGCTGTTGAAGAAATATGAAACCACTAAAAATTTCCTTCATTCCTTACACTGATATACACGTAAAGTATTTTACTTGTTTATTTCATTAAATATCTACATTAGCACAAATTAAAAGCTATTCCCATAGGGTCTCCTGCTCATGTCAAAGAGTTTCCTGTCTCATTTTCTGTTTTAGGAATTATCATTATTCTGTGTTTATCTTGAGTGCTCTTAGGCTAGAGCTGAGCTTAAATGTTCTCCTGGTCACTATATAGAGTTCTTCCTAGTGTAATTCATTCACACTTTTCAAGTTTAAATAAATAAAGGCATTTTGCATTGATTACATTGACATAGAATTGTACTCCTGTGTAGATGCTATTTGTTTAAACAATAGAGCTGAGGTTGAAAACTTTTATGTATTCACTATATTTATAGTGTGACTTCTTTCATGTTGTTTAAAGGTAGAACACTAACTGAAGTCTTTCCCACAAATATGACATTCATAAGTTTTCTCTACAACAGTGAATATTCTCATGTTTTCTGAGGTGAGAACTTTGACTGAAGGATTTCCCACATAGATAGCATTCATATAGTTTCTCTCCAGGTTGAGTTCTCTCATGTTTTCTAAGGTTAGAACTCTCCCTGAAGGCTTTCCCACATAGATGACATTCATAAGGTTTCACTCCACTGTCAGTTCTTTCATGTTCTCTAAGGCTAAATGTTTGACTGAAGGCTTTCCCACATAGATGACATTCATACAGTTTTTCTGTGAATTTTTCCCTCAAAATTAAAAAAAAATATTCTTTGTAAGTAAGAATTGACTTAAAATATATTTATGCATGATCAAAGTAAGTTGTTTTGTAAATCAGTGATGTTTAATGAGTTCTCTCATGTAATCTAACATCAGAAATATTTCTGAAGACTTTCCCACATTGGTGACATTCATAAGGTTTCTCTCCAGTGCTAGTTCTTTCATGTTGCCTAAGGGTAGAACTTTGAAGGATTTGCCACATAGATGGCATTCATATGGCTTCTATCCAATGTGAGTTCTCTCATGTCTTCTATGGTTAGAACTTTTACTGAAGGCTTTCCCACATAGATGACATTCATAGTTTCAGTCCAATGTGAGTTTTCTCATGTCATCTAACATCAGAAATATTTCTGAAGGCTTTCCCACATTGGTGACAGTCATAAGGCTTCTCTCCAGTGTGATTTCTCTCATGTAGTTTAAGGTTAGAACTATGAGTGGAGGATTTCCAACATAGATGGCAGTTAAATGATTTACTTTTACTGTGAATTTGTTTACATTGATTGGGATGGCTCATCACTGTGGACTTCATGAAATTGTTCTCTGATATTGGATTTCATGCTCACACAAGGAAACATGTATTTAATTATTGTGGGACTGTGAATGAAATCTTCCAATTCATTACATTTATAGGGATCCTCAAGAGTGTGAGAACTCTGCTGTTGGGAAGGAGAAGAAAGATGGTTAAATGTTCAATTACAAATATGCATTAAGTCAATTCTCTATGTATGAATTCTAGAATTTAGTGAGTCTCCAGTTAAAAATTTAAACATGTTATTTACATTAACATGGTGTGTCAATCTCCTGCATTAACATCTTCTTTTTCATAGCATATCAATTTCACAGCTATTTAATTAGTTTTGTAAATTTCATTATATTACAAAGACTAGATATATGCCCATGCTTATTCAATTGTCTTTTCATAATACCTCCTATTTTAGTTTTGAGGTCAAACTAATATTACCCTCAACTTAAACTTTCCAAAACTTTTTTCTGGAACAGTGCTTAATCACTCCTTTAATTACAATAAGGCGATTGTTCTGAATTCCTTACTTATTCCTTTCCCTGTTCTCTGTTTGGATGACCAGGGTTCATACCCATGAGACTTACCATTGACATGGTGATGGATGCATCCCTACTGCAGATATGTTGCATGTACATAATTTCTTGTTTTCCAAGGTAACATTCCTTTCCTGAAATAATTGAGAAAAATAAACCACATTGCTAGAGCAGTGTTAGCAGAATGAAAAATTTGGAAAACCCCAATGTTGATTTGATGTGCTTCAAATATTGTCAATTAGATAGGGAAATAATGCAAAATTAAGGTATACTTTTAATTAAGATTGAATATTGTGGAGTTAAAGTGAGGATAATCTTCAAAGGGGAGGACCATGGCAATGGAATCATGTGAAAATTTCACTGCAAAAAGTATATTCAAAGACAATGATAGATGGATAATATAATTGATATTAATACATGTGGAGAATAATGACATCATTTGAGGATTTCTTGCCCTTTTTCCTTGCCAACATTTAAGAGAATAGCGCTCACTTATGGAAAGGTTCCATTGATATTTCCAAGGATCTACTAATTTCCCCTCAAGCCCCCTCCTGCACAAAAGCAAGGTTTTCTGGTGCTCACCTGGTCTCTGCTCTTGGAGAAATCCTAATATTTCTTACCACAGTTCCTTTCCCTTCTCCAAATGGGAAATCACATCTGATTTTCAGTTTATGCCCTGTTTATGGAAATAGATATAACAGATTTTGTGTTATGTGCTTATAGCAATGCACTGTCTTTAAGTCCAGGACAGGCTATGAAGAAGAATACACATTAAAGGTCAGCATTGGGAAGCACACATTGAATATAGGATATTGACAATACTTCAACAGCAAAGGGTGTTTGGCCAGTCACCATAAGACAGTAAGGATCTGTAGTCATTGAGGACCATGCACAACTTCAAATACTGCAGGATCTTCACTCTTTCCAAGATAGGAAAAAATGTTTCCATAGTGGTTGTATAATATTTTTAAAAAGAATCCAATAAAAATAAAGTCCACCAAAAAATATGTTACATATGGAAATATGTATGCCTGTTACTTTTCTACTGTGTGATGAAAATAAACATTGTTCCCAAAGTATAGTAAACATTTAGATAATATTTAATCAATGTATATATCTATTTAAATAACATACATTGAATTCTCAGCACATTTCTCAGTATTGGAGATTGAGTAGCAATAAATACATAAAATTTTAGTCAGGAAGTTTATATTCCACTGGTGTGAAAAAACATGATAAAGAAAAAAACGAAGAATCAGATTTTTTCCAGATAGTTTTAAGTGTTATGAAAGGATAAAGGTAGAGATTGGAAGAACATATGAGGAAGATTTTCCAGATATTTATTGAATAGATAAAGGATATATGAGATAGATTAGACAGAAAAACAGTCATGACTAAGAATAAAGATAGTTAGATAGTTAATAAATAAATAATAAACTCTATCATACTCAACAATGGAAACCAGATTATTCATAGTCTCCAGCATCACCTCTCTGAACATCTTTCTCTGGAATGTGTCCATCATGCTCCACTCTTCCTGTGAGAAGTCTATAGCTACATCTTGGAAGGTCACTGATTCCTAAAACATCACAGACATTCCATTTCAGACAGGGCTATTTCCACCAAAGTTTCAGTGAAATGGTTTTGAGGACAGAACTGAGGAATAGAGGATCTGTGTGGATAGAAAACTCAAATAATATCTGAAATTCCTGTTAGATCATTCTGCAGGCTGATGTGGTATCTATATATCAGATGTACTTGCAGAGACTTTCACAAACTGAATACATAAATTTCATTATGTAACTTATGTAATATTATGTGACATATGCAACTTTATGTAAGACAATATCACATGACTTGTGGTGTGATATAATTTGCCTATTGCATGAAAAACTGGTATTTATGATTTCCAGAGTGTGATTATAAAATTTGCATTTCAGAAATCAAACCAAAAACACTCTTCTCCTTGAATTTCTATAAATCTACAAACTCATCACAATGGAAGCAACATCTGTGACCTGACAATTTTTAACTGTGACTAGAGGTTTGTTTTTTCCAATCCCTCCCAATGAACTCAATTTACCCATCTATAAAATGGTGTAACAAACTATAAGGAGTTTTGAGAGATGAATGAGCTAATGTGTAAAGTGCTTCCTATATAACAAACACTGATTAAGTAAAAGGGATAGGTCTATTATTCATTAAAATAGCAGAAAATCTTGCAGAAAAGTATAGCATTTTGCAGAATTTCACAGGCTGCATACAAAACTTGGGATAATTATATTCTTCTTCTTTCATCTTTAAAAAACTCAGGTGTTCATTAGAAGATATAAGGTTAGGCAGGCCAATAGCATAAACATGGTCCCCTTGAAATGCTATACTGAATTACAATCCCAACATGACTCCTCCTGGTTCTAGGTGGCCATACTCAGTTTTATCATGGGCCTCCAAATCCTAATTATCATTGTCAATCTTGTATCCTTTCTTTGATTTTCAGTTAAAAGAAAAAGTTACGCTCTTTATGTGTTCTTGTCTCTCCAGTTCTTCAAAATTTTTCACAGGACCTACAATTTTACTGTAAATAATAAACCCTTTTTCTCTAGGAACAGCCAAAGTCACATGAATAAAACTCCCTATTCATGTGCTTCCACTTTCAAATTTGGATAAAGGTCATTTATGAGGAAGAAAATGCTTGATTAGGGATAAGTTGGTGATAAGAATTTCTAATGCCTTTTCAAAATGCAAAAATACCTTCTGTCTATATGCACTTTAAGATTTTTATTATTGGAGAAATTAAACTAATTATTTTCATTGCATTCGCTGGCATAAACTTCTCTTGTGCTCCAATGAATACTACACAACACTTACTTTGTGCCTTTAACATTGGATTGGTTGAATTCAGCTAAAACATCTGTTTCCCTTTGGACTATCAAGGTGGGCTCTTGCTCACCTCTATCACATGTCACCACAATCCTAAGCACATTACTACCATATACAAGGTTAATGATGGAATTATTTCCACCCCAAGGATGAGAGCTTCATCTCTTATCTGAATACAAAGCCTTAATGGAGGATGGAACAAATTAGCTTAATATTTGAAAGAACATTGTTCCTTGGTCCTTGACACCCAATAGTTATCTTACACTTATGACACACTTACATGGTTCTCAGATCTTTGAATATCTACTGAATGCACTTAGAATATTCAGAGTAATAGGAGAAATCTGCCCATGACCTGGCAATAGAGAGATAATTTCAGTAGAAATAACAACACTTCACCAACCAAGGGATGCACTGTCAATAGGCTATGAGATGTATTCCTCTAATTTCTCAGACAGGACAAGGAAAAGGCAGGAAATGCTGAGGATGGAGAAGGATGCCCACAATTTTCAGGGCCACCAAGCATGTGTACCCAAATTTCATCTGGAAATATCCCAGCAACCAACCAACAGAAACAGGTAGTGTGCTTCAGAAAAACAGGGGGTGGATTCTCACCTCCCAGTGTCATAAATAATAGGACAGTGGCTAATGTTGCTAAACATAAAATATTTATACAGCTACATTACATATCTGAAGATGAAAAACATTGAATTTTATATGTTAATTAGTCCATCATTCTCTGAATTTTAATTCTTTCCCTGATTCTAAAACATAGGTATCACTAATTCACACCACATGTGGAATTTGGTCTCAACCAACAAATTAACACCATGGAATTTCTCAGACTTATGTATTCTTGGTTCATGAACTGGCTATGTTTTTCCAATATCCCTCCCAATTCTCTAGACCCTTATTCACTTCCTGCTCTACTCCCAGTCCCTGCTCCTTTTATATACCTTCCTTAAATCATTTTGACTTCCTCACATGAGATTTCTAGAAATATTACTCCCTCAACTCTGACTTTTAAATATTTCCCCAATAGACTTTTATCCCATTCATGCAAATTTAAAATATAATTCATGAGGGATTTAATCAATTTAAGGACTTAGATGACATGGAGGGATTGAACACCCATCCTCCAAATCTAGCTCAAAAACATCCTTCATCAGAAAGTAGCAGGAGTACATAATATAAAAAGGCTCATAAAATATAGAATGGATTTGTGTAGGAACTATCTCTGCACCATCTGATATTTTAGGAAAATGTTTATGAAATCCTGTCTTATATAAATCTTTGTTAGCTGCAATATCCCTGCATATAATATACATTAAAGTATTAATAATTTATAAACTATAAATTCTCCTCTGAAAACTTTGTTAGCAATTAATTTTATGTCCTGGGCAAATGATGATAAGGTGTTATAAACATAAGAAAACAACCATTTGTTCCTGAATTGGAGTAAACAGAAAAAATGCATTAAATGTGACATATTAACCACTTATATTATTCTCAGTATAATCCTGTTGGTTATAGTTTATTTATCAGTATAAAAAAAGGACATGATCAGAAATTCAGAAAATTTTAGTAATACAACAATATGACGTGGCTAGAAAATGGCAAAGATAGAATTTGAATTTTGCTTTGCATATCTGCCAAACTTAAATTACTGGAGCATTACATGCTATATCTAAGTTTTACCTGGAATACCCCATGTTACATCAATTATCAGAGGCCACAACCTGTAATTGCAACCAACTCTGTTTATTCACATGATTACTCCTACAGCCTCCAGTGTGTTGATACCCTGGTCAAACATCAGCTTCTATCCTGGCTTTATCCTCATTATTATGGTCTAGTTTAATCCACATTTACTCATTTCAACAGATACTTATAAAGTCCAACATTTTAATTTTTCCTTATAAGCATCTTACTATTGTTATATCTACCAATAAACATGCCACATACCTACATTCTTCTACAATTGCATCTGACACAGCCTGAGACTAGGATATTGCTTGTGGTATAAACACAGAGTCAAAACTCCTAGTGGCTATCAAATATATCTGTCAACTCTTCTGTCTTGATAATTAAATCATCCATCCACTCTCCATAAATACTTCAGTTCTTCTCCATGTCTTTTGAAGTTCACACATTCTCACAGTACCCTGCACTTCCAAAAGATTGAATAACCTCCTACTAAGTTGATGGATCATGTAATTTGGCCAATTACACTTTAAAACCATAATATCTTCAAATATCCCTTGCATTCACACACATAGGCTACTCCTTTTCTCCTGTTAAATTGAGAATTCTGGCTGAGACCAATGTCTCAAATTGAGTGCTTACTCTCCTCTTTTGTTAATAACAATATAAATGACCATAAATTGGATCTTTATTACTGGAAACTTCTCCCTCTCTTCTCAATCATTTAATCTCATTTTGTCTCTTCCATATTGAAACAAGAACATTCTTTTAGCCTACTTTCTCTCAAGTACCAGGTCTGCTGCTCCTTTCTCTCTTCACAATTGAAATGAAAGTTCAGTTACCATTTCCGCATACTTCATTCACCCTTTGACATGAATACCAACATTAATTCATCACAAATAAATCTTGCTTGCTAACTTCATCAATGATCTTCCCATAGAAAAATCCTTAATTGTAACCAAAGAATTGAAACATAACCTATGTTTGGGGGACTTACTTTTTTCTTGCTTTCTCTGACATCTTAGTATCCTGTTTCCAAACTAGTCTAGTCACTCCTCCCCTTGTCCTCTGCAAAGAACAACTCAGTAAACTATTGGAAGAAAATCCTAGCCCCTATTATCTTCTTTTATCCACTTTCCTGACATGCTCACACAGTTTTAAATTGATATCAATTTCTTCCACCCTAATTTCTGAATTGGAAGTGACAAAACACTTGACTGGAAATCTTTTCTGAGCTATCATGGTTCCATGTTTAATTACATGCACCCAAAGTGGATTATATTTCAGAGCATTATCTCTTTCTCATAATATGAGCATCAAACCACCCCTAATCTCCAATTTATTAAAGTTTCATTTAAGTAGCTCTGTATCTTCTAATGATGGTTTATTATCTACAATTAACTAAGGAGATTACCATCATCAATGAGTGATGTCTCATCTAAGTAGTTGAAGACCTTAAAGGGAAAGTGATTTCAGCACTCAGAAAGAAAGAATTCTCATCTCTATTTCAGACAGCCGATATCTCCTGGGCCCTCATCAAGGACCTTCATCAGAGCTCCTGATTTTCAACCTGCCCTGGAGAATTTGGACTTCTGCATCCCCATGGTCACATGAAAGAATTTTATAAAATCTCATAGTATTTACAAATATCTCCTGTCAGTTCTGTTTCCCTAGAGAATCCTGACTAATTCACAACCCTCATGCTTTTCTACAGATACCTAACTCTTTTGTGGATTTTGGTGGTTCTGGGCTGAACTGTAGAGAATATGAAGCAAGTGAATCATCAATGCTCTTTATTTCTAAGACACCTTGTGATTTACCAACATCCTTTCTGGCTGAGAGTATCAGTATGACTCAAAAAGATAGAAATGTTTGTTCTAAAATTTTATATTCAAAGAAAAAATATGTTTTCTGGTTCAAGAATGCACATATTTTACCACCACAAAGATGAAAGGCCATCCAAACTAAGTCACATCAAATCAGATTTAAAAGATGTCCTGAGAACTGTGAAACAATATAACCTTCAAAATATTAGGGATTCCTAGAATAAAGACTATAGTTTCATAATTTTTTTTCATATAAGTAATATGTAGTTTAATTAATATTTAATGAATATATCACTTTGGGTACATTTACTGAAGTATTTCATTTCTTGAGACGGGAAATTTCTCATAAAAAACAGTAAATTTTAATTGAGATTTTAAAAAAGTTTTTTGCTTTGGAAAAGCCTTAGAAAATTTTTGTGGAGACCGGAATTAGTTTTAAGTATTTTTTCAGGGTAAGATATCACAGAACTTGTTGCATACTCTGTTATTGAAAGCAGGCTTGGTTGCAATTAAGTGGACTGGAGTGGAGATGACAGTTAGTAGATTTAAGAGCTGGAATATCAATGTAAATGCAAAGGTCCTTCTAATGCTAGTCAAAACTCATTGAATAATTTAAAGCAGGAAAGTTATATTATATTTTTGCTATTAAATTAGTTTTTATGAAGAAAGGAATGAAGTTATTAAGAAGAGGATTGGTGA
Organism: Tolypeutes matacus; assembly: GCA_026826555.1. NCBI lineage: Eukaryota > Metazoa > Chordata > Mammalia > Cingulata > Chlamyphoridae > Tolypeutes > Tolypeutes matacus. The sequence goes on along the minus strand of JAKSZT010037117.1, from coordinate 908,097 downwards.
ATTTTAAGAATTAGATGGTGGTTCCTTGGCATAGGGACTGGAAGTGAAAATATGAGGGGGATAATGGAAGTTAAAAAGACAAGATAGAATAAAGAAAAGCCAATTACTTATTTTTTTATTTTGTCAGATATATAATTGAGCTTTAATGATGTCTTACACTTTACCTAAAGAGTGAACATGCAGTTTTGAAAGAAATTACATTTCCTTCCCTGAAAACATAGAAAGTCTGATAAAAATCACAACTGTATTACAAATTTAGTTAGTATATGAAACTAATAGACAAGATTTTAGGAGAGAATTAAAATTTGTATTTGATTATGAACAATATAAGAAAGTCTTGTGTGAGGAAGGATTATACATAACTTATTAGAGGGCTAATACTATGAATTAGTCTAGAAATCAGTGCTAGATAAGAATAGATGAGTAGGGAGAGAAGTAAGAACACTCCAAATATAAGGGAAGGATTCATTGATATTTTCTTTAGACTGATGATAATTGCAGGCAGTCATTCAAGGAGTCATTCAAGAAGAAAAGAAGAGATTTTAGCAATTTTTGGTAAGCCCCTGGTTGTCATTTAAGCCAACTCTTTATGATTTGCATTATTACAGAAGACTATTTTTTGCAAAAGTCCATCTGAGTAACTGACAAGGAACCTCTCAACTAACCTGGTGGAGAATTTTCTGTTCCAATCTATGCCTATGAGGTGATATTTGGACTGTAGAGATGTGTCTATGGATAGAGATGATATATTTTATCAAAGGATTGGAAGAGGTTTTCCAGATAGAGAATACAGAGAACAAATAATAGGAATGTCTGGAGCAAGTCCTGAGGATTTCTGATGTTTAATGTTTGAGGAAGATTTTCCAATGCCAAGAAAACATGGCCAGGGAAATCAAAGAAAAAACAGGAGAAGGTTGTGTCCTAGGAGACCAGGGAAGGATGGATTTTGGGGAAATCACTGAATTTGTTGGGGAATCATGTGAGATGAAGAAACATTCAGTGGGTGTAGAGATATTTAGAAAACTTGACTATCAATAGTAAGGACCTTAAATGAATAAGGTGTTAATCTGACTGGAAGATGTTGAAGAAAGACAAGATATTAGCATAGAGGGTCTTCTTTGAGTAAGGTTGGCCAAAATATATGAGAGGTGAAGTAAATAGGGGGAATATAAATAGATGCTAAAATTTTTTTAAGATATTAAATTGCTGTCATAAAAAATGTTTGAAAATTGACAGGATTTATAAAATGGGAATTGAATGAGTCTGTATCACTTCTGATTTTATGGAGTACTCACCAGAACTGAAACTGTAGAAGCCAGTGGTGTCAACTAGATTCTTAGGTAGATTACACAGGAAAACAGTACTCCTTCTCTTAAGCTGAAGTGTCCAGCATCTTCATCTCTAGTCAAATGCCTTCTCTAATTTTTCTTATGCTTATATAGGGGAAAACAGTTAGTAAACCTAATCAGTGCTACAGTCCAGAGTAAGCGCCCTGATTACTGATTAAGTACACTTAACTTAATCACTACTTGTTAGGTTTGATTGGATTTACCAGACTCAATATATTCTTGATTACTGTATTAGTCAGCCAAAGAGGTGCTAATACAAAATATCAGAACTCTGTTGGGTTTTGCAAAGAATATTTATTTTGGGTAGAAGCTTATAGTTACCGGGCCATAAAACATAACTTATTTCCCTCATCAAAGTTTGTTGCTATGTGTTGATGCAAGATGGCATGCAATGTCTGTGAAGGGTCAGTCTTCCTCCTCCTCCCAAGGTTCCATGGTCCCAGTTTCTTCCAATCTCAGCTGCAGGCTGGGACAAGTCTTGTTTTCCTCCTGGGGTTCATTTCTTTCCAGGCTCTGCTGCTCTGCTCTCTCCACAAGGCCAGCTGTAGACCATCAGGTGAATGGCTCATCTCTCTTCCCAGGAACTCTGCTGTGTCTAATGGAACCTTCTCTCCTTCCTTACATATCTGCTTCTCTGTGTGTTTACTTCTGGGGCTCCAGGATCAAAACTCCCTCAACACTTCTCTGCAGTGTGGTGTCTCTGTGAGGGTGGGGACTCAATGTCCTACTGACATGGCCCAATCAAAACCTTAATCATTATTTAACCAAGTAAAAGTGAAACCTCTGAATCCAATATAATCTAATATGCCCAGAAACACACCCATTTACAAACATAAACCAATATCTATTTTTGGAAATCATAAACAATATCAAACTGCCACAATTACTAAAAGCCTACTATCCCAAGCCCATTTCATGACAATATACAATTCATTATTTTTCTCTGTCATCTCATTGCCTTCTGACTTCTATAACTTTCTGATGAAAAATTGGCACTTAACCTTACTGAGGATCCATGTACATGAGTCCCTTCTCTCTTACTGTTTTTAAGATTCTTTCTTTATCTCTTGTATTCAAAATTTTGATTGTGATAGAGTACTCCAGAGAAAAAGAGCCAACAGGAGATACACACACACACACACACACATAAAGAGATTTTTTATATGGAATTGGCTCACAAGACCATGAGGTGGCAAGTCCAAATTCCATAGGACAGGGCAACAGCTGGAAACTCTGGTAAATGTGATTCTGAAGTCTGGCAAGTCCATGTTCTCAAGGGAAAGCTACTTGGTTGAAGGTGATGCAGAAATTCTTATTTATGACTTCTGAAATCCTCAGTTTTGGTTTTTAAGATTTCTGAATACTTTGATGAGGAAATTTCCCTCATTATCGAGGGCAACATCCTTTGTTGCTTGTAGATAAAATTAATCAATTATAGATTCAAGTAAAATTCACTTATGAAATCCATTCCCAGTAACAATAAGATCATTACATGCTTGACCAGACAACTGGACATCAAAACCTAGTGAAGTTGACACATGAAGTATGTCTCAGTGTAGATCTCTTTGAATTTATCCTTTTTGTAGTTCTTTGAATATCTTAGATTTGTAGATTCATGTCTTGCCTCAAATTTGTAAGTTTTCAGCTATTGTCTCTTCAGATATTCTTTCTGGGACACCATAATGTGTTTGTTGGTATGCCTGATTGTGTCCCATAGTCTTCTTAGACTCTATTCAATTTCTTCATTCCTTTCCTTTCTGTTCCCTCAGACTGGAAAATTCCAATTATCCTTTCTTCAAGTTTCCTAATTCTTTCTTCTGTCCAAATCTGATGATGAACAAACTTGGTAAATTTTTTCAGTTATTTTAGTTTTCAATTCCAGAATACATGCATGGTTCTTTTTAAAAATATATATCTGTTTATTGAAATTTTCCTTTTGCTCATGAATCACTTTCCTGATTTCTTTTATATCTCCAATTTTCCTTTAGTTCATTGAGCATATTTAGCACAAATGACATAAAGTATTTGACTAGTAATTACATTGTTTAGGCTTCCTGCTTTGTTGTGTCCCTTTGTATGAGCCATATTTTGCTGTTGAAATCTGCACATTTAAAAATTACAATGTGTTAATGCCAGTGACCAGATTCTGTTTGTCATATTGGATCACTGAAGTCTCTTTTCCTTTAGCTTGTATTCAGTTAATGTGCTGAGAAAAATTTCTTTGAATGTCAGGAGCTCATAAAAATAAAAATAAATGCAAAACCCTCTCCCAGGCTTTGCAGATTGGCTCTGTGCAGGGGTTTTCCATAAAGCTTAGTTCAGCTTGCAATGATCCTATAGATCAGCCCAAAATGAATGATTAGGTTTTTCTCAGGACTTTTCAGAGCATGCGTCTTGCCCTGGGAGTTTGCATAGCTTTCACAATTCTCCATCATACAAGAATATTCCTGGATTTACTTTTTTTTTTTTTTTTTTACCGGGAGGTCCCAGGGATCGAATCCAGGACCCTCCATATGGCAGATAGACGCCCAACCATTGGAGCCACATCCATCCCCTATTCCTGGATATTCCAATTTCTCAAGAAAACTCTCTCCACGACATTACCTTCCAGGCCCCAGACACTGTTTGTATGTTTCAACTGTAATCTTTCAGCAGCTGCAGTTTGATTGCTCTCTTAGTGTTTCTATGAGCTCTCTATCCCAAATGAGTTCCAGTTCAGGAGAAACAAAAGAATACCCTGGATGAGTTTCTTAAGCAGCCACCAGAAGGGTTGCAACAGATATACATACACACTAAATTTGTGCATAATGTGGGTTCTTCTCCTTCTATAGCCAGAGTTCAGGGACCCAGAAATGTGGGACTGTGTCCCAGAGAATGCAGTAAGTGTGGGGAGGGTGTGGGATGGTGGCAAGGAAAAACACCACATAGTTTTCTTTCCATTACTTAGCTCTCCTTTTTCTTGATTTAGCATTTGCGTCATTGCTGTAAACCTTTTGCCTGTTTTCTAGAGTTCAATTGTTTATTGCTTTGTTAGAATTTTATTTCCAGTCTCATCAAAACACATGGTTTCTATTGTCTTCATCCAGAATTTAAACAATTGAAAACAAACAAATTAAAAATATATATGAATATAGCTTTATTTTATTAAATTATATGGAAATTTTGTGTTAACTGTCCGCACATTTTTAAAGGTAGGTGTTTCCCATATTTCATCACACACACTAAGGAATTGGATATCAATCCCTTCTGCCCTTTGAAATTATCCGAGGAGTGTAAAAATTTCTGATGCCTGGGACTCATCCCCAGTCATTCTGATCTAATAGTTTCTAGTTTTACCCTGGACATTCACAGTTTTAAAATGTGATAATAATAGGCATCAAAGTTTGAGAAACCATTCTTTAATGAGCTGATAGAGGATCTTGCAATTTACAGTGCAGATTCATGGGCCAGGAGCAACAGTAAATACTGGGAGCTTGGTAGCAAAGTGGTATCAATGCCTTCACCCCAGACCTGTGGAATCAGGATTCTCATTTTAACAAGAGTCCAAGAAAAATAGGCTCAATAGAGCATGAAAATCTGAGTTTAGATTCCACAACACCATGAAAAACTCTTTGCCAAAAGTGAAGATACTACTCCAGCCTCATCCAGTTCATAATCAAGTACATCTCTGCTGAAAAGAGGAAACATAGGCATTGCAAGGAAAAGTAATACTTCTGTATAGATTTTAATGTTTGTAATTCTCCTCTCCTAGGAACTAAGTTTCCCATCTTCACATAAGTTTTACCCTGCTTTGGTTTTTGACTCAAAATGAAGTAATCTTAGTTGAAAATTTGAAATGATACAGTCAGGCTTTTGCCTGTCCCATTACTCCTCATTTTCAACCCCACTTACAGAAGGTAACTTTATCTAATTATTTTAACTCAGGCATAGCTCCAAGTGTCGATTTTATGTGTTCATTTTAAAATTTTATATTTCCCAATATAAACTCAGCATATATTTCCCAAAATGTGTGCCTTTTTAATGGCACCCCCACAAAATATCTAAATATCTACAGTATTCCAAAATTATTATATCACTATTTAAGTGAAATTAAGTCAGTGTTTACTCCATTATCTAAATGTCATTTATTGCAAGGTTTGGTTGTGTAAAAATTTCTTGCTCATACAATTGTTTTCCTGGAAATAATGCATATGGTAATCCTAATGGGCATTAAGTGAGATCTCATTGTAGTATTAGTTTGCAATATTATATAGTCTAATGATTTTGAGCATATTTTAATATGTTTAATAGCCACTTGAATATCTTCTTTGACACATATTTATTCAAGGCCTTGGCCAAATTTTAATGTTCATTGTTTCTCTTTTGGTTGTTGAGTTGTAAATTTTTAAATATATTTTAGATATTAAACTTTTATCAGATATTTGGTTTACCAGTATTTTCTCCCATTCTGTAAGTTGTCTTATCAATCTCTTCATAAAATGTCATTTGATGCATAAAAGTTATAATTCAGATTCTGCTGATTTATTTATTTATTTGCTTGTACATTTGGCATTAAATCTAAAAATCCATTATCTACTAAAATATCCTGAAGATATTTACCTATGTTTTCTTGAAAGAGTTTTATAGGATTAACTCTTATAGTTAATTGTTGGTACATTTTGGATACATTTTTATAAATTGTGAGAGATAAGGCTCCACAAAATTCTTTTGCATATGGATTTACTGTTGTTACAACACCATTTGTTGAAGAGTCTGTAGCTTTCTCATTGAATGGATGTCATAGTCTTGCCAAAAATCAACCGGCCATTGGAATCAGAGAGTTTTATGGGCACTAAATTTAATATTCAAAACTAATTACAATCTAGTTTGATCTGTACCAAATTAACTTCAATAACTAATGGACACTCTGATCCCTTATTACACACCTTCCCATTTTTTGCAGTTTGACTCACACATTTCATCTTTATTTATCGTGCCCAATACAAAATTTTATTATATTTATCCATTTGTATTTTGCAGCTCATGAAAAATAAAAAGTAGAGTTATGATGCAAAACAATTATAATATTGATATTTACTAATATTGTTAGTTTTATGAGAGATCATTATTCATAGTTATTGTCTAATGTACTTCTTTTCCAAATGAAAGTTTCACTTCTTTATTTATTTTAGGGCATCTAGTAGTAATAAACTACTACAATTTTGTTCATTTGGGAATGTCTTAAATTTCCCCCTCATTTATGAAAATCATTTTTGCAAAATACAGAATTCTTGCTTAATATTTTCTTTTTTCTTTCATCACTTTAAATATGTGATCCATTTCCTTTTGCCTTTTATTATGTTAAATGACAAATCTGTGCTTAATCCTAGCAAAAAGTCCTTGTACATGATAAGACATTTCTCACACTGCTTTGAAGATTCTATTTGTATTTTCTTTTGATATTTTCAATGTAATGTATATTTTGAATTTGTTCTATTAGGAGTTTGTTCAGGTTCTTAGATGTGATTATATGTGTTTTTCTTAGAATTTAGGAAGTTTTTAGTCATTATTCCATCAAATATACTTTCCACCCTATTTTCTCTCTTCTTCTGAACTAGTATTTGTTTAATGACTTTTCCACACTAATTTTGGAAAACTGTATTTATTTCATGTAGTATATGATTGATGATGTCTCTGTTCTATTAGCTTGTATTCAACTAATGTTTTTGCAGAAAAAAAAATTTTGAGCACCTCTAGGAAGCAAAACATACACAAACAAAGTAGCAATGCAATGCAAAACAAAATAAAAATACAAAACTTTCTCTAGTCTTGCAGAATGGTTCTTTGCTGGGGCTATACCCTTCAATCCTTAGTCAAGCTTGGACTAAACCTAGAGAGCATCCCCAAGTAAAAGCCAAGAGACTTTCCAAGTATTTTCAGAGCATATAACTTGCCTGGTTTGTTTCCTGGCTTCCTATATATTCTAGTATATATGGGTACTCCAGAATGTTGTAATTTCCCAAAGAAACTCTTCCCAGCTTTTCATCCCAGGAGCCCAGTCCTTTATTGCATGCCTCAATTGTAATAATTTTCACTGGATAGCAGCAGTTGATCATTTCCATATAGCAATTTTGTTTTGATCAATGACTGCCACTTTTCCAACTGGAGTGATTTCTGTGATAGGTGAAACAGAGACAATGAACCTGAATATAGGTGCATGGTACTTTGGAAATAAATGTGCTCTACTACATCCATACCCAGGATCTACAGTCCTATACTGGAATTGTGGGCCTTCTTTAAATCCACCACAGAGCATGGAGGGGATGGGCAAGATTAGCAAAAGAGCTATGTAGTTTTCCTACCATTTCTACCTTGCCTTTTTCTTGATTCAACACCCCCTGGTTCCTGTAAACTTACTTTTATTAGAGAAGTTGTGGCTTTATGTATAACATATGAGATTCCCATACATCACCCCACCACTAATTGCATTGTCATGACACATTTGTTACAAATGGTGGAAGAACATCATCAAAATATTACTGCTAATTATAGTCTATACCTTACATTTGGTGAAGTTTTCCTACACACCACCCTATTATTAACACCATATATTAGTACTCAATATTTTATAGTTCATGAGAAAACATTCTCATATTTGTACCATTAACCACTGTCCATAATCCACAAAGGGTTCACTGTGTTAATAGTCTCATGACCTGTACAATCCATCCAAACTGTACCCTCAGTGGCTCTCAGTTTCATCACAGAGTTGTGCTCTCTTCACCTCAGTGAATTTTATAACTTTTTCATTACTCCAAAAGCAAAAATCCCATACCATCATATACCTCTCAATTGTTGGTCCTTAGAATTGATATAGTAACTTCTTTGTCATTGCTGTAAAAATATTACAACATTACTAACTATAGTCCATAAGTTACAGAATATGCATTTTCCCATACATTGCCATATTCTTTAAAAAATTTTTTTTCATTGCCATATTCTTAACACCTTATAATAGAGTAACATTCTTGTATTTGTACTATAAATCACAGTTCTCATTCAACAACAAAATCACCATGTTATACAGTCCCTAGATTATCCTCTAGCTTCCTTTAAATTGACATTTATATCCCTAGCGTACCTCTTTCCTACACAATCATATTAATAAATCAGCACTTTTAGCTATACTCACTATGAGTGTCCATTTCCAAACATTTACAATCAACCATATTAAACATTCTACATAGTTTCAGTATCTGCTCCCCCATCTCAACTCATGTTCAGTGTCCTATTAACCTATACTCTATGGTTTAACTCCATGAATTTATTCATAAAAATAAATACTATATTAATTACACTATTTGTCCTTTTGTATCTGGCTTATTTCAATCAACATAATTTCCTCCAGGTTTATCTATGTAGTCTTTGCATCACAACTTCATTTCTTCAAATGCATATACCACATTTTGTTATTCATTCAATAGTTGAAGGACACTTGGGATGTTTTCATCTTTCAGCAACCATGAATAATGCTACAATGAACATCGGTTTGCAAATATATGTTCATGTCATTGTTTTGGTTTTCTGAATATACACCTAGAAGCATATGGCAATTCCATATTTAACTTCCTGAGAGATCCACCACATGGTCTTCCACAGAAGCAGCATCATTTTGTATTCCCACCAACAGTGAAGGAGTGTTCCTATTTCTCCACATCTTCTACAGCTCTTGCTGTTTTTTAATAATGGCCATTCTTTAATCATGAAATACCTCATTGTAGTTTTGATCTGCATTTCCCTAACAGCTAGTGATGTTAAGCATATTTCATATGTTTTTTGTTCATTTGGGTTTCCTTTTTGGAAAAATGTCTCTAATAATCAAACCATTATTGCTTATGCGGTTTCCCAATATTTTCTCCTATTGAGTAGGCTTCATTCTCACCTTTTTTGGCAAAGTTTTTTGAAGCACAAAATGTTTAATTTTGAGGAAATCCCATTTATCTATTGTTTCTTTCATTACTCAAACTTTGGGTGAAAGGTTTACTAAACCATCATCTACCACAGGACCTTGAAGATGTTTCCTTACATTGTATTCTAGGAGATTTATGGTTCCAGATTTTATATTTAGGTCCTTTATGCATTTTTAATTAACTTTTGTCTAAGGTGTGGGAAATGGGTCCTTATTCTTCCTTTTAGACATGGATATACAGTTCTCCTAGTACCACTTGTTGAAAAACCTATTCTGACCCAGCTGGGTGGATTTGTTAGCCTTGTCAAAATCATTTGACCATAGATGTGAGAGTCTATTTCTGAAATCACAATTCAATCCCATTTGTCAATAAGTCTATCACCATGCCAGTGACATGCTGTTTTTACCATTGTAGTAGGAAATATGCATTAAAGCCAGGAAATGAGAGTCCACCAACATCGTTAACATTTTTAAAGATATTTTTAGGTATTCAAGGCCCCTTACACAATTAAAAATTCTGATAATTCAGTTTTCTATTTCTGAAAACAGTACTGTTGTCATTTTTATTGGGGTTGCATTGAATATATAAATCAGGTTTGGTAGAATTGACATCTTAATGATATTTTGTTTTCCAATCCATGAACATAGAATGTCTTTCCATTTATGTAGATCTTCTTTAATTTCTGTTAGCAATATTTTGTGGTTCTCTCTATATAAATTCTTTATGCACTTTGTTAAATTTCTTCCTAAATATTTTATTTTTTTAAATATATATTTTTTATTTTTTTAAAAGATATTTAGATTACACAAATGTTACACAAAAATTATAGCGATTTTAATATACCCTGCTCCCAACACCTCCCATAACCTCCCACATAAACAACATCCTTCATTAGTGTGGCACATTCATTGCAATTGATAAATGCATACTCTGGCATTGTCACTGAGCATGGACCACAGTTCAGATTGTAGCTTACACTCTCTCCCACACAATTCTGCAGGTTATGGGAAGATATATAATGGCATATATCTGTCATTGCAATGCCATTCAGGATGATTCCCAAGTCCCCAAAAAACCCCTGCATTATACTTGTCTTTCCCTCCCCCTCCTCCAAGAGCCTCCAGTGGTCACTGCCTCCACATCAATGCTGTAATTTCTTCCATTGCTAGAATCACAACATGTGCATTGAAGAATATCAGTAAGTCCACTCTAGTGCATAGTACATTCCCCAATCCTGAGGATTCTGGGATGATGATATCCACTCTATCTATGATTGAGAAGGCACTTTGATCTGATACAGCCGATGGATGGTACTATCTTGCTTGCAGTTGTAGGCTCTCTTGTTTCCTTGGAATAGTATTTGTCAATCATCACCTCCTTGTTAGTTGTCCTGGGTGAGCCCAATGAACTGGAGAGTAGGTGTTGCAACTCTGCTGAGTCTCAGGGCCCAGCTGCAATAGAGACAACCCAAAGATTCAAGTATCTTGGATGTACATCTACCAACTCCAGCACCAAGTATGGGTTCAAATAGAAGGGACAGATGTGCCATGTGTAGGGAAGCCATAACTGAATCCAAATCTGTCACTCTCAAGAACACAAACTCTGAAGTAGGGCCCACAGGCAATGCACCAAACTCCAGAGTTCTCTGCCCTGACCACAGGGCCGGGGTGTCTCCAGAGTCCTCAGGAGCCCCGCTATTTGAGGTAGTATTCACTTTGGCAGTCTATGAGATTCTGCTGAGAAGTGCATAAGTGTTACCTCTCTGATGACCTCCCGACTCACTTTTAAGTCTCTTAGCCATATACACTCATTTTTCTTTACATTTTCTCCCATTTATTCAAGGTCTTTTTCCAGTTGTATCACCAGCCAGTGCTTGGTAGTAATCCCTTGGTGCCAGGGAGGCTCATCTCCAGGAGTCATGTCCCACTTTGGGAGGAAGGTAATGCATTTATATGCTGAGTTTGGCTTAAAGAGAGGCCACAAGAAGGTTCTCAGGAGGCAACCTTTAGGCACACAACAACACTAGGATAAGTTTCAATTTCAAGACCAAAGGCTCACAAGCATAATTGTCAACATCAAGGGCCCATCAATGGACCATCTTCCTTCACCAGTCATTGCCCCTGCTCTTGAGGGACAATTGCTGCTACATTAGAGAATGTGAGAGTGCTCTCCAGGATGGAGATTCAATATTCTCTTGATTATTGTTTGAATGGCCACCCACTGTGACAATGCCCTATGAATATTTGAACACATTTATATACCTTATATATATGTCCGGGTGAACTTCCTCCCATTTATCCCCCATCACTGATACCCTACACAAATGGTCCGCTCCTGCCCCAGTTGTAACCCTTCTGTGATCTAAAGCTTCTTCAAAAATAAAGACAATAAAATAGCCAAATACAATTAATATGAAAATGAAATAATAATGGTAGGTTTAAATATAAGAAATAAAATAAAGTTTAAGGAAACCTAAAAATAAAATAAAATTTTAAAAATTGGTATATTAAAGAATAATGAAAAATATTTTTAAAAATGTCTGGATATTTTGCCTTTCATCACTATAATATCTGTTGTCCTATATGTACAGTGATGTTTTTTTCCACTTATTCCCCAATGTCTTTTTTTCATTTTCTTTTCAAAGAAGTTTTAGGTCACAGTAAAATCACATACAGAATATAGGGAATTCCCATATACCCAACATCCTTCCCATTTTCCCCTTTCCCATTTAATACTTGCAACAATACTGTGATCTTGACAACTAGTTTGTCCTCCCTTATTAGGAACTGTCCATGCTCTCTAGAGACTCTCACACTGCTGTTTGAGACCATATCAGCTCTTCCCAGGATGGGAGTCCAGCTCCTTGCCTCTCATTATGTGGGTCTCCACCCACTGATACAACACGTTATGACAAAATTATCACTCACAAACTCCCTAGAAGTGTGCCTGAGGTGTGCCCTGTCTTGAATGTCCCCCATCCAACATCCTAAACAAGTAGCCCTTTCTTGTCATATTGCCATAAGAGCATTCCCAATTTTGTACTTTCAACCACATGCCCACCAAATACCTGTGTTCACCTGGTCCCTCCTCCAACCCTCCCCCCAATTCCATGAACCATCCAACCCACCCTCCCCATTCTACCCATCTGTCAAACTTGCACCTCCCAACCCAATAGTATCATTACCCCATCATATCCCTTCAGTCCCCAACTACACACTTCCACCTTATCACAGATTACACTCCTGTGGGCATTGGCTCACAACCTTCTTCTCCCTTTCTATTTCCTGTAAACCTATCTTCCAGATAATAGCTCTCTGAGTCTGCTCAATTTGCTTAATTCATATCAGTGAGGTCATGTAATATTTGTCCTTCAATGCCTGGCTTGCTTCACTCAACATAAGGTCCTCAAGATGCATCCATGTTATCCCATATGTTAACACTGTATTCTTTCTTACAGCTGAGAAATATTCCATTGAATGTATCTACGATATTTTGTTTATCCATTATTCTGTTGATGGGCATTTGGGTCGATTCCAACTTTTGGCAATAGTGAATAATGCCACTATCAACATTGGTGTGTATATATCTGTTCATGTCTTCCTTTCAATTCCTCTGGGATATGCCCAGCAGTGAAATTCCTGGATCATATGGCAGTTCTATAGTTAGTTTTTTGAGGAATGGCCAAACTGCCCTCCACAATAGTTGGACATTCTACATTCCCACCAGCAGTGGATGAGTGTTCCCATTTCTCCACATCCACTCCAACACTTATAGTCCTCTGTTTTTTTAATAGCCACTAGTCTATTGGGTGTAAGATGGTATCTCATTGTAGTTTTGATTTGCATTTGCCTAATAGCTAGTGATGTTGATCATCTTTTCATGTGCTTTTTAGCCATTTGTATTTCTTCTTTGGAAAAGTGTCTTTTCAGGTCACTTGCACATTTTTTAAATGGGTTGTTTGTCTTTTTATTTTCAAGGTGTAGGATTTCTTCATATATGCTAGATAAAAGGCTCCTATCAGATATATGGTTGCAAAATATTTTCTTTCATTGGGTAGGCTACATTTTTACTTTCTTGATAACCTCCTTTGAGGTGCAAAAGTTTTTAATTTTGAGGAGCTCCCATATATCTTTTTTTTTTTTTTCACTACTCATGTTTTGAGTTTGAAGCTCATGAAACCATTTCCTACTACATGGTCCTGAAAAAGTTTCCCTACATTATTTTCCAAAGTCTTTATGGTCCTAGCTCTTATATTTAGATTTTTGATCCATCTTGAGTTGATTTTTGTATAAGGTGTGAAATGGTGTTCCTCTCTTATTCTTTTGGATGTGGATATCCAGTTCTTCAAGCTCCATTTGTTGAAGAGGCCATTCTCTCCCAGTTGAGTGGGCTTGGTGGCCTTGTTGAATATCTGATGACTGTATATGTAAGGATCTATATTAGAACTTTCAACTCGGTTCCATTGGTCAGTATGTCTATCTTTGTGCCAATACCATGCAGTTTTGAACACTGTAGTTTGGAGTATGTTTTAAAGTCAGGTAGTGTGATACTTCCAATTTCATTTTTCTTTTTCAATATGTCTTTGGCTATTCAGTGTCTCTTGCCCTTCCAAATAAATTTCATAGTTAGTTTTTCCAATTTAGTAAAAAATGCTGTGTTGATTTTTATTGGGATTGCATTAAATCTGTAGTTTCATATGGGCAAAATAAACATCTTAATGAGGTTTAGTCTTCCTATCCCTGAACAGGGGATATTCATCCATTTATTTAAGTCTTCTTTGATTTCCTTTAACAGTGTTGTGTAGTTTTCTGTGTATAAGTCATTTACATCTTTAGTTAAATTTATTCCTAGATAATTGATTCTTTTAGTTATTATTGTAAATGGTATTTTTTCTTGATTTCTTCCTCAGATTGCTCATTATTGGTGTACAGAAATGCTACCAATTTTTGTGCATCGATCTTATAACCTGTGACATTACTGAACTCATTTACAGGTTCTAGTAGCTTTGTTGTTGGTTCCTCAGGGCTTTCTATGTATAGGTTCATGCCATCTGCATATAGTCAATTTTTTCTTCCTTTCCAATGTGGATGACTTTTACATCTTTTCTTGCCTCAGTGCTTGAGCAAGTACTTCTTTTTTTTTTTTTTTTTTTTTTATTTATTCATTTATCCCCCCTTGCTGCTTGCGCTCACTGGGTCAGCTAACCACGCCATGCGGGCGGGCTTGCCTTCACCAGGAGGCCCCAGGAACCGAACCTGGGGCCTCCCATATGGTAAACGGGAGCCCTACTGATTGAGCCACAGCCGCTTCCCTTGAGCAAGTACTTCCAACCCAAGGTTAAATAAGAGCGGTGATAGTGGTCATCCTTGTCTTGTTCCCAATCTCAGAGGGAAAACTTTTAGGATTTCACCATTGAATATGATCTCTGTGTTTTTCATATATACCCTTTATCATGTTCAGAAACTTTCCTTCTATTCCTATCTTTTGCAGTGTTTTTTTTATCAGGAAATGTTGCTGTATTTTGTTGAATGCCTTTTCTGTGTCTATAGAGAAGATCATGTGATTTTTTTCTTTCAATCTGTTTATGTGGCGTATTACATTGAGTGATCTTCTTATGTTGTACCATCCTTGCATACCTGGGATGAAACCAACTTGGTCATGGTGTATAATTCATTTGATGTGTTGTTGAAGGCAATTAGCAAGTATTTTGGGGGGATTTTGGCATCTAGGTTCATTAGAGAGATTAGTCTGTAATTTTCCTTTCTTGTGGCATCGTTCCTTGGCTTTGGTATTAGAGTAATGTTGGCATAATAGAATGAGTTAGGCAATGTTCCTTCCACTTCTATTTTTTGGAAAAGGTTAAGCAGCATTGGTGTTGTTTCTTTCTGGAATGTTTGGTAGAATTCACCTGTGAAACCATTTGGTCCTGGGCTCTTCTTAGTTGGGAGGTTTTTGATGACTAATTCTATCTCTTTACTTGTGATTGGTCTGCCGAGTTCATCAATTTCTTATTTCATCCATGTAGTCTGCTTTTGAGATTCTAGGAATTTGTCCATTTCCTCTAAATTAGCTTTCTTATTGGCATATACTTTTTCAAAGTATCTCTTATGATACTCTATTTTGTGGGGTCAGTGGTGATAAACCTGTCCTCATTTCTTATTTTGTGTATTTTCATCTTCTCTTTTTTTCTTTGTTAGTCTTGCTAAGGGTTTGTAAATTTTATTGATCTTCTCAAGATCCAGCTTTTAATTTGTTCATTTTTTCTAGTGCTTTCTTATTTTCTATTTCATTTTGTTCTGCTCTAATCTTTATTTCCTTCTTTTTACTTCCTTTGTTGTTTTTCTAATTCCTCCAGATGTGCTGTTAAGTTTTCAATTTTAGCTCTTTATTCTTTTTTGATATATACATTTATGGCTATGAATTTCTCTCTTAGTACAGCTTTTTCAACATCTCAGGTTTTGATACATTGTGTTGTCATTTTATTTCATTTCAAGGTAGTAACTGATTTTTTTTTTACATTTCCTCCTTGATGCACTGTTTGTCTAAGAGAGTGTGTTTTAACTTCCATGTCTTTGTGACCATTCTGGCTCTCTAGCCCTTAATATTTTCCAGTTTCATTCCATTGTGGTCAGAGAAATTACTTTGTGTCATTTCAATCTTTCTGAATTCACTGAGCATTTTTCTGTGGCCTAGTATGTTGTCTATTTTGGAAAATGGTCCATGTGCATTCGAGAAGAATGTAGATCCCACTGTATTTGGGTGTAGTGCTTTGCATGTCTCTGAGGTCCAGATCTTCTAATGTATTATTCAAGGTTTTTGTTTCTTTGTTGATTCTCTGATGGGATGTTCTGTCTAATTGTGATAATGCTGTATGAAATTCCCCCACTATAATTATAGAGGCATCCATTTCTCCACTTAATTTTTCCAGTGTTTGCCTCATGTATTTTGAGGCAACTCGGTTAGGTGCATAAATGTTTATGATTGTTCTTCCTTCCTGAAAGATTACCACTTTGACTAATATTTAGTGTTTGTCTTTGTCTCTTACAATTGCATTTAAACTCTATTTTGTCAGATATTAGTATAGCTACCTCTGCCCTTTTCTGGTTATTGTTTGCTTGTTAGATTGTTTTCCAGCCATTCACTTTCAGCACCCTTGTGTCTCTGGGTCTAAGGTGGGTTTCTTGTAAACAACATATAGATGGGTCATATTTTCTTATCTATTTTGCCAATCTGTGTCTATTGACTGGTGAGTGTAACCATTAACATTCAGTGTTATTACTCTCAAGGAATTACTTACATTAGCCATATTTACTTTGGGTTTATGTATATCATATGTTGTTTTTATTTCTCTTTTTGTCTTTTTAGTTATTCTTACACTGTCCTCCAACTCATTTGCTCCTGTTTTTTCCTTTCAACCTGAAGGATTTCCTTTAGTATTTCTTGAAGGACAGGTTTCTTATTGGCATACTGTCTTAATTTCTGTTTATCTGTGAATATTTTGAAATCCCCACCATTTTTATAATGCCAGCTTTGCTGGATAGGCAGTTCTTGGCTGGAAGTTTTTTTTTCTTTTAATACCTTAACTATGTCATATCACTGCCTTCTTGCCTTCATTGTTTCTAATGAGAAGTCAGCACTTAATCTTATTGAGCTTCCCTTGTATGTGATAGTTCTATCTTCTCTTGCTGCTTTTAGTATTTTCTCTATCATGGCCACTGGACAATTTGACAAGTATGTCTTTCTGTATGCCTGTTGGGATGTATACTACTTGTGGTGTGCTGCACTTATTGGATATGTATATTCATCTCCCTCAATAGGGTTGGGAAGTTTTCAGCCATTATTTCCTTCAACATTCCTTCTGTTCCCTTTCCCTTTTGTTCTCCCTCTGTGATGCCTATAATGTGTATGTTTGTGTGTTTTGTGCTGTCATTCAAATCCCTAAGTCCCTGCTGCATTTTTTCTATCTTTTTATCTATCTGTTCTACTCTCTGTTTAATTCCAAATGTACTGTCTTCCATATCATTAATTCTTTCCTCTGCCTGTTCAAATCTGCTGTTATGTGCTTCCAGTGTATTTTTGATATTTTGCATTGTGCCATTCATCACCATCATATCCATTACCTTTTTATGTATGTTTACAATTTCTTCATTATGTTCTCCCAGGGTATTCTTAATATCCTTGATCTGTTCCTTCACTTATTAAGTTAGTCTGGGATATTTATTTGGATGGTTTTGATTAGTTGTTCAATGTTCTGCATCTCTTCCTGGTTTTTAGTTTATCATTGGACTGGGCCATGTCTTCCTGTTTCTTAATATGGTTTGTAATTTTTCATTGCTGTCTGATCATCTTTTTATATTGATGAGTTTATTCAGTTGATTAGCTTCTCTCTCTACTCTAGGTTTTTATTTAGTTGCTGTGTTTGTGTGTGTTAAGTTTATTAAACTTTAATTATTAAAACAATGCTGAATAAAAATAATAATATCAGAAATCTTTGTCTTATTCTCATCTTAGAGGGAAAGCATTCAACATATCACCATTATGTATTAAGCTAGATGTAAGTTTTACATAGATACCATTTATCAGTTTGAGAAAGTTGCCTGCTATTAGAAGTTTACAAGAGATTTTTCAAGACTGGAAGGTATATTTTGCCAACTGTTTTTTCTTTACCCAAACATATGATTTTTTAATGTGTTACTCTTAGTATTAATGTTATTAGTAGGAATAGTATTCATTTAATTAGCATTTTTCTATCAGTGATCAAAACATAGTTTCTTAGAAAATCAGCAGTCCATCCTAGATACATAAATTTGTAGGATTTATTAACAATTTTTTCCTTTTATTCTTTAATGTTTCTTCTACACATGCAGCACACATTGACATATTTTGAGTTTTCCTTTTTTTTTCTGTCTTTGTTTATCGCTATTCTCAAATGTCGTATTTTTGTTCTGAAAGATGCTTGTTCTTTTAACATTTTCTATTACCTTTTTTATTTATGAGGTCTTTGATTTAATTTAAATTTATTGTCTTTCTTTTGTATCTTAAAAGAAAATCATACTTACCTGCCAGGGGAGATACCATGATCACGAAGGTGGTTTTCCCCGGGGCGAGGCTTATCCATTGCACTCCACTCCGGATATGCTGGCCCCTGCGATTTCCCCAAATGTGGGAAACTCAACTGCATAATTTGTGGTAGTGGGGGACTGCGTTTGCGCTCTCCCCTGAAAAAAAAAAAAAAGGAAATCATCACCAGAGATGAGGAACCCCAGTCCTGGAGTGGGCAGGCCCTGAGCGTGAGGATGGGGCGGGGGACACTGTGGCATTGGAAATTAGGCTGATGTGCCCACACTGCCTCAGGTAACTTGGCTACTCCAGGCTGTTGCTGTGAAAGCAAGCACTGGGGCCCAGGGTCCTCCCAGAGAAGAAGAGTGTGGTCTTTCTGGCTTCCGGTGGGGTGGGGGACTCTGGTTTCCCCTGCAGGCGCGCCCCCCCCCCCCCCCCCCCCACCCCCCCGCTGCTTGACTGGTGTGGCCCGGGGCTGGGAGCAGGAAACCGAGGGCAGCCCCTGGCCTCAGGGCGCAGTCCCAGTTAGAAAAGTTGGTGGAGGGGCAGGGGCTCAGGGGCTCTAGGAGCCTCAGCATTCCCGAGGCCCGCGGGCGGTGGGACCTTGAGCCCCTGGCTGTCCCTGAGAGCGCTCCACAGGGCAGGGGAGCGGGGTGCCTCGGGGCAGCCGCTGGGCTCAAGTTTGCTGCCCTCCCCTAGTGGGGGCGTGGAAAGCTGAGGTCATCTCAGCGCTCTCCCGCCGCCTGCCCGGGGCGCCCCTTCCTGCGTCCAACAGCCCCCACCGCTGCGCCGGCAGCGCCTGGCCCAGAGCGAAGGCACGTCTTGCACGGTACCTGCGCCCCTCCCGGCTGCTGCGGTGGGGTGTCCGCTCCCGCCCGCCTCGGGGCCGCGTGGTCACCGTGGCCTGCCCGATACCTGGTTCTGGGCGCGTCTGGAGCGGTTGCAGTGCCCAGCGCCGGCACCATCCTTGGGTCTAGAGTCAGACTCATCTGGGGCCCGCGGGTGGCGGCGGCTGTGGCAGCAGCATCCTCCGCCCCCAGCGCCCTCCTCCGGCGCCCGGTCCTGCCTCCTCTTCCTCCACCTTCGCGGGCGCCGCCTCTGCCCTCTTTAAGGCCCGGGGGCGCTAGCAGCAGAGTGCGTTCTCCAGGGCTGGGCATGGGACCGAGTTCGGGAGATCGCCATCTAGCGCGCCTCAGCGGGGGGCTCTGGAGAGCAGCAGCTGTAGGCACCTGAGTCGGCCCACAGGCCTGAATCCCAGAGTCAAGAGCAGTGGCCTTATTTATATTTTAAAGTGCTGGTCCATTAATTTCAACTCTTTATTTTATTTATTTATTTATTTTTATTGTGGGTACAAATAAAATTTTTCACAATACATACCAATATTTGTAAAATGATATATAAATATATATGCATATATGTGCATTTGCTTACATAAATGTTACTTTTTAATATACATATATTTTTTAAAAGGTGCTTAGGTTACCTAGATATTACACAGAAATTACAGGGATTCCCATGTTCCCCACCTCCCACACCTCCCACAACATCCCACACAAACATCCTTCATCAATATGGCACATCACCGGTAATGGATATACACATCCTGGGACCTTGCCACCAAGCATAGACCACAGTTCACATGTAGACCACACTCTCTCCCACACAATTCTGCATGGTATATGCTGATGTAAAATGGTCTACATCTGCTGCCGCAACGCCACTCAGGACAACCTCCAAGTCCCGAAAAAGCCCCTGTTTTTCAACTGCTCTTCTCCTCCCTGCCCTGAAAGCACCCAGTGGCCACTGGCTCCACCTCACTGTTATAATTTCTTCCATTGCTTGAATCACAATATGTCTACAACAGAATACCATTAAATGCACTCTAGTCCATAGCTCTTCCCCCAGTCCTGAGGGGACTGGGAAGGTGACATCCACTCCACCTCCAAAAAAGAGAGGCCTTATATCTCATGGATATGGTGGATGGGATTGTCCTGCAGCCCTCTCCATTCCCTGGGATGGCCGTTGCCCATTGTCATCTCCTCGCCAGGTGACTTGGATGAGTCCATTGAGCTGTAGGGGAAGAGTTGTAGCTCCACCGAGATTCCAGGCACAGCTGGCACATAGGTAGGCCAGAGGCTCCAGTCTCTGGAAGTACACCTAAAAACTCTGACATCACATATAGGTTTGAATAGAAGGGACTGATGGACCATGTGCAGGGAGGACTTATTTGAGTCCAACTCTGTCACTCTCAGGAGCACAGATTCCAAAGTAGAGCCCACTAATAAGGCATCAGTCTCTGGGGCTACCCCCCCTTATATAGGACCTAGGTGTCTCCCGAGACCTCAGGAGCCCCTCTGTGTGGGGTGATATCCACTTTGCTGTTCTATGAGATCCTACTGAGGTGTGCGTAAACATTACCTCTAGGATGGCTTCCCGACTCTCTTTGAAGTCTCTTAGCCACATGAACTAATTTGTCTTTACCTTTTCCCCCTTTTATTCAAGATCTTTTTCCAATCATGTTGCCAGTTGGCACTTGGTATTAATCCCTCATTGCCAGGGAGGCTCATCCGCGGGAGTCATGTCCCACGTTGGGGGAAAGGTAATGCATTCATATGCTGAGTTTGCTTAGAGAGAGGTCACATTTGATCAACAAGGAGGCTTTCAGGTGGCAACCCTTAGGCACCCCATAACAGTAGGCTAAGTTTCGATTACAAGAGCAAAAACTCATAAGGCTAGTCATCAATAACAAGAACCCATCAGTGGGCCATCCTCTTTTGCCAGACACTGCCCCGGAACTCAGGGGACTGTTGCTGCTCCCTTGGAGAATGTGGCAGAGCTCTCCAGGCTGGGAATTAAGATTCCCTCATTTATTGAGTGATTGTCTACCCACCGTGACCATGCCCCATCCCTTGATCATTTGAACAATTATATATATCTTTCATGTATATTCAGATGAACTTACTCCCATGAATCCCCCATCCCCCAGACATTCCCCAGACATCCCCCACCAATGCTCCTCTGCAGCCCCATTGTAAGCCTTCTCTCATCTAAACCTTCCTTGAACATGAAGCATATATAATAACCAAATAAAATTAATAGGAAAAATAAATAATAATGATAAGCTTAAATGCAAGAGATAAGTACAAGGAAACTCAGAAGAAAAAAAAACTAAACTAAAAATAAAATATAATTAGTGGATTGGGGCTTTCAAAAAAATCAGAAAAAAATATCCTTTTTTAAAAAAATTATTCTTTTTTCCTTTTATCACTGTATTATTGGATGTCCAGTGTACCATGACACCTTCCTCCTCTCATTCCCCAGTGTCTCCCAATTTTTCATTTTAATTTTCAAAGAAGTTTTAGGTCACAGCAAAGTCACACACAGAACACTAGAATTTCAACTCTTTTTGTTTCTAAAAGTCAATTTTTTTTTGTTAGTGGAAAATAATTTTAATCACAAAATTTTACATTTTCTTCCATAAATCCTGCTTTATATTAGCAAATGACCTTATGCTCCATATCAAGTAAAATATTACAATTTATTTTGAAGAAAACATTCAAAATAACTCAAACACAAACGTCAAAATGGGGTGGAGCACACTAGTTTCTCAGAAATCTCTTCTCCAGTGTCCACAGCATACAAGAGAGGAGGGCATTAACCAGAGTTCTCTAAGGAAACAGAACCAACAGGAGATATTTGTAAATATGAGTTTATAACATTATCTCATGTGATTGTTAGGGTGCACAAGTCCAAATTCCTTAGGTTAGGCTGCAAGCCACGAACTCAGATGAAGGTCCTCAATGAGATCCACAGAAACTGCCTGAAGTAGAGTTAGAAATTCTCTCTTCTAACTGCTAAAATCATCATTTCTCCTTTTAAGACCCTTCAAGCAATTAGATGAGATGTCTCATTGCTGAAGGCAGTCTCCTCAGTTGATTGTAGATATAATCAGCCATAAATGCAATCAGTTCACTGATGACTGAAGTCCACAAAATGTCCTCATAGTAACAATGAGGCCAGGGCTTTCCTGACAAAACAAATGTGTAACTTTAACTGGCCAAGTTGACACATAAACCTATCACAGTCCACCCTCAGTCAACTTGGCAAACATCACCTCAAACCATACTTAATCTCTAAATAAAAACAATAAGACATATTTTTCACCCAACAATATGCAACTATCCTGCATACAACTAAAAACAAATCAAATCTCTAGAGAATAGTGTACAAGTCCTTGGGTAATGTTCACTCTTAACCTCCATATCCTATAACTTAAATATTATGACATGAAACTAATACCACTTATGTCAGATGATAAGAGGATAAGATAGGGAAGAAAATAAAAAATATATTCTTCATGTACACATACAAACATAGCAAGACAAGGAAGAACTATCCATTAAAATTACAGTCCTTGTTTCTGTAACTGGTCATGTGGTCATAGTTCATATTCACCACTACATTCTTTCACTACCAATTTCATGTTCCATTTACACTCAGCAAGCACCTTAGCTACTCATGATTCTTTGCTTGGTGGAGTGACCTAAACCTTCATTCTCGAAGTTTCTGGGATATTGTTAGTCTTGCCTTGACTGGGTTGTTGCAGTTTTTGATGGGCTAGCAGGGTGTGCTAGTACTTAGGTATGCCCCATGGGATCTCCTGTACTATGATGCATACTCTTTTTTTACCTCCATTGTGTATTTGTAGTCCTATTTCTCCTTCATAGTCAGGATCAATCATCTGGCTAGTATAGTAATTCCCCTCTTTGTCTGTTGATTCAGAAGCACAAAGAACCTAAAGTGTCAAAGTGGCAGTCTTAACTTAAATTTAAATCGAATATTTGTTGTGTTCCCTGGTGGAAGCACTCCTCCTTTTGGCACTAAGACTTGTAGGCCAGCAGAGATTAAAGTTTCCAGGACAGGGTGCAAAAGTTTTCTAGTGCATCACTAGGGGTATGAGTAAGTAGTGTCACTCTCATCTCCACCTTTGACTCCAGGACCCGTGAATCTTGACTGTGGAAGAAACAACACCATAAAGGGGATGCTGTTTTAGAGCATATGCAGCCTCCTGGAGAACATTACCCTAGCCCTTTAAAGTATTGTCACCCAATTGGCACCATAATTGAGTCTTCAAAAGGGCTTTCCATAATTCTATCAATCCATCTGCTCCAGGATGATGGAGAACCTAGTAAGACCAATGAATTGCCTGAGCAAGTGCCTATTCCCACATATCATTTGCTGTGAAGTGGGTTCCTTGATCAGAAGCAATGCTGTATGGAATATCATAAAGGCATTCTGCAAGTCCATGGATGGTAGTTTTGGCAGAAGGATTGTGTGCAAGGAAGGCAAACCTATATCTGTAATAGGTGTCTATTCTAATTAGAACAAATTGCTGTCCTTTCCATGACAGAAGAGGTCCAATGTGGTCAACCTACCATCAGGAAGCAGGAAAATCATTTCAGGGTGTGGTGCTGTGTCAGGCTCTGAGTGTGGGTCTCTGCTGTTGGTAGATTGGGCTTTCAGAAGTGGCTGTAGCCAAGTTGGTCTTGGTAAGGTGAAGTCCATGTTGCTAAGCTGATGGAAAACTTGCATCCCTGCTACCACGACCACTTTGTTTGTGAGCCTATTGGGCAATGAGAAGAGTGGCAGGGGGAAAAGGCTGATGGGTATCCACAGAATGGGTCATCTTATCTACTTGATTATTAAAATCTTCCTCTGCTGAAGATGCCCTGGTGAGCATTCATTTGAGAAAGAAATATCTTCATGTTATTTGCCTTCTCTGAAAGGTTTATCCACAATGTCTTTGTCACCAATTTTCCAATCATGTTCCTTCCAAGTCCCTGACTATCCAGGCAAATCATTGGCCACAACCCATGAATCATGTATAAATACACCAGTGGTCATTTTTCCTTCCAAAAAAAAAAAAAAAAACAACCACCAGGTTACTGCTCAAAGTTCTGCCTACTGGTAGGAATTCCCCTCACCACTGTCCTTCACAAGGACAACCCAGAAAGGGGCTGTGGTGCTGTAGTTATGCACTTTTGAGTGGTTCATGCAGAACCATTTGTAAACCAGTACCAAGTTTTCACTTTCTCAGTCAACTGATTGGAAGACACTCTTCAAGAGGCCATATCTATTGTCTGTCAATGAGAAGGTAATGTGGCAGAAGTGGAAGCCATGGGCATTTGGGTCATTTAGTCATGTAATTACTTGTACCTTCAGGACAAACTTGAGACCTATCATGTATATACCACTTCCATTTTGTGATGGAGTGCTGCAGAGCATGCCCAGAATTATGGTTTGGTGGATCAGACAATACCCAGCTAATGATATTCAACTCAGGTTGTGTTGATAACTTGGTGGCCACTGGTTAAGTGTTCAGTCTCTACTAAGGCCCAGTAGCAGGCCAAAAGCTATTTCTCAGGACAGTAGTGATCTCCAGAGGATGGCAGGGTTTTGTTCCAAAATCCTAAGGGTATGCATTGAGATCCTCATATAGGGGTCTTCCAAAGTCTCCAGATGACATCTCTATTTGCCACTGACACTTCCAGCACCTTTGGATCTGCTGGGTCTTATTGCCCAAGTGACAGGGCTGCTTGAACAGTTGCCTGGACTTGTCACAGAGACTCCTCTTATTCCTGTTCCCACTCAAAACTAGAAATTTTCCTAATTAGTTGGTAAATGGGACAGAATAGTACACCTAAATGAGGAATACATCATCACCAAAATCCAAAGAGGCTACCAAAGCATTGTGCCTTTTTTGTTTTCTGGTCATAGGAGGGGCCATATCCAATAGCTTATCCTGCACTGGGATTTCTTACATGCCCCACACCACTGAACACATAAAAATTTAACAGAGGTTGAAGATGAAGACCCCTGTGTTTTTGTTGGGGTTATCTCCACACACAAATGTCTTTAAAATAAGTCTAGAGTAGTTGTTATATTTTCTTTACTAGGTCCAATTAACATGATATCGTCAATATAATGTGATGTCTC
This sequence comes from Tolypeutes matacus, assembly GCA_026826555.1. NCBI lineage: Eukaryota > Metazoa > Chordata > Mammalia > Cingulata > Chlamyphoridae > Tolypeutes > Tolypeutes matacus. Next base: position 882,743 of record JAKSZT010037117.1, on the reverse strand, counting down.
ATGAGAGGGAGAGATGATCAAGGTCCCTGTGAGCAATATTATGACATAAGGCTGGAAAGTTGATATACCCTGAGGTAGGATAGTGATGCTATATTGCTGGCTTTGTCAGCTGAAAGCAAACTCATTAACATCAATAGAGAAAAAAGCATTTTCCAGATAAATAACTGCACACCAGTGTACCAAAGGTGTGTTGATTTTCTCAAGCAATGATACCACATCTGCAATTGGAGCCACCACCTGGTTAAGTTTATGATAAACCACTGTCATCCTCCAAGATCCATTTGTTTTCTGCACAGACCAATAGGGAAGTTGAATGGGGAAGTGGTGGGAATCCCCACCCGTGCATCCTTCAAGTGCTTGGTTGTGGCACTGATTTCTGCAATCCATACTGGTATCTGCTATTGCATTTGATTTACTATTTTGCTAGGTAGGGGTAGTTCTAATGGCTTCCACTTGGCCTTTCCTACTATAATAACCCTCACCTCACAAGTTCAGGAGCCAATGTGGAGACTCTGCCAGTTGCTGAGTATGTCTAATCCTGAATAGGGGAAATAACTACAGAATGGTTTGGGAGACACAATAGACCCGTGTTAGATGAATTTGAGCTAAATCTCCATTGTTCTCTTGACTGCCATAAGCTCATACTCTGAAAGGTGGACCACAGTGATGTTTGGGTCTCCTGGATTTAATGTCACTTCTGAGGCAGTCTCTAATAATCCCTAAAATGTTCAGTCATTCCTTTTTCCCAATGCACAGTTTCCATGGTAAAAGGACATAGGTCTCTGTGGGGAAGGCTGGGAAGAATATGAACTATAAATTACCAGCAGTGTATCAGGGCCATTCCCCAATGGGACCCAGAGGCTCTGGATCTGTAAACTCTTTCAAGTCTGGGTATTGATTAAGGTGTCATGACTCTCTTTCCTTAATTTGACCTAGAACTTGACCTAGAACTCTTTTGCTTATACAGATCAAGCAAGAATTAAGTAGACTGCCAATCTATTTTACTTCTAGGTATCCCATAATCTATTAGCCAATGCCAAAGTTCTCTACATCTGAGACTATTTTGATTACTGCTTTGATTCCACTGTTCATTTTTGTACTCATAGCCTCCTTATCTTTAATTATTAAGTGTTTCCACTTGGCTTCTGTCAACCCAGGATCCAATTATCATCATTGTGATTAAGGATCCCAGGTCAGGGACAGCATTTCCCAAGTTAATATCTGGCCTACAGAGAAGCAACCACCAAGCTCTTCAAGGAACATGGAGTTAGTCTCACAAATTTATTACTCACAGTCCTGGTGAATGTTGTATCCTATGGACATTCCTGGGATAGGTGAGGAGGACCTACATGATAAAATGTTGTTACAGTGACAATTAGGCCAGTGTTTCTGTGACCAAACAACTGGGCACCATTAACTGGCCAAGTTGACACATGAACCTACCTTCACAAGGAGGTTGAAAACAAATAAGTAACTAAGATACCCCTAATACATGTTTCAAAAGATTTGGATAAGCAGAAGGAATGGGATGAAAAAATAGTGAAATGAATGGAAATGTATGTTAGCAGCACTGCTTGAATAGTCTATTTTGAATGTAAAACCCTCTCTTAAATGCAGTAAATTCTGACCAAGGATTAATTTTGGGTTCTTTGCACTGAAATTATAAAATACTCTGACAGTGGTAGTAATTCCTTCAACTAACATTAATAATTGCCTCTTGATCCATGGACCACTGTTGTTAACAGAAGCCTATCATGGCATCAAAAGGTGTCACAGTAGGCCTTCCATCTCTTTCATTAAGGCTTCATACACATCATCCTTAGTTTGTATTGAGACAAGAACAGAAGGGCAAACTTTGGGGACTTCTGTGGCAAAATGTACAGCAGAATCATTCTTTGGGGAGTAGCAGTAGTTCCTTTATTCTCCTGATGTACCCTCATTGCAATGGGAACAAATCATGTAATCTCTGCCTTGGATCACAGATCCTAGTGATATGTTACTTTGCACTGATGGTTGCTTTAGCATTCTTCTCAATGGTGGATGCACTCAAATTATCTGCCTTGGGCTGCTGAACCACATTGGATGGGGCACTTCAAAAAACCCTGGATTTACACATCCTGGAGCCTTGCCACCAACCATAGACCACAGTTCACATTGTAGACCACACTCTCTCCCACTCAGTTCTGAGTGGTGTGTGCTGGTTCCGTGTAATATTTTGGGTAATCTAAGCACCTCTTAAAATATATGTATATTTATATATAAATAACATTTTTGTAAGCAAATACACATATATGCATATAAAAAAAATCAACTCTCCTTTAAGTAACAGCTTAAATTATTGCTGTTACTAAATGTCCAAGATTTGTTTCTATTTGTTTTTTAATCAAGTTGTCTATGGTACAGAATGTTGAAAAGATTAACCTTTTTCATGTTAAATTGCATTGTTTGGCAGCAAAGACTGCAAATTGTTTATTTTAATGCCATAAAATTCAATGTACTTTACCCCCCATTTCCATTTCTAAAGAGGAAAAAAATAAAAATAAACCCTTCCTGTATAAAAAAAAAAAAAAAAAAAAAAAACCCTGGATTTGGCTAGGGAGCTGGTGGAAAAAGCCCAGTTGGGGCAGGTCCCAGTGGAGGCACCAAATGTGGACACATCATGACAAGATGAGGTGTAAGGATACCTGGAGGTGTGGGGGGAGTTAATCTTGATGGAAGACCCCAAGGAAGAGGGCCACAAGGCAGGCCTGAAGGTGGATCTGTGGGAGGGCCCAGGTGTCAGCCCAGTGATGGTCTTGGAGGAAAAAGTTGGGGTAAAAACCCTAATTTTACTGGCAGTCCAGGTGGTCTCATGAATGAAGGAGCACCTGGAGGTGGCCCATTAGGAAGAACTGGATGTGGTCCAGGTGGCCATAAAGGTGGAGTAGGTGGTGGTCCAAGAGGATCTGGTATGGGACTTGCTTGTATCTGAGGAGGAGCAGACTGTGGAGGAGACTGCTGCTGTGAAGAAGCTGTAGAAATGCTGTCAGAAAGCTATTCTTCTTTAGGCTGTCTTTGTGATTTTTTTCCTTCTTCAGAATCATCTTCATCATCTTCAACATAATCCTCTGAAAATTCCTCTAATTCTTGTCCCTCCTCTGGGATTTCCTGACCTGACATTTGGAGCATCTTGGCTTGCAAAAGAGTCATTTCCTTTATGTTCTTTTTTCCTTTGATTTTCTAGGCATATCTGTGAATCATGAACTCAGATCTGGCTTTATTCTTCATTATTGTCTCTCTCCCTATCATCACAGGGCACAAATTCATCCCCCTCACTTTCTCCATCAGATCTGTCAGTGTCACTGTCATCAGTGTTGTCATGCTTATCCTGATCCATGTCCTCAGTGATTCCTTATTCTCAATGGTGCTGGAAACATCATGACCTCACTGAGAAAGTTCAGGACTATATAACTGATCTTCATGTCATCTACAAGGAGGATGATCTAGGGCAAAGCCCACTTTATGGTCATACATTTGCAATACTTGAGGAGGAGGTGGACCAGAGGGAGGATCAGGAAGTTTTCAGCAAGGAGGCAAACTGGAAACACCATGTCCAAGAAGAGGAAGTATAGAAACTTCCTGAGTCAGGGGTTCATAGGCTGAAGTCTTCTTAAGGATGGAAAATGGCTAGGCACTGAATCAGGGTGTTGGTATGGGCATGAAGCATATCTGGCAAAGGAATACTCTCGACTTCCATGTGCTCAACACCTGGACAGCATGAAAATATTGGCTAAGTTGTGCCCTCTACTCTTCATATTCTTCTTCTAACTTTCTCAAGTCTTTGTAAGTAGACATATTCTCTTTTACATAGAATTTTAGTGACGGGGGCCACATGGATTCTCTGGGTTCTGACCCAGCACAGAGAATCTATGTCCACACCAAGATTGATCAAACAGGGGATGGATGTGGCTGAAATGGTTGGGCATCTATCTGCCATATGGAGGGACCTGGGTTTGATCCCCAGGATCTCCTGGTAAAATTTTTTTAAAAATAAAATGTGTCACCAGGCCCCTCACATGGGCTTACCAGGCCCTGCCAAGTCATGCAGAATGATGATGATGAAACAGGAGAGAGACACAAGGGAGAGCAAAGTTGAGAGCAACAAAAAACCAGGACCTGAGGTGGTGCAGGTGGCAATATACATCTCTCCCACATCAGAGGTCCCCAGGATTGAATCCCAATGAAGACTGGAGAAGCAGAATAAGAAGAAAGGGCAGGAAACAGACACAGAGAATTTCCCAGGAAATGGACACAAAACAGCAAAAGTGTAGTGGGAAGGGAGGTTTAAAATGGATAAAATAAATAAATAAATAAATCCTTAAAAAAAAAAGATTGATCAATGAGGGAAAGAGATTTTTAACATATTTTTTAAGCTGGCAGAAGTCAGGAAAGCAATTTTAAATCTGCCTCCTGAACAAAGGAGGCAAGCATTTTTATGAGAATTAGACCAAGGTTGGTGGGGACAGGGATGCTATTGGCCAAGTCCACTTGCAAACCTCAACATAAGACCAATCTTTAGACTATCCTTGGTCTCAGGCTTCTCCATTTAGTGTATGTTTTATTAGGTTTTACATAAAGGGGAGAAGTAAAACAGGAGTTTGCTAGGGAGTGAAAAATGGGAATTTATAGGGAGTGGAAAAACAGGAACTTTGTGACTAAAGACAGCACTCATTATTAAGTAACAATGCATAGTAGGAGTGAGATTACATATTTAAAACTAAAATATCATTTGTTAGCTCAAGTTTAACATATATCATATGACTTCTTTTGGTCTTTTCCAATTCCACCCCCTTTTTATGGAAAAATTCACCTATCTTGGTGAATATCTATCTGCTTCCTCCTGAATTAGGGCACTGAGTAAGGATCTACTGTTAAAATTGTAGTTACATTTCATGGAGAAATTGTTGGTTGGATAATCTTTCTCTAAGACATGGGCATCTAGGAGGTTTGGAATTTTGAGAAGGACCCAGAGATATTCTTGAACTGCAAGAGTTAAGGTTACCTGCAAAATGTCCTCCTATTATCCTATAAAGAAGATTTTCCATGAGTATGAATTATAATCTTTCCAGGTACCAAATTAAATATTTATCACTATCCAGGAACATTTCTTGGGGTATTGGGGTGTTTTTTTGAATAGCAATTTAAGTCCATCTAAGCTTCACATGTATGCTCACAGTCTTGAGGTTGGTCAGCTGACACTGGTTTGTGGTGTGAGGGAGGTGTTTCTCCATTCTGGAATGTTTGTTGTTTCACTGTGGTGTGGTGCATCTCTGGTTTGATTCCCTGCAGCTTAAGAGAAGGGTGAATGACAAATAACACTAGGTGGGATCCAGTCCATTTGGGGCTGAGCTGATGGGTGGCTTTCCAGACACAAAGCCATGTCCAGTCTTCTGGTTTAATATTATGTAGTGGGGTATACACATATTTATTTATTTATTTATTTTTTTTTTTTTACCGGGAGGTCCCAGGGATCAAACCCAGGTCCCTCCATATGGGAGACAGATGCCCAACCATTTGAGCCACATCCGGCCCCTGTGTTAGGTTTTTTAAAAACAAATCAATTTTATTGATATATATCAATAAAGCATACATCCATTCAAAGAGTGCAAACAATGGCATTCAGTATAATCACATAGTTGAACATTCATCACCCCAACCATCCATACAGCATTTTCATTATTCCAACAAACTTGTTACAAACATTATGATGTGTTTTCACCATTTCTGTTTATTTCCAAAAATTTTAAAACAATCTTTTTACCAATTCTGCAAAGATTAACCCTCAGCTTTCCATTCTTTACCCTGATTCTATTTTCTGGTGACCAATATTATAACTATTAACTCCATGAGTTTACATAATATATTTAGTTCTTAATAGCACAATCATATTATTTGTCCTTTTGTGTCTGGCTTGCTTCAATCAACATTATGTCCACCAGATTCATCCATGTTGTCATATGCTTCACAACTTCATTTCTTCTTACATCTGCATAAAATTCATTCATGTGTATACAACACAATTTGTTTATCCATTCTTCAGTTGATGGACACCTAGGTTGATTCCAACTTTTGGCAATCATGAGTAATGGCATTATGAACATCAGTGTGCAGATGTCTATTAGTGTCACTGCTCTCAGGTCATCTGAGTATATACCCAGTAATGTTATTGCTGGGTCCCATGGCAAGTCTATATTCAACTTCCTTAGGAACTGCCAAACAGTCCTCCACAGTGGCTGTATCATTCTACATTCCCACCAATAGTGAATAAGCACTCCTTTTCCACATACTCTCCAACACTTACAGTTTTCTGACTTTTTAATAGTGGAAAATCTAATAAGTGTGAAATGCTATCTCTTTGTAGCTTTTGATTTGCATTTCCATAATCACTAGTGGTGTTTTTCATGTGTTTCTTCACCATCTGTACTTCTTCGGACAATTATATTTTCCATTCTTTGCCCCTTTTTTAATTGGGCAGTTTGTCTTTCTATTGTTGAGTTGTATGATCACTTTATATATCATGGATATTAAACCCTTATCAGATATATGATTGCCAAATACTTTATCCCATTGAGTTAGCTGCCTTTTCAACCTTTTGACAAAGTCCTCTGAGGTGCAAAACTGCTTAACTTTGATGTGGTCCCATTTATCTACTTTTATCATTTGATGTTCATGCTTTGGGTGTAAGGTTTAAGATACTACCACCTACCAGATCTTGAAGATGTTTTCCTGCATTTTCTTCCAGGAGCTTTATGCTTGTTGAGATCCTTGATCCATTTTGAGTTAATTTTTGCATAAGGTGTGAGATAGGGTCTTCTTTCTTTCTTTTGGATATGGCTATCCAGTTCTGCCAGCACCATTTGTTGAATAGACTGTTTTGGTCCAGTGGGAGAATTTGATAGCCTTGTCAAAAATCAGTCAACTGTAGAGGCTCCAGTCCCAACTCTGGCAGGGAGGAAGCTGGCAGAAACTGCACCAGCCTCTCTGTGTAACTGTAGCACTTTTGGTTGGCACAGACTGAACAGTTGTAACATGGGGCTCCATCCCCACACCCCACATAGGAGAGGAGTTGTGTTTCCTGAGCCTCTCTGGGCAACTACAGGTGCTTTTGGTCCACACAAACATGTTCGAGCACCTTCGTTTCCATCTCCACCACTCCAACCCCACAGGATAAGAGGAAGCTGGTGTTTCTTCAGCTTCTCTGGGCAATTGCAGGCACTTTTGGCCCATACGGACTGGAAACTCAGACACCTATAGCTCCATCCCCAACCCCCAATAGGACAAGAGGGGAGATGTGTTTCCTCAGCTTCTCTGGGTAACTGCAGGTGCTTTTGGCCCCAAAAGAGAGAATAGTTGGACACCTGTTGCTCCATTCCCCTCCCCCCCACCCCAATTAGGATGCAGGGAGCTGTGTTTCCTCAGCATTTCTGGACAATAGCAAGCATTTTCAGCCTGCACAGACTGGACTGGTGGGTGCCTGTGAACCCACCCCCAAAACCCAATAGGATAAGAGGTGTCTGGTGTTTCCCCAGCCTTTCTGGGGAATGGCAATCACTTTCATCTGTAGGAACAAAACTGTTGGGTGCCTGCAGATCTACCACCACCCCCTAATAGGATATGAAGGGACTGCTGTTTCTTTAGCCTTTCCAGGCAACAACAGGTACTTTTGGTCTACAGGAACTGAAATGTTGGGTTTCTGTTGATCCACTGCCACCTCCCAATAGAATAGGAGGGGGTTTGTGTCTCTTCAGCTTCTCCAGACAACAGCAGGCACTTTTGGCCTATAAAGATTGAACTGTTGGGTGCCTGTGGTTCCATCCCAACTGCCTAAAGGGGAGAAGGGACAGTACTCAGCCTCTCAGGGAAACTGTAGGTGCATTCATCCCACACAGATTAGCTTGTTGGGCACTCCAGAGTGTCCATTCCCTCCCTTAGCAGGGAATGAGGGGAATTGGTGTTATGTCAGTTTTCATGGGCAACTGTGATCATTTTGGACCTGCATGTCATAGATTGTTGCCCACACCTGTGGCTCCATCCCTTTCCCAAGTAGGGGAGGAAGGGGTCTGGAAGTTCATCAGTCTCTCCATGCAACTGCAGTCTTAGCCTGCATGTCTTGCATCATTAAACAGAGCTGCAGCTCTGTCCCTGCTCCTGGCAGAAGAGAAAGTTGGGAGAATTTCATTGGTTCCTGGGGCAATGTGCACAGGTTCAGCTTCCACAGCTTGCAGTGCCAACTACATCTTTGGTTCCTACTACACAACTAGCAAGGGAGAAAGGGCAAGAAAGCCTTAAACTAAAGAGAGAAACTGCACCCAGAATATTACATCTAGTAAGCCAGATCCAACACACCAACAAAAATTACAATCCATACCAAGAAACAGGAAGCTTTGACCCAATCAAAAGAACAAAATAAGCCTCGAGATGACATAAATGAATTGAGGCAACTAATCATAAATTTTCAAACAAATCTCTAATAAATTCAATGAGATGGCTAAAGAAATAAAGATATTAAGAAGACCCTGGAATTATTACTTTCCTCCTCCTCCATCGCCTTCAAGTTCTAGCTCCTGTGCCTTGCAGCAGGTCCCTTCGCAGCCAATCACATCTGCAAAACCGCGTTGGCAGCCTGTTGGGGACGTTTTGTAAAACCAGAGCAGAGCCGCGGTGGAAATCCGAATGTGACCGGTGATCCGGGGCAGATGGTATAAACTGGGAATGGACCCGAGAGCCCCAGCTCCAGAATCATTATTTGACATTTGCCTTCCTGAAAGCAGCCGGGAGGGGTCTGAGACTGGGCGAACTTCAACGGGTTAGGTTACTGTGTAATTAGATTAGTGAGGGTGGTGAGTTTTTATGCAGTGTAGAGAAATTATGCCATGATTTGTTGATTCACAGTGCCCTTTCCACAGATTTCTACATTTCTATTAGCCAATTCATTCAAGGGCATGTCAAGGGCAAATTCTATTTGCAATTGAAAGGGTCTAAAACTAGGAAAAAGGCAATTGCCTGCTGGGAGAGGCTGCCAAGTGGCGACCCCCACCCCACCTTTGCCATTCCCCTAATGGCTCAGGGCTGCCATTTTAAATCCACTTTCTTCCTAATCGCAGTTTGCGGCTACATCCCTCACAATCTCTAATGAGGAGTTTCTTATCAACCAGGGAAGCGTTACTAGTCCACATTTTAAAATGTACTAATCAATGGACCAGGAAAATTGGAGGGCAAACCTTCCATCACAGCAGTTTATTCATTTAGAGTCTAAATGTGTCTAAATTTTAGACACCTTGTGAATTGCTCAAAACAACTAGGCCCCAATGAAGGATACCTATTTTTAATGTAATTTTTCATTGCTTACTTATTACATACTATGATGACTCGTAGTACTAAATATTCTTTTATTGTCCCAAGATATAATCCAAACATTGCTTATATTCATAATATTCTTAATAATAGCTTCAGAGTTGCCTGGAGAAAAGACTTTTTTTCGGAGGTATCACAATATGGTTGTTAGATACTACCATGGACTAAATACTAGTAGAGCAAAGGCTTACTCTCTTGCAATTGCCGTATATAATCAATGAAATAAAGTTAATGAAATAGGAGTTTTTTTTTTAAGGAGAAAAAAGAAAGAAGACACTGGGGGGAAGCTGGGAAGGACTTCCCTGGCTTCGCCCCCCACCCCGCTGTGCCCCAGCTCTGCCCCAGCTCTGCCCCACGCTCCGCTCCGGCTAAGCGCCATAATTGGTCATCCGGGGAGCAGGCGCAGGGAAGGGAGGCCAGCGCGGAGGAAGAGGACAAAGGGCTGCTGTCCAGTACTGGAAGGAATCACTCTCGCCTCCGTCGCTGGAGACCCACATGGCTAACGTCCTGCCCGCAGAACAATTGGACTCAGCGCAAGGAGCCAGGGCCGCGCTGCTCCTGGGCGCGCTGCAGGTAGTGGCGCTGTTGGGGATCACTGTGAGCAATGCAGCAGACCCGCAAGGTGAGTTGCTGCGGGACCCACAAGCCCCCGGCCCGGGAGGACGCGCGCCACCTGGCAGGGGCTTCCAAGTTGGAATCACATGCGTAAAGTTTGCCACAGGCCAGGCCGAGCGTGCGGTGGGCTGGGAGGCTGACGCCCGAGCGGGTCTTCCCCCTCCCCCGAGACCCCTGAGGAAGAATCCACCAGCCCTTTTCTGGAGTTTCCCTGGAAGCGGGGTTCGCAGCCCTAGAGGGGTGCGCAGAACCTGTTGAGCTACCCGCTGGATGGGCTTCAGCGGGTTAGCCTTTCCCTGAAGTTAATGTTTCCTGGGAGATTAGAGTTTGTCCAAGGCATCCTCTTGTAAACAGTGTTAGATGTCTTGAAAAATATGTCTACTGAGTCTTGCAGAAACATGTCTACCAGTTAGATGGAGCACCTCTCAGGCAGCCCCTCTTCCCGGCTTTTTATAGCCTAATTGTGTAACAGCAGTCAAATGATTTACAGTCTTAAGAGCCCCCGTTTAAAGTTAGGCTCTGGGCTAATACAGCTCCTTGGAAGACACAGGGGAGCTAGTCATACTCCCAAGGGCGCATACTCCCCTCCTGTGCCTTAACCCCCAGGCCGTGGCACACATCAGCAGTGCAACCTTAAGATCAGAACTGCAAATGGCCAGGAGCCTAGTGAATGAGATCATAACAAAATTATTTTTTAATTAGAGAACTTGGTGTACAGAAAAATCATGCCTAAAATACCACCCTATTATCAACACCTTGCATTGGTGTGGTACATTTGTTACAATTAGGCATTTTTATAATTGTATTATTACCTATAACCCATGGTTTAAGTTAGGGTTCATTGTATTGTGCAAGTCCATGTGTGTGTGTATGTGTTTTTAAATTTTTATTCTAGTAAGATACACAACCTAGCATTTTCCCTTTTAACCACAGTCAAATATATAATTCAGTGCTATTAATTATGTTCACAATGTTGTGTTATCATCACCACCATCCATTATCAAAACTTTTCCATAATTCCAAATAGAAATAATGTATACTTTAATTATTAACTCCGTATTCCTTGCCCCATCCCTTTCCCTGTTAATCTGTATTCTGTGAGTTTGCTTATTCTAATTATTTCACATCAGTGAGATCATACAATATTTGGCCCTTTGTGTCTGGCTTATTTCACTCAACCTGATATCTTCAAGTTTCATCCATGTTGTTGTATATATCAAAACCTCATACATTTATATAGCTGAATAATATTCCATTGTGTGTATATACCACATTTTGTTTAACCATTCATTGGTTGATGGACAGTTGGATTAATTCCAACTTTGGGCTACGTGAATAATACTGCTATGAACATAGGTGTGCAGAAATAAAAGCACAAAGAATTTGAAAGCATACATGGAAAAATAGCAGATCTAGTGGGAATGAAAGGCACAATAAATGAAATTAAAAATATTGGAGGCATATAACAGCAAATTTGAGGAGGCAGGAAAAAGGATTGGTGAGCTTGAAGACATGGCCTCTGAAAGCAAACTCTGAAAGTATATTTTATACCCTAACCCCAAACACTTATTATAATTACTTCATAATGGTGAAATGATACAATATTTGTCCACTTGTTCCAGGATTATTTCATTCAAAAATGTCCCCAAGGTTAATCCATGTTTTCCATAAATCATAAATTCCTTCCTTTTTTACAGCTGAATAATATTTCATCACATGTATATACCATGTCTTGTTTTTCTCTTCATTGGTTGATGAACACTTGGGTTGCTTCCATATATCAGGCAATTGTGAATAATGCTGTTGTAAACATTGGTGTGAAGAAATTCTGTTTTATTCCCTGCTTTCAGTTCTTCTGAGTATATACCTATAGCAGGATTACCAGATTTTATGGTTATTCTATATTTATTTTACTGCAGAACTGCCAAACTCTATGCCACAACAGCTATAACATTTTACTTTCACACCAGCAATGAATGAGTGTTCCTATTTCTCCACATCCTTTCCAACACTTGTACTTTTCTGTTTTTATTTATTTATTTATAATTTATGATCTGTCTAGATGTTCTATCTATTGATGAGAGTGGTATTTTAAGACTCCATGTATTATTGTAGACACATCTATTTCTCCCTTCACTTTTGGGAGTGTTTGCCTCAAGTATTTTGGGGTATGCTAGTTAGGTGCATAAATAACCATGATTGTTATTCATAATTTGTAGACTTCCTATATTGTTAATATATCAAGTCCCTCTTTGTCTTTTGTAAAGTCTTGAATTTAAAGTCTATTTTGTCCAATAGTAGTATAGGTACCCCAGCTCTTTTTTGGTTACTGTTTGCATGTAATATATATATTTTAACCTTTCACTTTCAAATTTTGTGTGTGTGTTTCAGTTGAGTCGCTTGCAAACTGCATATATTCGTACCATGCTTTTTAATCCAGTCTGCCAATATCTCTTTTGATTGGTGAGTTTAATCCATTAACATTTGATGTTATTACTGTAAATGAAGTACTTTCTTCACCCACTTTATCCATTGATTTTTATATGTCATATCTGTGGCTTTTGCCCTTCTTTTTCCCTTTTAATCTTTCAGTACTGCCTTTTTGCTTCCATGGTTTCTAATGAGAAATTGGTACTTAGTCTTTTTGAAGATATATTGTATAAGATGAATCACTTTTTACTTTCATGATGTTCTATCTTTGGCATTTGACATGTTGATTACTATTTGTCTGGGTTAACTTTTATTAGGACTTATTCTTCTTGAAGTATGCTGCACTTTTTGAACATGTATATTTATGTTTTTCAAAAAAGTTGGGAAATTTTAGGCCATTATTTCCTCAAATATTCTTTCTGCACCTTTACCCTTCTCTTCTTTTTCTGGGACACCGACAGTGTATATATTTGTGCACTTTGTGCTGTCATTCATTACCCTGAGAACTTATAGAATTTTTTTCCATTCTTTTGTCTATCTCTTCCCTATGAATTTTCAATAATCCACTCTTCTAGGTCACTGAGTTTTTTCTTCTGTCTCTTCAAATCTGCTGGTTGTATGCCTCTAGTGCATACTATATCACTTCTATTGTGTCTTGTTATTCCATAATTTCTGTTATGTGTTTATATTTTAACATTCTTCTTTATGCTCACCTAATATCTTTTTTTTGTTTTGTTTTGTTTTGTTTTGTTTTTTTGTTTGTTTGTTTGTTTTTTTGTTTTTTTTTATTATGGGTAAAAATCAAAATTCTCACAATACATACAAACATTTGCAAAATGATATATAAATATATATGCATATATGTGTATTTGCTTACAAAAATGTTATTTATATATATATATATATATATATATATATATATTTTAAGAGGTGCTTAGATTACCCAGAATATTACACGGAACCCACTGGGATTCCCATGTTGCCCACCTCCCACACCTCCCACCACATCCCACACAAACATCACCTAATATCTTTTTAATATCCTTTATTTCTTTAGTTATATTTTCCTTCATCTACCTGAATTGATTGAAATTTGTTTGAAAATATTTGATTCATTTTTCCAATTTCTCTGTCTCCTCAGAAATTGTACTTTGTTCCACAGACTGGGCCATATCTTCCTGTTTCTTATTATGGCTTATAACTTTTTCTGATATCTGGGCATTTAATTTTCTTGATAAGGGTACTGTGAAAGTCAGTTTTTTCTCTCTCACTTAGGGTTTTTTTTTTTTTTTTTTTTTCCACTTAGGGTTTTATTGTTAATTGGCTTACTGTTATGGGTATTCTTTGACTGTTTTTTTTTTTTTTTGTTGTTGTTGTTGTTGTTTTTTTTTCAAATTATTCTTCACATTTAGAATATCCTTTAGGGTAAATAGTTTAGTTGATCAAACTTTTCCAGCTCTTCTTCATCTGATTCATGCCCTGAGTGGTGGATGGGCACTGGCAGCTGCCACATTGAGTGCTACTAAAAGTTCTTTACTAAAGTTTACCAGCATCTTCTTCCCTCTCTTCCCTGGATGATGTTCAGTATTCTTTTAGCCTCCTGAACCCCAGTAAGGTTGTTTCACCAGTTTGTGACTGTTTCATAGCTGTTTGGGAGGGCAGACTGAGTCTGGAGCTCCCTACTCCACTATCTTCCCCCAAGGTTCCTACCAAAATGACTTCTTGTAATTTTTTTGACTTTATCATGTACTTATTAAGAAACAAGTCTTCTCAATTTTATGAAAAATACATTTTTATCATCATGTTATCTCCTATATTTACTTTTAAAATATTTTATTGTCACTTTATTTAAACAAAAGAACTATGTATTGTGTCATAGTAACTTGTGATCTTATTTATCGAAGTGTTCAACCTCCTGAAAACTTTTTAACATTTTTACTTCTTAAATAAAATGCTAAATGATATCTTTATATTTCAATTTTTATGTGGGTCTTCCAACTTCACAGAGAACTTGTCTTTTCACCTCATAAAAAGAGGTGCTAAAATGTTTATTTAATAAGAATAAGACATAGTGTCATGTTAAAATATTGTCAACTTAAAGGGATTTTCTGACCTTCTGTTAAATGGATTTTTATATATACCTGTTATATTTAATACGTAAATTTTATTAAGGTTTACACGTATTGATGAAATTGCATAGAGTTCCTAAATTTTTTCAATGCCCTCATTATATATAAAATATCCTGTTAATAATCAACTTCATGGTAAAAAAACAGTATAATGTTATCATTTGAGGTATTCTTAAAAATGTGTTACATGTCACAAAACATGGTATTTTATAATTAACTCTCAGTAGATCTTTCCCTTTCTAAAACAGTAATAAATTAACCATAACCATTTTTTTTCTTTTAGTTTTTAAGTCTTTTTATGCACAGATAATTTTCATCTTTTATTCTAATGTTTTCCTGAAAACACTGCAATCAGCTACAGACTGAAGTGCTTCACCTTCAAAAATATACTGTCTCAGAGACTTGTAGAAAGGACTGGGTCACCAGCTTCCAAAAGCATTGTTTAATGAACTTTAACACTATCCCATGGGACTGACTCAACATTTCCAAAAATCTAATGAGAAGCTGATAAATTCATGAATATTACAAACACAAGATTGAGCAGAACACAGATTAATAACATAGGACTGAATGCATTGATAAAATATGATTATGGACTTTAAAATATTGCTGTGTTTAAATATTTCATTTTTTAAATAAAAGGAATTCCTTTGGTTTTCCATTAAACTATTAATCTCATAAGGGTCTTCCAGCAGCCATCTTGATATCGATATCCACATGGACTTCTTGCCAGTTTCCAGATCCATCATTGACTCCCTAAAATTTTACTAGCCTGCTTCATTCCCCCCTCAGAGAGTTTACACCTTTATTCTTAAAGGAGTGCTGAAAGAAGATGGTCATTCTGTAATTACTGCCTGCTGGTTAGGGGCAGTAGGCCCTACCTGACAAGGTGTAAAACATCTGACTATTTTATTTCAGTTGGAGGAAGATGGATCTGGCAGCTTGAGTGAAGCTGGATGAAGTTCCCATATGGCTAACAAGGTGTTGATTCTGGAATAAGTAAACAATTAGAATTTTGAGGATACTGGACAAAAAAAGTAGAAAAGGTCAGGTGCCTGCAAAGGCTGCATCTTCCTAAAGTTGGTGGAAAGCAATATTCTTCTTTAAGTCATTTTATGCTGTTGGTTAACACTAGAGAGAAGAGGCATTGTCCATTTTAGTTAAGCTACAGGAGATGAAAAGAGACCGGACTTCTTAAAGGATGTCTAGTTTGCCCTTCCCCTAGCAATAGGTGTTTGGGCTAGAGTTAGAGAGAACAGCTGGCTTTGACAGTGACACTACTTAGCTTTGTTTTTTGAAGAGGTATTTCAGGCTGTCCAATGACTGGCACTCATGCATGCCTTCAGATACTTCTGGTGACCTGGCAGTTTCCTGGGCTTCACTCAGGATTAGTGCACCAAGCTGGAAATTCCTTTAACTTTAATAGCTGAGGAAGTGATCAGAACTACAGAGTAAATTCCTTCCATTTTGGCTCTAATTGAGAGAAAGTCTTGTTTTCTTGCCAAGTTTTGGTCAGAATCTGGTTTACAGGTCCTGGGTGAGGAAAGGTTGTTCATGAACCATTTCAAATGGGCTAAGCTGAAGTGGGTGATAGTCACCTCATTTGTTATTTCCCTTCTGGTGGGAAATGCTTAGCCCTGACAGGATGGCATGTGGGTTTGCCAAGTCCTCCCCAGGGTATGAGTGGGACAGGTTCTGGAACAAGGGCTAAGAGAGATATCTGGGTTAAGCACATTCATTAACTACCTAGAAAATAAAGTTTACCAGGAATTTTAACATGTTCAATGTCCCTCTGCATATGATCTGGTAAACAGGCTGGTCTTGGCTATACTGTGGCCATGTAGACCAGCAGTAGGCAGAATTTAAGACAGTCCTATGGGGACCATGCCCATTATTCTAGGAATAATGAAGAAGCAGCTTTTAGTCTACTGACCTGAAATTCCAGAGTCAAAGTCTGACTAATATGTTTACCACTCCAAATAATTTGCAGCTGATGCTCTGATCTCAGGGTCTAAGCATTTAACCCAGAGCCTTGCTGATGAGAATTCCCATGGCTGACTTAGGTCTTAGAGGATGTCTGAAAACTCTGAAGTTCAGACCAAAGTGCCCAAGAGGGATTGGAGGGAGACGGGAGCAGTTGCCCAAATTGAGGCAACTGAGATACGTGTCAAAGGAAATTTGGCTGCCCTCTGAATGGAAGGGTCCAAGAAATGGGGGCTATTCAGCATTTACTGCTCTGGTTCTCAGCACCCCTGCACTTCAGGGTCCAAGTATGACTGCACTCTTATGCAAAAAGAAGCTCATGAGATAAATCTCAGGGAACATTTGGCTGCTCTCTGAATCAAAGTGCCCAAGGCTTCTTAGGCCTTGGGGTACATTCAGAGTTACCTCTCCAGTTTCTGCCACCCCAGGAATAATGGAGACCCTGATCCTGGGCATTTCTTGGGCTGTTCTGGACTTGGGAGACAGACTGATAGATTGGCTGCCTTCCAAGCTGAATATTGCTTCTTCTTGGAGAAGGAGCAAAAACCTTCTTCCTATTCTTATAGAGGCTTTAAAAAGCAATCCTAGGAGCTGGGAGTTTCTCCTTTAGAACAGCCATCAAAAGGCCATTAAGTGATTAGAGATCAATTGTTCTATCTAACAAGTCTTGGGTCCCTGAGGCAATAACTTCCTCTCTAGCAAATGCATTTTCAGTTCTACAGTTTCCTGAATCCATACAGCAGGAAAATCACCTAGTCTGAACATACTCAGCAAACTGTGTCCTAAAGTATAGATGTAACAGTGAACATTCACATGGTCTTACTCTCTACTAGCCAATCACTGTTCTCAGTGAAGTGTCCATATGTGCTAACATATTTTATACTAATGACAGCACTATAAGACAGATAGATTCTTCTGCATTTTACAGGTGAGTGAAGGAAAGAATTAAGAAGTCAAATGAAACATCCACGAATATATGGCCAGTGAAGAGCAGAGCTGGGACTCAAACACGGGAAATAGGCTGGAGTCAGCTCTTTTCAATACCACATGTTACCAAGGCATGGAGAACCAGGGGAGGATACAGGAAGGAAGGAAAGTCTTCTAACCAGAGGGTACAGCCTGTGTGAAGACTCTGAGGCAAGGAGACCTGAAAGGGATTCAGAGTGGATAGTGTGTGAACATGTTTCTAGAGACAAGTTTCAATCAGAGTCAGATGAGTGGTTTGGGAGAAAGAAATATAAATATCCCCCATCACATTTAATTATCAGTCCCTGCATTTCTGTCATTCTCCCACAGCTGATAGCAACTTCTTTGAGGACAGAGAAAAGTTTCAATTCATTTTATTATATAATATGACTCACCTCCCCACCACCAACTGCTACTTCAACTGTTGCCATGTTTTTCTGGTTGGCATGTTTAGATTCAAACTGGACCCATGGAACTGAGCTATGTCAGTGATGATGTCATGAAAGGGTTACTGGAAGACTTGGTCCTCACTCAGATGCCAACTGCTCTTCTGTGTGGTTGGTGTCAGAGATTTCCCTGTGGTCTTACACATTGACAGATATTCTGGACTAAATTAGAGCCTCCAACTCAGGAGTGGTTGGGACAATAGCTAAATTGGAAAGAGTGGTAAAATCTTTCAGAGACTGTTCTTTTAGGTTCCCATTCACCCAGACAAGATGAAACAGCAATCTGGGAGGAAGAGACCTTTCTCTAAGACTTTAGGTAAGGATGGAAGAAAAATTGTCTCTGAAGATAGGAGCTGGGACATGAGGGGGTCTGATTTTCCCTGTTCAGATTTCTCCTGATTTTTCTGGGACCTGATTTACCCTGGACCAGAGCAAAGATGTAGGATCCAGTGTACAAGGATAAGGCTCACTGAGACTTTCACTGAGAAAGATTTTCTTGTCAATTAATAGACAAAAATGAAATTGTCTTCTATGAAGGAATAAATGAAGGAATAAATGAGTAAGTAAACAGAATAATTCTACTGCATCTGAGGGTTTTCCAAAACAAGCAAAAAAAAGTTATTCAATTATGAGTTCTGAGATCTAAATTATTTGTGTAGATGAAAAGGGAAGAAGTGGGAAATGGGCAGAGGGGTGTAGGGCAGGAGGACAGGTGGTTAGGGAGATTTGTAGTTTTGTGTTATTCCATTTTCTAATGGGAGTGAATGGGTCTTTTGAGAAATTTAGGAAAGGAATAAAATTTATAAAGGCATTATGGGAGTGGTTGGTTTAATGGAGCCAGTACCACACATTTACTGCAGACATCCCAGTCCCTGTGAGATATGCTGTCCTCAGGAGGTTTCCTGCAGACCCCTCCCTCTGTAGCTCCAGGGACATCCTTCTCATTTGTCTCCTACCCACCTCTTTCCAAGGCCCTAACAACCTGTAACAGCATAGCCTCACTTCAGGATCATAGTTTTAATTCTCACTTTACTCAACCTGAGCTTCTGCTGTAATTCCTGTTTGAGCACAAATTCCCCAGACCAGTTTCTTCCTCCCACCCCACCTCTTCTCTGCTCTATTCTGCTGCCCTCCAGTGGGCCAGACCATCCTTCTGCTCCCATCTTGGTCTCTGCCAGCCTCTTACATTCTTCTTAAAAGTAGTTACTTCTTCTCTATCCTATGACACTTGATGGCTTTTCACACCTCTGCCATTACAAAACACATGTCTCCATGTTTTTTTTATCATTCTGAATTCTCTGAGCTTCTTCAGAAAAATATAGAAAATCTGCTGATATACTCTAACCCAAATAACTTCCTTTGTGGATTTTGCATTGTGACCTAGTGATGTTTGTGGAATCATGACTCTAAGACATGGATAATTGTATTCTGAAAGTAGATCACCTGATTCTGAAAGAGATCAGATAATAATTGCATGCTAATAGGAGCTTCTTTTCAGGGTAAAGCAATTTTTACATTGAATTGTTTGGTTAAACATGGTAAAAAGAAGAGGTATACAGTGGTCTGTGAGCTTGAATTGTAATTCAAAAAAGCATTATTCTTGTGGGGACATGTTGGTACAGGTGTGATATATTTATTAAATAATACACAGTATAGTGTGAACTGAGTAAGGGGCCAGTGGTTTTTACCTGACTGGCAAAGGAGTCCATGGAACAAAAAAGGTTAAGAACCCCTGATCTAGCTCCTCATAAATAAAATATATTTCCCATCCATACCCCATACCCATCCCCCACAATCTCCCACAACAAAACAAATAAATGGTTGGCATCCTTAAAAAAAAAAAAAAAAAAAAAAAAAAAAAAAAAAAAAAAGAAGAGGTATAACTCTAAGGGCCAAAACAAATTATATAAATTATATTTCTTAACCATAATTCCTTTTATAAAAGCCTGCCCTGAAAAACTTTTGAAAACACAATAAAGAGGTGGTCATTTCTCCAATTTCAACATTTGCTGTGAAAATAACATTTATAGAATACTTCTTTTAGGAAAAAAAAACCACACTATTAGGCAACTGGAGACTTATGAGGTCCTTCATGTGTTCCAAAGGAAAAAACCATTTGGGACTCAAAAACAAATGCCATGCAAATATTCTCACTGTCCTGATTTTCTGATAATCAAGGTAGGCTAAACTTGGGCTATATTTGAATCCATGCATGTATCCCAAGGCCTAGTTTTTCTCCCTAGGTCTGGTTTTTAGAATGCTGGTGATAAACTAAGCCTGATTTATTATGTGACCATCCTGTATGGGAAATGACAGTAACTCTAGGTATCTTTGGTCAACCTTAAGAGATATAGTATGGGGGCAGATGTGGCTCAAATGGTTGGGCATCTGACATATGGAGGGACCTGGGTTCAATCCCTGGGATCTCCTGGTAAAAAGAAAAAGAAAAATATACAAGGCATGCAGACCACCAGGACCCATGTATGGGTGTGCTGTCAGGCCTCACAAGTGGATGAGCTCCCCAGGCCCAGCACATGGGTGCACCATCAGACTTCATGAGTGGGTGCTTCACTAGGTCCCATGCTTGGGTGTACCACAAGGCCCTGTGAGTGGGTGTGCCTTTCAGGCTCTATGTGCAGGTGTGCCATCAGACCACAAGAGAAGGTCCACCACCAGACCCCACATGTAGATGCTTGGCCAGGTCTGACACTCAGGTGCACTGTCAGGCCCCATGTCCAGGTATGCTGCCAGGCCCCATGAGCAGGTTAGCCTTCCAGATGCCAGTGCGTCAGGCCCCACTGAGCCATGCAGCAAGATGATGATGTAATAGGAGAGTGACACAAGGACAAGCCAAGATGTGACATGCCAAAAAACCAGGAACTAAGGTGGCATAGGTGGTAGAACACCTCTCTCCCACCTTGGAGTTTCCAAATATCAAATCCCAGTGAAACAGGAGGAGAAGGATGAGAAGAGAGGGCAGGAAACAGATACAAAGAATTGCCCAGTCAATAGACACAAAAACAGCAAAAGTAGGGGGGTGGAGGAGTGAAAATGGATAAAAGTAAATAAATAAATAAATCTTTTTAAAAAAGAAAATAGAAAAAAAAAAGCCAAACTTAAAATATTTATTAACATAGATTAAACTCTAATTGCAAGATAAAAACCAATTGGTAACATAATGTTTCCAAATGATAAAAAATGCTTTCTATCAGGTGATACTATCATTAATATCACTATACACTGGACAGTTCATTATCCTCATAGTATCCACAAAAAAAGGAGCCCTCAGGAAGAAGAAAGAACTGTTGAGGTTTCACAGAGTTTGAGCATGGTAGGGTTGTTGAATCCTCCAGGGATTCCTGAGATCAGAGTCTTGAACTCACAGCTGTCCCAACAAGGCTGAGAGCTCATGTTAAATACTTATCTATTTTCAGATACTGGGACCCAAGAGGAAAATGTCAAGCAGACTACAATATTGAAATCAAAAAGTCCAAGCTCCAGGCCCAGTAAGATTCCAAGGGTATCAGAGAGGTCTTCCTCAACTTCGACTGAGAAGGCCTCTAACTCCTCCAGCTATGGGTCAAACTCAGAGCATCAATGGGTCAGGTGTGCATATTTTACCAGAGTGCACATAGTAAAGGGTGTAGCCATTGAGTGGCAAACAAAAATCGCATTTGCACCTGCGGGAAAGACACCCCGGGTATATGAGGCTGAGCTGTCTGAAGAGAGCAACATTGGCTCTCCCCCCAGTCTAACCAATACCAAGTCCCTGCTCAGCTCAATGGATCTCTTCCAGGAGGAATCTGAAGCCCACACACCTGAGCCCACTGTCCAGGTGGAGGATGAAGCCAGGCCCTGTGCCATGACCCCAGACTGGCTGGTAACCAGAGAGAGCGACTTCTGCTGTGTGGCTTGTTGCAGAGTCTTCCCCTCCAGGGAGGCAGTCCTGGCTCATGCAGAGCATGGGATGAAGGAGGGACTCAGCTGCTGAGTCTTCTATGAGAAGATGCTGGAGAGGAAGCGGCCCCACTCAGAGCAGCGCCATTTAGAATGTGCCACCAGCTGGCCAAGTGATGTCTGAAGGCCAATATGAAAAGGGAGATAAAAGAAAAGGAAGAAATCTGTCATCACTTACAGTAGAAGTTGGAAATGGAGAAATATGAGTTGAACAGACTTCAAAAAGAGCTGATGAAGCTGCAGAGGCAGGAGGCATGGCAGAAGAAACAGAGAGCAACACATCCTCAAGGCCAGAGGGGGAAGCGCTTGAAGACCCACCACAGGAAGACATCTTGACTTAGAAAGAACAGGGTGCCCAGGCTGGAAAGCGTGAGCCTTTCTGTGAAGTTCTTCCTTTAGGCTACTTCAATCCATCTTCTCTTTAAGAATGTCCACTCCACCTTCCACAATGCCTGCCACCCCACCCCAACTTCAGGGGAGCACCAGCCCTACAAGGAACTGTACTGAAGCAGCCAGAAGAGCTGGCATCAATGCAGACTCAGGCTCACTCAAGCCAGGTAATATAGAATCCTTATCTTGACACTGAGTACTATGGGATCCTGAAAATGAGCTACTCTGTAAGTCAGGAAGGAGAAGTGGGATATTAATAAATCATGGAATGCTGAAGCTTAGGCAGCTCATGGTAAGTGTGTTTCTGAAGGAGCATGTAACTTAAATTTATAGTAGAAGAAACTTGAAGGAACAGGATCAGTGCCAGGCTGTGGGGAATCCTGCTTGCTTGTGAGCAATGGATTCACATAGAGGCAGTGAAAATAAGGAGGGCATTGCAAGAGGACAGGAGGACACTATGAAATAATGTGAGCTCATGACATCTCAGTAGTTGCCTCATAGAGAAATTGAATTTGGGTTTATGATGTATTGTTTTCTTTTGGTTGAGTGGGAGTGGCAGTTGGTGTAGAAAATTCCACTGAGTGTTATACTTTCTAGATACATGCATAACTGCTGCAAATATTTCCTTGAATGTTGGAGAACTATTTTATTCCTTTTAAGCATATTTAACTCTTGTTTCACACATATCTTTGACGATTTTTGGCTTTTTTTTTTCTTTTATAATCTGACCAATCCTGAGATCATTAACTGGAAAAAAGCCCAACTAAGAGTAAAAGAGAAAAAGAGAGGGTGACATCTAAACCTGAACAGAACAGCAACAACCTGTATAACCAGAGGTGAGGATGGGACTGGAACAGTCAGACCCAGTTTCAATAATGGGCAGAAGAGTGTAAGTCACACCCAAAGCATCAAGTCCCAGGGTCTGTGAGGTTCTGAAAATGAGAGGGTCATGTCCTTCTCCTAAATAGATGAGAACCAGAGTAGTTTGTGGAAGACTCAGAAATACTTGAAGTATGGTCATGGCCCACAGGGACCAACATTTCATCACCAGTGTGTCTTTTTTTTTTTTTTTTTCAGAGAGATAGTGATGGCTCCAATTAGCAATTGATTCTGATGAAGAGGGACATTCTGCATACCACTATCATGGAAAAGGAAAGCTGATGAAGCACAGATGTACTACAGGAGGAGTTGGGCAGAGGCTGGGCAGAGGCTGGCTCATGACTTCCAACTCCCTGAAGACCTTTGGACCAAAGCCTTCTTTTTCCTTGAAAGCTGCATCTTCTTAGTTAACACCTTCTATGTTCAGTCTGATGAAAAAGCCTGATGTACACAAAGGTAAGTTTTCAACTACAGCATATTAGCAAAAAAGGTGATAGCAAAATGAGAGAAAGTGAATCTTGTAGTGGCCCATGTTTGCCTAGTGAATTGCTGATCATGTCCAACTACTGCCTTATCTCTAGACATGTACACTCAATAGATTCTTAAAGAATAACTACATTAACTCTCACAAAATTCTTTTTGTCATTTCTAGGTATAGGGATCAGAAGAGGTCATTGTCTCCAAATAGGAAGCAGGGGATCTGCTGGGTCTGGCTTTTGTACAGTCTGTGGACATGCTCTTCATATTAATAATTAAAACCTTTGAATACCATATGCAAGATAATTTTTTACCTATTTGGAAAACATCCAACAAAATGTTTATAAACGTGTATATGTATGGATATTTTAACTTATGAAGTTCTTACACTCTTATAATGAACATTATAAATTTGTATAAAGAAAGCAGCAGAATCACCCCCTCCATCAATTATAACTCTTCCATCCAGGTGCCAAATGTTAATGACATATATGTATCCTTTCATACTTTCTTCTTTTACAGGAGACATTTATGAAGGTACAGGAATACATGTAGATCTCTTTGTTTGCTTTTTTGGAAAATACGTCACACTTTTCCCCATTATTATTCACCCTTTTCCACTTAGGATGTCATGTTTCATTGTAATTCAGTAGATATGGCCCTAACAATATCATTTTGGTTATGCCGATTTTTAATTCATATTAATACATGGATTATTTAATGGGAACCATTACAGTACACACCGCACATGCTAAACAACTCTCTACAGAGGAGCACATATCTATGATTTTTTCTTTAACTACCTTCTTTTCTGCATGTTCTAACTTTCATATCTATCTCACAAGTGTATCCAAAGTAATTGATATTATCTATTTAACTAGTCCATCTTATCTGTGTCTAAACAATCATACTCAGATATCCAGATTTAATCTTTTATGCATCCATAAATACATCTACATGTGTATAATATATTCATTTATTTGTTACTGTTTACCCAAATGTGTTCATTTTGTAAATACTATCCTGCATCTTACTTTCCTCCTTAGGTAATACTTCATGGAGCTCACTGCTACTCAAAAACCCCCAAAACTCTTTCATTCCAATTGCCTAGTGATATGTATGATATGTGGCTCTACCATAATTTTTCCCTACTGCTGCCTGCCACAGACTAAGGGAAGGGGGACTGTAACCACTGCAGGGAGGATGAAACCCACTGGCCTTTATCTCAACTTACCAGCCTTTTCCTCTTGCTCCTCTCTGGATGCAACACGGTGTCTCACTAGTCCCCAGAATTTCAAGTAGTTGATTCAGGCAATTCCTGCCTCTTCAATAGATGTTTTGGTGGAGGGACTGGTTCCTGGGGTTCCTATTCTGCTATTTTCTTCACCATCTTTTCTCCATGTTCCAACTCTCCGACATGTGTTTTCATTTCTCTTGAGTGAATAACTGGGATTAAAATATTTTAATTATATACAGATATATATAAAATTATTTTTTTAACAAAAATATTCTTGAAGTATACTTTACATGACATAAATGTCAACTGGTTTAAATAGACAATTTAAAAAAAAATACACAGTGTTAAGAAACAATCATAATCCAATTTTAGAACATTTCCAATACCTCAAGATGATCATCTTTTATTTATTCCCTCAGCTGCATTTGACACATTAGTTCCCTCTTCTTGTGGAAATTTTCCAACACTTGACCTCCAGTTAACATTTTCCTTTTTGTTTTTTATCTAGTCCTATTACCCTTTCCTTCTCTTTTTCCTCTTTTGGATTCTCTTTTTCTACAAATTTTCTAAACATTACTGTTGCTTCCATGTTCCATCTGAGACCACTTTTCTTCTACAATAACTCACCTGTTCATGACTTGCATTCAGTCTCTTGGCTTTAAATAACCATCTACACTGGCATTACTTTTGCTCTATTAATCTCTTCATTTTTTCCATGCAGTCCACATTCACACACAGTTTCCTCCACAACACCTCCACATGGGCATATAATGTGCAAAAACTGGTCTCTAAACTCTACCTTGAGCTTGCTCTTCCTTGTTTTCTCCTTTCCCATGCACAGATACTCCATCCTGACAGGTGTTCAGGACATAGCTTTGCTGTGCTTCTTGACTCCTATGCTTTTTCTTCATCCCACATCCTTCCTATCAGCATTTATGGAAAACATGCACATCTGACAATTTCTCATTTCTTGACTAGTCAGAACTGCAGTCTTTGACATGATGACTGTGGTACTGTCCTAGCCTTTCTCATTCTCCTCCATCACATTTACAGTTTCTTTCTTCTTTCTTTAATATACATTTTATTTTTATTAAGTATCTTACATTACATAAATGTTACATAAAAAATATAGGAGATTCCCATATGCCCCACTCCCTTGCCCTCCCAAATTTCCCCACATCAACAACATCTTTAATTAGCGTGGTACATTTGCCACAATTGTCGAACACATCTTGGAACATTGCCACTAAGTGATGATTATAGTTTACATTGTAGTTTACACTCTGTTGCACACATTTTTGCAAGTGGTTACAAGATATACAATGGCCTGTATCTGTCAATGCAATGTCATTCAAGAAATTTCCCAAGTCCCAAAATGCTCCCAAATTAAAAATATTTTTCCCTGTCCTTCCCCTCAGAACCTCTAGTGGCCATTGCCTCCACATCCATGATAAAAGTTCTTCCATTGCTAGGATCACAAGTCTACAGTAAAACTGTAAGTCTACTTTAGTCCATCGTCCGTCCCCCAATCCTGAGGATTCTATGATGGTGATGCCAATTCCACCTCTAATTGAGAGGGGGCTTAGCTCCCATGAGACTGATGGATGGGAGTTTCTTGTTTACAAATGTGGACTCTTTGTGTTCCTTGAGATGGTCATTTTCAGTCATCATCTCCTTGTTAATTGTCCTGGGTGAGTCCAATGAACTGGAGAGTAGGTGTTGCAAGTCTTTTGAGATTCAGGGCCCAAATGGCACATAGACAGCCCAAAGATTTAAGTCTCTTGGACATACATCTATCAATTCTAGTACTAAGTATAGGTTCAAATAGGGGGCAGCAGAGCCATGTGTAGGGAAAATACAACTGAGTCCTACTCTATTACAATGGGGAGCATAAATTCCAAAGCAAGGCCTACTGGCAGGGTGCCAAACTCCTGAGCTATCTGCCCTGTCTATAGTGCCTGGATGACTCCAGAGCCCTCAGGAGCCCAGTTATTTGATGTAATATTTACTTTGGCAGTCAATGAGTTCCTGCTGAGATGTGCATAATCATAAACACTTAAATCACCTCCTGACTCACTTTGAAGCCTCTTGAGCCATATAAACTCATTTGTTTTTACCCTTTCCCCCTTTTGGTCAAGGTCTTTTTCTATTTGCATTGGTAGGTGGTTCTTGGTAGTAATCCCTCGGTGCCAGGGAAGCTTATCCTCAGGAGTCATGGCCCATGCTGGGGAGAAGGTAATGCATTTATGTACTGAGTTTTGGCTTAGAGAGAGACCACATTTGGGCAAAAAGGAGGATCTCAGGAGGTAATGCTTGAAACTATGCTAAGTTACAATTTCAAAAGTAAAGGTTCATAACTACAACCATCACTATCAAGGGCCCAACAGTGGTCCATCTTCCTTCAGTAGTTACTTGCCCCTATACTCAGGTCATTCTTACTGTCCCATTAGAGAATGTGGCAGAGCTCTCCAGGATGGGAATTTGATATTTCTTTAGTTATTGTGTGGCTCTCTACCCACTATGACAATGCCCCATGAACACTTGAACACATTCATATGCCTTATAGGTATGCCCCAGGTGAACCTCCTCCCATGCATCCTCCATCTCTGACACATTGCACCAGTGGTCCTTCCCTGCCACAGTTGTAATCCTTCTGTGATACAAAACTTCTTCAGAATTGAAGCCAGCAAAATAACTGAAATAAATTAATAGGAAAATAATATAATAATGATGGTTTTAAAAATAATGAATAAAATACAAAATTTTAAGTGTTTGAAATATAAAAATAAAAAATATAAGATTAAAATTTTTAACATTGTCTTTCATCACTGTAAGATCTGTTGTTTTTTATCCACAGTAACATTTGCTTCCATTTATACAACCAATGTCTTATTTTTTTCATTTTGTCTTCAAAGAAGCTTTAGGTTACAGAAAAGTCACGTACAGCATATAGATGATTCCCATATACTCAATGCACTCTCCCTTTCCCCCTTTCCTCTATTAACATTTTACATGCACAATTAATATTTGACGTCTACAAATAGTGAAAGTTTTACTTCTTCCTTTCCAATTTGGATGCCTTTTATGTCTTTTTCTTGCTTAAGTGTTTGAGCAAGTACTTCTAACACAATGTTAAGTGAGAACAGTGAAAGTGGGCATCCTTGTCTTGTTCCCAATCTTAGAGAAAATACTTTTAGGATTTCACCATTGAGCATGATGTTAGCTTTGGGTTTTTCATATATACCCTTTTTCATGTTGAGGAAGTTTCCTTCTATTCCTATCTTTTGCTGCATTTTTGTTTGTTTGTTTTTATCAGGAGAGTGTGTTGTATTTTCTCAAATGCTTTTTCTGCATCTATAGAGATGAGCATGTGTTTTGTTTGTTTTGTTTGGATCTGTTTATGTGCTATATTATATTGATTGATTTTCTTATGTTGAAACATCCTTGCATACCAGGGATGAAACCCACTTAGTCATGGTGTATAATTCATTTTACATGTTGTTGAATACAATTAGGAAATATTTTGTTGAGGATTTCAGATCTAGGTTCATTAGAAAGACTGACCTATAGTTATCCTTTCTCGTGGTATCGTAGTTTTGCTTTGGTATTAGGGTGATGTTGGCATCATAGAATGAGTTAGGCAATGTTTCCTCCACATTTATTTTTTGGACAAGTTTAAGCAGGATTGGTGTTAGTTCTTTATGGAATGTTTGGTAGAATTCACCTGTGAAGCCATCTAGTCCTGGGATCTTCTTAGTTGGGAGGTTTTTGATGACTAATTGTATCTCATTCCTTGTGATTGGTCTGTTGAACTCATCAATTTTGCCTTTCATCAATGTAGGCTGTTTGTGTGTTTCTAGGAATCTGTCCATTTCCTCTAAATTACTCATCTTGTTGGCATACAATTTTTCAAAGTACCCTCTTATGATACACTCCATTTCTGTGGAGTCAGTGATATTCCCTTCCTCAATTCTTATTTTATGTATTGAAAATTCTCAAATTTTTTCTTTGTTAATCTAGCTATTTTTTCAATTTAATCAATCTTCCTGAAGAACCAGGTTTTGTTTTTGTTTATTTTTTCTAGTGCTTTCTTATTTTCAATTTCATTTAGCTTTGCTCTAATCATAGTTATTTCCATCTTTCTTTTTCCTTTGGTGTTAATTTGTTGACTTTTTCTACTTCCTCCAGGTGTGCAGTTAGGTCTTTGATTTAGCTCTTTCTTCTTTTTTATTATAGGCATTATGGCTATGAATTTCTCCTCAGTACAGCTTTTGCTGCATCCCATAGGTTTTTTTTTTAATAGTAATTTTTTATTTTTAAAAAGATACTTAGATTACATAAATGTTACACAAAAATTGTAGGGATTCCCATATGCCCCACCTTCCACTCCTCCCACAACCTCCCACATAAACATCCTTCATTAGTGGCTCATCATCTCAATAGATATACACATCTTGAGGCTTTGCCACTGAGCATGGACCATAGTTCACATTGCAGTGTACACTCCCTCCCACACAGTTCTGCATGTTATGTGATGATATAAAATGGCCTATACCTGACATTGAAATGTCATTCAGAAAAATATAAATGAGTCTACTTCTGAAATATTGGGGAGATAGGTTATCATATATTCCAATATAAGGCCCACCAATGTTGTGTCAATTTTCTGGGTTGTCTGCCCTGCTTATAGTGTCTACATGTCTCTAGAGCACTCAAGAGCTCCCCTGCCTGAGGCACTCTTTACTGTGACAGAGAGTAAAATTCTTCTAAAACATGCATAAGCATAACCTCTAGAATGACCTCCCAACTCACTTTGAAATCTCTTAGCCATAAATACTCATTTGTATTCAATTTTCTCCCTTCTAGTCAAGGTCTTTTTTCCAAATGTATCACCAGTTGGCTCATGGTAATAATCACTTGTTGCCTGAGAGGCTTACCTCCAGGAGTCATGTCCCATGCCAAGGGGAAGGTAGTGAGTTTGTATTCTGAGTTTGGTTTACAGAGAGGCTACATTTGAGCAACATTGAGGCTTCCAGGAGATAACTCTTATATGAAATAAATGTCTAGGCTTAAGTTTCAATTTCACAAAAACAAGGTTCATAAGTACACATATCAATATCAAGGGCCTGGCATATTGGCCTGTCCTCCTTTGCTAGGCAGCTTCCATGTACTCTAGATAGTCTTGTCACTCCATTAGAGAATGTGGTAGGACTCCCAAAGATGGGACTTCTATATCCCATCAGTTATTCTGTGGGTCATAACCCACTGAGAAAACATCCCATGACTATGTAAACACATATTCCAAAGAGTCATGCACCCCTCCTCATACATTCCCCCAACACTGACACCCCACAACAGTTATCCTCCCCTGCCACAGTTGCAACACTTCTGCAATCCAATACCTCCCCAAAAGCAAAGCCAAAAATAACAATAAAATAAAATAAAAATAAAAGTAAAAAGTAAAAAAAAAAAAAAAGCATTCTGCCTTTTGTCATAAGATCTGTTATCTTTTATATATATTAATAATTTCTTCCGTATGCTCCCCGCATGTCTTATTTTTTTCTCTTTATTTTCCAAGAAGCTTTAGGTTGCTAAAAAGCCACATAGAAAATATAGGGGAATCCCATATATTGTCCCACACCCTCCCCTACTAATAACATTGTACATGAGTATGGTACATTTTTTACAATTGATGAACAAATATCACAGCACTGCTACTACCTATGGTCAATAGTTTACATGGTCATTTACATTTTGCACTGTACCCTTTTATTGGTTCTGACAAAATGTGCCTTTATCCATGAATGCAAGATCAGGCAGAATAATTTCAATACTCCCAAAATGCCTTATGTCACACCCATTCTTCTCTTCCCCTCCCTTTAGAAACTATGACAGCAAAAAGTTTCAATTTTTGAATAATAAATTAAATAGCTACATCTATTAATATTGAAGGCTTGGCATACTGACCTGTTTTATTTGGCACAGCCTTTGTCTTCGAGAAATACCTGCCCCTCTATTTGAGAACATAGCAGGACTCCCCAGGATTGGAATTTAATATTTTCTTGTTTATTGTGTGGGTCTCCACCCACCAAGATAGGTCTCCACCCTATTATGAGATGAACACATTCATATCCCATAGAAGCATGCCCCAGGAACACCTTTTCCCACATATCCCACCACCACCAATGCCAAGCACGAGTGACTCTTCCCTGCCATGTTTGCCAAAAGAATATTCCCATCATTGTAGTTTCAAACGCAGACCTACAAAATTCCCAAAGTTCACTTATTCCGTCCTCCAATGCTCCCCCGAGCTTCATGGATAGTCCAACCCAACCCCTCCAACCTTCTCACCGTCACATTCTAGCACTGAGATCCCACATCTCTCCAATATCTTCACCCACATTCATTGCCAAACCATTCCCTTCCACCTTATCAAGGTTTTGGCCCATATTAAGTTATCAGCTCACCACAATCTACTCCCTTTCTGTCTCCTGATAAGCTACTTCCAACACTTTAGCTCTGTGAGTCTGTTCAGCATGCTTAAGTCATATCAGGGAGGTCATGCAATATTTGTCCTTTAGTGACTGATTTAGTTCACTCAACATAAGGTCTTCTAGATTCATCTATGCTGTCACACGGATCAATTCTTCATTACTTCATACAGCTGAGTAATATTCCATTGTATGTATATACAACATTTTGCTTATCCATTCCGCTGTTGATGGATACTTGGATTGCTTCTAACTTTCGGCAATAGCAAATAATACCACTAGGAACATTGGTGTGCATATAACTGTTCATGTCTCTGCTTTCAATTCTACTGGGTATATACCCAGCAGTGGGTTTGCTGGATCATATGGCAATTCTCACTTACTGAGGAACCACCAAACTGTCCTCCACAGTGACTGCACAACTCTACATTTCCACTAGCAGTCGGTGAGTGTTCCTATTCCTCCACATCTTGTACAGCACATGTAGTTTTCTGTTTGTTTTTTTTTTAACTGCCATCTTCTTTTTTTTTTAATTTACATGTTCTAGCCATTTCATTCAAATGGTCTGATTCTCATACAATATATGCCCTTTTGTGTTTGACTTATTCCACTCAACCTGATGTCTTCTAGTTTCATACCTGTTCTAGCATATATCTGAACATCATTTCTTTTTATGGCTAATATCATTCCATTGTCTGTATATACCATGTTCTCTTATCCATTCATCTGTCAATGCACAAAGGTTGCTTCTACCTTTTGACTATTGTGAATAATGCTGCCTTGAACACTGGTATACAAATGTTTGTTTGAGTCCCTGCTTTCAGTTCTGTGTATTAAGCCAAGTTTATTATTTATGATGACCAAATTACAAATAATTAGCTTTGCTGATTTTTTTCTGCTTATTCTAAGAATTACTCCAACAATTATACAAAAATTCCCAGTCCTGATTTGTAGTTCTTCCACATTTCAAAAGCCATGCAATTAGGTGCATACAAACTTTAATTTTCTACATTTCCCAGAGAATTTGAATCATTATATCATTACAAAGGGACTGTCAAATTCTAGAGTTTTCTATAATGCTTGTTTATTTGATAGTAACATAATGACACATGATTTACTGTTTTTATTGTTTCTAAGTTCTAATATCAACCTTGACGTATGTCTCAGTGAGTTTCTCATAAACCATGTTTTTTTTCTTTTAAATCCACCTTATAATATTAAGTGGAACATTAATATTTAATATAAATACTGTTAAAATTGCATTTCTTTTTTGCTGTGATTTCTATTTGTACTCCCTTTTCTGTGCTCTTTTTTAATGTTTATTCTGAATGCCCTTTCGCAGGTGGATAATTTTTCTTTAAATTTTCTTTTCTGTTCATTTTGAAGAATGCCATTATTTAAATATTCTTATTGTTGTTACTTGAGAAATTACAACATTTTCATTTGCCTTATCAAATCTTAAGTTAACATAATCTTTTTTTGCCTTCCTTGATCAAATATATTTTAAAACATTTTACCTTCATTTATCTATCTTATGGAATATATATGTATTTTTTTAAATTTATTTATTTTTTATTGTGGGTAAATATCAAAATTTTCACAATATATACCACTATTTGTAAAATGATACATAAATATATATGCATATACGCGCATTTGCTTAAAAAATGTTATTTATATGTATATAAATATATTTTAAGAGGTTCTTAGATTACCTAAAATAGTACACGGAACCCACTGGGATTCCCATGTTGCCCACCTCCCACACCTCCCACCACATCCCACACAAATATCTCCCACAAGTGTGGCCTACCACTCTCAATGGACTTACACATCCTGGGGCCTTTCCACCAACCATAGACCACAGTTCACATCGTAGACCACACTCTCTCCAACACAGTTCTGAGTGGTGTGTGCTGATTTAAAATGGCCTACATCCGTTGCAACAACGGTACTCAGGACAACCTCCAAATCCCAAAGAAGCCCCTGTATTTCAACTACTCGTCCCCTCCATGCTGCAAAAGTGTCAAGTGGCCACTGGCTCCACCTCATTGTTATAATTTCTTCCATTGCTAGAATCACCATATGTGTACAACAGAATATCATCAAGTCCACTCTAGCCCATAGTTCTTCCCCCAATCCTGAGGGGACTGGGATGGTGATGTCCACTCCACCTCCAAGTGAGAGAGGGCTTATATCCCATGGATATGGTGGGTGGGATGATCTTTCCTACAGATGCAGGCCCTCTCCATTCGCTGGGATGGCCGATGCCCATCATTGTCTCCTTGCCAGGTGACTTGATTGAGTACATAGAGCTGTAGGGTAGGAGTTGCAGCTCCACCGAGATTCCACGCACACCTGGCACATAGGTAGGCCAGAGGCTCCAGTCTCTGGAAGTATACATAAAAACTTCTGCATCACATATAGGTTTGAATAGAAGGGACTGATGAACCATGTGCAGGGAGGACTTATTTGAGTCCAATTCTGTCACTCTCAGGAGCACAGATTCCAAAATAGAGCCCACTGATAAGGGATCAGTCTCTTGGGCTATCCCCCCTTATATAGGACCTGTGTGTCTCCAGAGCTCTCAGGAGCCCCTCTGTGTGGGGTGATAGGCACTTAGATGTTCTATGAGCTCCTCCTGAGGTGTGTGTAAGAGTTACCTCTGGGATGACCTCCCGACTCTCTTTGAAGTCTCTTAGTCACTTGAACTCATTTGTCTTTACCTTTTCCCCCTTTTATTCAAGGTCTTTTTCCAGTTGTGTTGCCAGTTGGCACTTGGTATTAATCCCTCCTTGCCAGGGAGGCTCATCCCCAGGAGTCATGTCCCACATTAGGGGGAAGGTAATGCAATAATATGTTGAGTTTGGCTTAGAGAGAGGCCACATTTGGGCAACAAGGAGGCTCTCAGGTGGCAACCCTTAGGCACCCCACAACTGCAGGTTAAGTCTCATTTACAAGAGCAAAGACTCACAAGGGTAGTCATCAATAAAAAGAACACATCAGTGCGTCATCCTCTTTTGACAGACACTGTCCCTGCATGCAGAGGACTATTGCTACTCCCTGGGAGACTGTGACAGAGCTCTCCAGGCTAGGAATTCAGATTCCCTCATTTATTGTGTGATTGTCCACCCATCGCGATCATGCCCCATCTTTTGATCTTTAGAACGATTTTGTATATCTTTCATGTATATTCGGATGAACTAATTCCCATGAATCCCCCCTCCCAGATACCCCCAACCAATAATCCCCTGCAATACCCATTGTAACCCTTCTGTGATCCAAATCCTCCCTGAACATGTAGTCCATAAAATAATCAAATACATTTACTAGGAAAAAGAACAACTATGATAAGCTTACATGCAAGAGACAAACATAAGGAAACTCAGGGGAGAAAAAAAAAAGAGAAGGGGAAAAAAAAAGCAAGAAAAACAAAACAAAACAAAATATAATTAGCGGATTGGGATATTCAAAAAAATGACAAAATGGTAAAGGAAATGCCTTAAAAAAATATATATATATATATTTTTTTTTCCTTTCTCTTTTCATTCTCTTTCCTTCCTTTTATCACTGTGTTATCGGATGCCCGGTGTGTTGTGACATCTTCCCCCTCTCAATCCCCATTGTCTCCCAATTTTTCATTTAATTTTTAAAGAAGTTTTAGGTCACAGCAAAGTCACACATGGAGTGCTGGAGACTCCCAGATACCAAACCACGCCCTCTTCCCCACCTCATATTACCACCCCCCCCTTTTTTTTGGATGTTAGCATTGTTATAACTGTTATACAGAAAGCAAAATATAGCAACGAAACATTGTCAATGATTTACAGTATAGTTTACAATTTAGATGATACAGTTTAATAATTTTGATGATATTTACCATGTCCTGTGTCCATTATTGTAAGGTAATGGAAAACCTTCCCCATGACCACCAAACACCCCATTAGATCTTGACTGTTCCCTTCCCCCCAAGCCACCCAGGGCTGAAGATACCACCCTATCCCGACCAATGGAATGTCAAGATTCACAGTTACATGCCCTGGGAATTTGAACCTGTCCTTCTGAATCCACCCACCCGCCAGTGCTGCACCACCAAACCCAGGAACACCACCACTCATCTGCCCCATCACCCAACATGCAACCACACTCTATCCCTTTACCATAGATTATGCCCATATGGGTGATGGCTCAAAGCCTGCTCTTCTCTTACTCTCCTTTTTTAACCTATCTTTCAGACAATCTCAGAGACTGCTCACTTTCCTCAGTTCAGATCAGTGAGGTCATATACTGTTTATCCTTCAGTGCCTGGCTTGCTTCACTCAAAATAAGGTCATCAAGATTCATCCACGTTATTCCATGTGTTAGCACTTTGTTCCTTCTTACAGCTGAGTAATATTCCATTGTATGTATGTACCACATTTTGCTTATCCATTCGTCTGTTGATGGGCACCGGGGCTGATTCCAACTTTTGGCAATGGTGAACAATGCCGCTATGAACATTGGTGGGCATATATCTGTTTGTGTCTTTCCTTTCAGTTCTTCTGGGTATATACCAGCAGTGGAATTGCTGGATAATATGGAAGATTTATTGTTAGTTTCTGTGAAACCGCCAAACTGTCCTCCACAGTGTCTGGACCATACAGCAGTCCCACCAGCAGTGGATGAGGGTTCCTATTCCTCCACATCCTCTCCAACATTTAGTGTCTCCTGTTTTTTTAATAGCTGCCATTCTGATGGGTGTAAGATGGTATCTCATTGTAGTTTTGATTTGCATTTCCCTGATAGCAAGCAATGTTGAGCATTTTATCATGTGCTTTTTAGCCATTTGTATTTCTTCCTTGGAGAAGTGTCTTTTCAGGTCACTTGCCCATTTTTAAATGGGTTGTTTGTCCTTTTATTTTCAAGGTGCAGGATTTCTTTATATATGCAGGATATTAGGCTCCTATCAGATATATGGTTGCCAAATATTTTTTCCCATTGGGTAGGCTGCCTTTTATTTTCTTAATAACATCCTTTGAGGTGCAGAAGTTTTTAATTTTGATGAGATCCCATTTATCTATTTTTTTCTCTTGCTGCTCATGCTTTGGCTGTGAAGTTCATGAAACCATTTCCTATTACAAGGTCCTGTAGATGCTTCCCTACATTATCTTCCAAGTTCTTTATGGATTTTGCTCTTATATTCAGATCTTTGATCCATCTTCAGTTGATTTTTGTATAAGGTGTGAGATGGTATTCTTCTCTCATTCTTTTGGATATGGATATCCAGTTCTCCAAGCACCACTTGTTAAAGAGGCCCTTCTCTCCCAACTGAGTGGGCTTCGTGGCCTTGTCAAATATCAGATGACTGTATATGAGACAATCTATATCAGAACTCTCAATTCGGTTCCATTGGTCAGTAGGTCTATCCTTGTGCCAATACCACGCAGTTTTGATCACTGTAGCTTTGTAGTATGATTTAAAGTCAGGTAGTGTGATACCTCCAACTTCATTTTTCTTTTTCAACATGTCTTTGGCAATTTGGGACCGCTTGCCTCTCCAAATATATTTTGTGGTTAGTTTTTCCAGTTCTTTAAAAAAATACAGTGTTGACTTTTATTGGGATTACATTAAATCTGTAGATTAGTTTGGGTAGGATAGACATCTTGATGATGTTTAGTCTTCCTATCCATGAACAGGGAATGTTTTTCCATTTAGTTAAGTCTTCTGTGATTTCCTTTAACAGTGTTATGTAGTTTTCTGTATATAAGTCTTTTACATCTTTAGTTAAATTTATTCCTAGGTATTTGATTCTTTTAGTTACTATTGTAAATGGTATTTTTTTCCTGATTTCCTCCTCAGTTTGCTCGTTAATGGTGTACAGAAATGCTACTGATTTTTGAGCATTGATCTTATAACCTGCAGCATTACTGAACTCCTTTATAAGTTCTAGAAGCCTTGTTGTAGATTTCTCAGGGTTTCTATATATAGGATCATGTCATATGCAAATAATGAAGTTTTTACTTCTTCTTTTCCAATCTGGATGCCCTTTTTTTTTTAATTTTTTTTAAATTTATTTTTATTGTGGGTAAAAATAAAAATTCTCACAATACATACAAACATTTGCAAAATGATATATAAATATATATGCATATATGTGCATTTGCTTACAAAAATGTTATTTATGTATATATATACATATATTTTAAGAGGTGCTTAGATACCCAAAATATTACACGGAACTCACTGGGATTCCCATGTTGCCCACCTCCCACACTTCCCACCACATCCCACACAAACATCTCCCACAAGTGTGGCCCACCACCTTCAATGGACTTACACATCCTGGGGCCTTGCCACCAACCATAGACCACAGTTCACACCATAGACAACACTCTCTCCTACACATTTCCGAGTGGTGTCTGCTGACTTAAAATGGCCTACATCCGTTGCCACGAAGGTACTCAGGACAACCTCCAAATCCCAAAGAAGCCCCTGTATTTCAACTGCTCATCCCTTCCCTGCCCCAAAAGTGTCTAGTGGCCACTGGCTCCACCTCATTGTTATATAATTTCTTCCATTGCTAGAATCACCATATGTGAACAAGAGAATACCATCAAGTCCACTCTAGTCCATAGTTCTTCCCCCAATCCTGAGGGGACTGGGATGGTGATGTACACTCCACCTCCAAGTGAGAGAGGGCTTATATCTGATGGATGACGTGGGTGGGATGATCCTGCCTGCAGATGCAGGCCCTCTACATTCCCTGGGATGGCCACTGCCCATCGTTGTCTCCTCGCCAGGTGACTTGGATGAGTCAATTGAGCTGTAGGGTAGGAGTTGCAGCTCCACCGAGATTTCATGCAAACCTGGCACATAGGTAGGCCAGAGGCTCCAGTCTCTGGAAGTATACCTAGAAACTTCTGCATAACATATAGGTTTGAATAGAAGGGATTTATGAACCATGTGCAGGGAGGACCCATTTGAGTCCAATTCTATCTCTCTCAGGAGCACAGATTCCAAAATAGAGCCCACTGATAAAGGATCAGTCTCTGGGTCTATCCCCACTTATATAGGACCTGGGTGTCTTCAGAGCTCTCAGGAGCCCCTCTGTGTGGGGTGATAGGTACTTAGATGTTCTATGAGCTCCTACTGATGTGTGCGTTTGAGTTACCTCTGGGATGACCTCCCGACTCTCTTTGAAGTCTCTTAGCCACTTGAACTCATTTGTCTTTACCTTTTCCCCCTTTTATTCAAGGTCTTTTTCCAGTTGTGTTGCCAGTTGGCACTTGGTATTAATCCCTCATTGCCAGGGAGCCACCTCCCACACATGCCACAGAAACATCTCCCACAAGTGTGGTCCACCACCCTCAATGAACTTACACATCCTGGAGCCTTGCCACCAACCATAGACCACAGCTCACACCGTAGACCACACTCTCTTGCACTCAGTTCTGAGTGGTGTGTGCTGTTTTAAAATGGCCTACATTCGTTGCCACAACAGTACTCATGACATCCTCTAACTCCCAAAGCAGCCCGTGTATTTCAACTGCTCATCCCCTCCCTACCCCAAAAGTGTCAAGTGGCCAGTGGCTCCACCTCATTGTTATAATTTCTTCCATTGCTAGAATCACCATATGTGAAGAAGAGAATACCATCAAGTCCACTCTAGTCCATAGTTCGTCCCCCAATCCTGAGGGGACAGGGATGGTGATGTCCACTCCAACTCCAAGTGAGAGAGGGCTTATATCCCACGGATATGGTGGGTGGGATGATCTTGCCTGCAGATGCAGGCCCTCTCCATTCCCTGGGATGGCCATTGCCCATTGTTGTCTCCTCGCCAGGTGACTTGGATGAGTCCATTGAGCTGTAGGGTAGGACTTGCAGCTCCACCGAGATTTCATGCACACCTGGCACATAGGTAGGCCGGAGGCTACAGTCTCTGGAAGTATACCTAAAAACTCCAGCATCATATATAGGTTTGAATAGAAGGGACTGGTGAACCATGTGCAGGGAGGACTTATTTGAGTCCATTTCTGTCACTCTCAGGAGCACAGATTCCAAAATAGACCCACTGATAAGGCATCAGTCTCTGGGGCTATCCCCCCCTTATATAGGACCTGGGTGTCTCCAGAGCTCTCAGGAGCCCCTCTGTGTGGTGTGATAGGCACTTAGATATTCTATGAGCTCCTCCTGAGGTGTGCAATAGAGTTACCTCTGGGATGACCTCCCGACTCTCTTTGAAGTCTCTTAGCCACTTGAACTCATTTGTCTTTACCATTTCCCCCTTTTATTCAAGGTCTTTTTCCAGTTGTGTTGCCAGTTGGCACTTGGTATTAATCCCTCATTGCCAGGGAGGCTCATCCCTGGGAGTCATGTCCCACGTTGGGGGGAAGGTAATGCATTCATATGTTGAGTTTGGCTTAGAGAGAGGCCACATTTGAGCAACAAGGAGACTCTCAGGTGGCAACCCTTAGGCACCCCACAACTGCAGGCTAAGTCTCATTTAAAAGAGCAAAAACTCACAAGGGTAGTCATCAATAAAAAAAAACACATCAGTGGGTCATCCTAATTTGACAGGCACTGTCCCTACACTCAGAGGACTACTGCTGCTCCCTTGTAAACTGTGGCAGAGCTCTCCAGGCTAGGAATTCAGATTCCCTCATTTATTGTATGATTATCCACCCATCGTGACCATGCCCCAATCCCCGATCCTTTGAACGATTTTGTATTTCTTTCATGTATATTTGTATGAATCAACCCCCACGAAATCCCCCCCAGACACACCCCAATAATCCCCCGCAGTACCCATTGTAACCCTTCTGTGATCCAAATCCTCCATGAACATTTAGTCCATAAAATAATCAAATACACTTACTAGGAAAAAGAAACAAGTGTGATAAGCTTAGATGCGTGTAACAAACATAAGGAAACTCAGGGGGAAAAAAAAGAGAAGGAAAAAAAAACAAATAATCAAATAAAGAACAAAACAATATAAAATATAATTAGTGGATTGGGACATTCAAAAAATGGGCAAAAAAGCAAAGGAAATGCCTTTAAAATATATATATATATATATATATATTTATATATATTCATTTTTTTTTCCTTTCTCTTTTCTATTTTTTTTCTGCCTTTT
The DNA here is from genome assembly GCA_026826555.1 of Tolypeutes matacus. NCBI lineage: Eukaryota > Metazoa > Chordata > Mammalia > Cingulata > Chlamyphoridae > Tolypeutes > Tolypeutes matacus. The sequence goes on along the minus strand of JAKSZT010037117.1, from coordinate 842,235 downwards.
ATCACTGTGTTATGGGATGTCTAGTGTGCCATTACACCTTCCTCCTCTCAATCCCCATTGTCTCCCAATTTTTCATTTAATTTTCAAAGAAGTTTTAGGTCACAGCAAAGTCACACATGGAGTGCCGGTGACTCCCTGATACCAAACCACCTACCCTTCCACACCCCATATTAACCCCTCCCCCTTTTTTTGGTTGTTAGCATTGTTATAACTGTTATACAGATAGCAAAATATAGCAACTAAACATTGTCAGTGATTTACAGTATAGTTTACAATTTAGATGATACAGTTTAATAATTTTGATGATATTTACCATGTCCTGTGTCCATTACTGTAAGGTAATGAAAAACCTTCCCCATGAACACCAAACATCCCATTATATCTTGACTGTTATCTTCCCCCCAGCCCCCCAGGGCCCATGATACCCCCCTCTCCCAACACATGGAATGTCAAGATTCATAGTTACATGTCCTGGGGATTTGAACCTGTCCTTCCTAATCCACCCACCCCCCAGTGCTGCACCACCAAACCCAGGTACACCACCACTCATCTGCCCCATCCCCCAACATGCAACCACACTCTATCCCTTTACCATAGATTATGTCCATATGGGTGATGGCTCAAAGCCTGCTCTTCTCTTACTCTCCTTTCTTAACCTATCTTTCAGACAATGGATCTCAGAGACTGCTCACTTTCCTCAGTTCAGATCAGTGAGGTCATATTTTGTTCATCCTTCATTGACTGGCTTGCTTCACTCAACCTAAGGTCTTCAAGATTCATCCACGTTATTCCATGTGTTAGCACTTTGTTCCTTCTTACAGCTGAGTAATATTCCATTGTATGTGTGTACCACATTTTCCTTATCCATTCGTCTGTTGATGGCACCGGGGCTGATTCCAACTTTTGGCAATGGTGAACAATGCCACTATGAACATTGGTGTGCATATGTCTGTTTCTATTTTTGTTTTCAGTTCTTCTGGGTATATACCCAGCAGTGGAATTGCTAGATCATGCGGAAGATCTATTGCTAGTTTTCTGAGGAACCGCCAAAATGTCCTCCGCAGTGGCTGGACCATACCGCACTCCCACCAGCAGTGGATGAGGGTTCCCATTCCTCCACATCCTCTCCAAAATTTAGTGTCTCCTGTTTTTTTAATAGCTGCCATTCTGATGGGTGTAAAATGGTATCTCATTGTAGTTTTGATTTGCATTTTCCTGATAGCAAGCGATGTTGAGCATTTATTCATGTGCTTTTTAGCCATTTGTATTTCTTCCTTGGAGAAGTGTCTTTTCAGGTCACTTGCCCATTTTTTAAATGGGTTGTTGTCCTTTTATTTTCAAGGTGTAGGATTTCTTTATATATGCAGGATATTAGGCTCCTATCAGATATATGGTTGCTGAATATTTTTTCCCATTGAGTAGGCTGCCTTTTAATTTTCTTAACAACATCCTTTGAGGTGCAGAAGTTTTTAATTTTGAGGAGATCCCATTTATCTATTTTTTCTCTTGCTGCTCGTGCTTTTCCTGTGAAGTTCATGAAATCATTTCCTATTACAAGGTCCTGTGGATACTTCCCTACATTATCTTCCAAGGTCTTTATGGATTTGGCTCTTATATTTAGATATTTGATCCATCTTGAGTTGATTTTTGTATAAGGTGTGAGATGGTATTCTTCTCTCATTCTTTTGGATATGGATATCCAGTTCTCCAAGCACCACTTGTTAAAGAGGCCACTCTCTCCCAACTGAGTGGGCTTCGTGGCCCTTTCAAATATCAGATGACTGTATATGCCAGGATCTATATCAGAACTCTCAATTCGGTTCCATTGGTCAGTAGGTCAATCCTTGTGGCAATACCACGCAGTTTTGATCACTGTAGCTGTATAGTATGATTTAAAGTCAGGTAATGTGGTACCTCCAACTTCATTTTTCTTTTTCAATATATCTTTGGCAATTTGGGGCCTCTTGCCTCTCCAAATATATTTTGTGGTTAGTTTTTCCAGTTCCTTAAAAAATATAGTTTTGACTTTTATTGGGATTGCATTAAATCTGTAGATTAGTTTGGGTAGGATAGACATCTGGATGATGTTTAGTCTTCCCATCCATGAACAGGGAATATTTTTCCATTTATTTAAGTCTTCTTTGATTTCCTTTAACAGTGTTGTGTAGTTTTCTGTATATAAGTCCTTTACATCTTTAGTTAAATTTATTCCAAGGTATTTGATTCTTTCATTTACTATTGTAAATGGTATTTTTTTCCTGATTTCCTCCGCAGTTAGCTTGTTATTGGTGTACAGATATGCTACTGATTTTTGAGCATTGATCTTATAGACTGCAACATTACTGAACTCCTTTATAAGTTCTAGAAGCCTTGTTGTAGATTTCTCAGGGCTTTCTATCTATAGGATCATGTCATCTGCAAATAATGAAATTTTTATTTCTTCTTTTCCAATCTGGATGCTTTTTATGTCCTTTTCTTGTCTCAGTGCTCGTGCAAGTTCTTCTAAGACAATGTTGAATAGGAGTGGTGATAGTGGGCATCCTTGTCTTGTTCCCGATCTCAGAGGGAAGGCTTTTAGGATTTCACCATTGAAAATGATGTTAGCTTTGGGTTTTTCATATATACCCTTTATCATTTTCAGAAAGTTTCCATCTATTCCTATCTTTTGTAGTGTTTTTATGAGGAAAGAGTGCTGTATTTTGTTGGATGCTTTTTCTGCATCTATCGAGATGATCATGTGATTTTTTTCTTTCAGTCTGTTTATGTGGTGTATTACATTGATTGATTTTCTTCTATTGAACCATCCTTGCATACCTGGGATGAAACCCACTTGGTCACGGTGTATAATCCTTTTGATATATTGTTGAATGCAATTAGCAAGTATTTTGTTAAGGATTTTAGCATCTAGGTTCATTAGAGAATTTGGTCTGTAATTTTCCTTTCTTGTGGTATCTTTATTTGGTTTTGGTATTAGAGTAATGTTGGCATCATAGAATGCATTAGGTAATGTTCCTTCCACTTCTATTTTTTGGAAGATCTTAAGTAGAATTGGTGTTAGCTCTTTCCGGAATGTTTGGTAGAATTCAGCTGTGAAGCCATCTGGTCCTGGACTCTTCTTTGTTGGGAGGTTTTTAATGACTGATTCTATCTTTTTACTTGTAATTGGACTGTTGAATTCATCTATTTCTTCTTTCATCAAGGTAGGCTGTTTGTGTGTTTCTAGAAATTTGTCCATTTCCTCTAAATTGTCATTCTTCTTGGCATATAATTTTTCAAAGTATCCTCTTATGATACTCTTTATTTCTGTGAGGTCTGTAGTGATATCACCTTGCTCATTCCTTATTTTATGTATTTGTATCTGTTCTCTCTTTTTCTTTGTTAGTCTGGCTAAGGGTTTGTCAATTTTGTTGATATTCTCGAAGAACCCAGCTTTTGGTTTTGTTTATTGTTTCCAGTGCATTCTTATTCTCTATTTCATTTAGTTTTGCTCTAATCTTTGTTATTTCCTGCTTTCTACTTCCTTTAGGTTTAGTTTGTTGTTGTTTTTCCAATTCCTCCAAGTGTGCATTTAGGTCTTCAATTTTAGCTCTTTCTTCTTTTTTAATATATGAATTTATGGCTATGAACTTCCCTCTCAGGACTGCTTTCGCTGCATCCCATAGGTTTTGATATGTCGTGTTGTTGTTTTCAATAGTTTCAAGGTAGTTACTGATTTCTTTTGAGATTTCCTCTTTGACCCAGTTTGTCTAAGAGTGTGTTGTTTAACTTCCATATCCTTGTGCCTAACCTGTTTCTCGGGCCCTTAGTGATTTGCAACTTCATTCCATTGTGGTCAGAGAAATTACTTTGTATAATCTCAATCTTTCTGAACTCATTGAGTGTTGTTTTGGGGCCTAGAATGTGGTCTATTTTGGAGTATGTTCCATGTGCACAGGAGAAGAATGTAAATCCCGCTGTATTTGGGTGTAGTGTTCTGTATATGACTATTAAGTCCAAATCTTCCAATGTATTGTTGAGTGCCTTCATTTCTTTATTGATTCTCTGCCTAGATGTTTTGTCTAATGATGACAGTGGTGTGTTGAAGTCCCCTGCTATAATTGTAGAGGAATTTATTTCTCCTCTTAGTTTTTACAGAGTTTGCCGCACGTATTTTGAGGCACCTCGATTAGGTGCATAAATGTTGATGATTGTTCTCTCTTCTTGAGAGATTACTCCTTTTACTAATATGTCATGTCCATCTTTGTCTCTTACAATAGTTTTGCATTTAAAGTCTATTTTGTCTGATATTAGAATAGCTACTCCTTCCCTTTTTGGCTATTGTTAGCTTGTAAAATGGTTTTCCAGCCATTCACTTTCAGCCTCCTTGAATCCCTGGGCCGAAGGTGGGTTTCTTGTAGACAGCATATAGATGGATGATATTTTCTTATCCATTCTGCTAATCTGTGTCTTTTGATTGGTGAATTTAATCCATTAACATTCAGTGTTATTACTCGTAACGAATTTCTTACTTCAGCCATTTTTTCTTTGGGTTATTGTATGTCATATGTTGTTTTGTTTCTCTTTTTGTCTTTTCAGTTGTTTTTAAACTCTCCTCCAACTCTCTCTCCTTTGTTTTTTCCTTTCAACTTGTAGAGATTCCTTTAGTATTTCTTGAAGTGCTTGTTTCTTCTTGACATACTCTCTTAATTTCTGTTTATATGTGAATATTTTGAACTCTCGATCATTTTTGAATGCCAATTTTGCTGGATACAGAATTCGTGGCTGGAAGTTTTTTTCTTTTAGTGTTTTGACTATGTCATACCACTGTCTTCTTGCCTCCATGGTTTCAGCTGAGAAATCAGCACTTAAACTTGTTGTGCTTCCCTTGTATGTGATGGTTCTCTTTTCTGTTGCTGCCTTGAGTATTTTCTCTTTGTCTTGAGCAATGGACAATTTGACAATTATATGTCTTGCAGTTGGCCTGTTTGGATTTATACTATTTGGGGTGCACTGTGCTTCTTGGATCTGCACATCCATCTCTCTCAATAGAGTTGGGAAGTTTTCAGCCATAACTTCCTCCAACACCCCTTCTCTTCCCTTTCCCTTCTCTTCTCCTTCTGGGATGCCCATAATGCATATGTTTATGCATTTTGTATTATCGGTTAATGCCCTGAGACCATGCTGGATTTTTTCTATCTTTTTGTCTATCTTTTCTACAATCTCTTTGATTTCAACTGTATTGTCTTCCATATCACTAATTCTTTCCTCTGCCTGTTCAAATCTGCTGCCATGTGAGTCCAGCGTCTTTTTCATTTCTTGACTTGTGCCTTTGTTCACCATCATATCCATTACCTTTTTAGGTGTGTTAGCTATTTCTTCAGTATGTTCTCCCAGTGTCTTCTTTATATCCTTAATGTCTTCCTTCAGTTCTTTAAGTTGGTCCATGATATTTGTTTGGATAGCTTTGATTAGTTGTTTGATGTTCTGCATTGCTTCATGGTTTTTATTTTGTGCATTGGACTGGTCCATGTTTTCCAGTTTCTCAGAATCATTTGTATTTTTCTGTTGCCTTCTGGTCATGATATTATCTTGATGGGTTTGTTCGGTTGATTCGCTTTTCTCTATGCTCTAGAATTTTATTTAGCTGTTGGTTCTGTGTGTGAGTTAAGTTTTCTCTTTGGCAGTTTTTCTTCTTATTTTATTTCCTTACTTCTTCCTATGTTCCCTTGAAGGCAAAAGGTTATGGCCAGAGGAATCAAAAGATGTAAGGACGGCAGATGGATAATAGAAATATTGATAAAAGTTAGAAGAGGGGCAAAATGAGACTTAAGGAGATGAATATTTAACTTGTGTAGGCAGTGTAGAGTACTAGGAAAAAAAATGGGGTTCCTACAATAGACTGGGAAAACAAATGGAGGAATATATATATAGTGATTTAGAATGCTAGAATTATGAGGAGGGAGAGAAATAGTAAAGAAAGGTGTGAGAGGAAAAAGTTAATACTGATTAAAAAAAAAACGAAGAAAACAAAATAGATGGAATAGAAATTGACACCCTTAAGTTGTGGGCCTATGAAAAAATGTTGTATCTAAGAGCCACAACAGAAAACAGAAGGCAGAAATATGCAGGAAGGATAAGCGATAGTTTGTAATACAAATTCAATATATACAGTGAGTGGGAAATTACTGAAAAAGAAGCATAGCAAAGAAGCAACAAACCAGCAGCACCTAATTTAAAAAAAAAATGGAAGAAAAAACAAAGGGGGGAGGAAAGAGGAAAGAAAAGCAAGGGACCAGAAAGAAACAAAGAGAAACCAAACATCCACACAGGCAAGCAGTCAAACAGAGCTAAGTGGGGTCAATGATTTCTCTAGGGTACACGTGGATCCTTCCTGCCTACTTGTGTTTATCAATCAATTTCCCCGCAGGGTTCTATACGCAGATCCTGAATCAGCTTTTATCTATTAAACTAAATTAAAAAGAATTTATTTTTCATTTATTGAAGTGACCTTCTCACTTTTTTTTTTTTAATTTTTATTTTTTTTAGCGAAATACAGGACCCAAAATAATTCCTCCTCTAGACCAACTCCCTTATGGCATGACCCTCGCTGTGCCCATGGAATTTAATCAAGCACGTCCCACTTCCTGGACTCCCCAGGGTAGCTGTAGCTCTGATGTTAGTCAGTGAGGAGTGCTAAAGACGGCCGATTCCGCCCCTTCTAGAGCCGAGCTCGAGCATCACTGGGTTGCTGAGTAAATCAGTGTGAGTGCAGATTCATGTCTGCTCTCAGCCTGATACTGCTTCAGGTCGGCTTATCTGCTCCCCAAAGCTATGGGGCGGTGCAGGCACCCAGATTGATGTCTAAAAATAAAAAATACCCTTCCCTGTCCTCCAACAGAACCCTCCCTCTTTTGGGCAGTGTCCCTTCTTTCTGGCTCTGCAGCAGCCCAGGTCTTATCCCTGGGTTGCTAGGGAAATCAGCTCCATCCCCCAACCAGAATCCTCCCTCCGGTTCACCGGGTGCTGATTAGTTCATTTGTTCTGTTCACACAAGGTCCAAGGGGCGCCAGGCAGCCAGATCCCCAGAAAATAAAACTTTCTCACCTGCTCACAGCACCAAGTGGCCGTTTTATTTTATTTTATATCTTCTCCCTAACCGTGGGGCTCAGCCATCTGTGCCAACCACCACCGGCAGCCTTAAAACTCACAAATCTCCACCATTCCGTCCACGCCGTTGATCCGTGCAGATAGATGTCCCAAGCTTCTCACTCCACGCATACACAGCACAGACCCCCGGGCAGGACCCCGTCCACAATCCACCTTGCTCTGGGAGCTTGCAGTGTGTGCCCTCCTACACTAACGCCATCTTGGCCCCTCCTCTGGAATATATTATTTTATAGTTTTACAAAATAGTTTATTGATGTTATAGCTGAGCAATATTATTTTAAACATTCAATATTCATTGTGATTTATGCATTTAATTAACAATTGCCATTGCAGTTCGATCCTTCCTGTGTTTTTTCTCTTCATTTAGTTTTCCATTTTTCAATTGCATTATTCTGTTTTAATATTTATTTGGTATTATGCTTTCAATTAGTCACTTTTTAAGATTTCCAGTTTGCTGTCAAAATTTTGTTTATCTGTTAAATCCTTGAACCTAAGAACTTTGTGTGTTTTATGTCCAGTTTCTAGAGTTCCTGAAAGTTTGATTCAGTTGCTTCTCATTCAAATGGTCTTGTTTCCTTGTTTACCTGGTCTCTATTTTTAAAAATGAATGTTTTTTTTAAGAGGTGCTTAGATTACCCAAAATATTACACAGAACCCACTGGGATTCCCATGTTGCCCACCTCCCACACCTCCCACCACATCCCACACAAACATCTCCCACAATTGTGGCCCACCACCCTCAATGGACTTACACATCCTGGGGCCTTGCCACCAACCATAGACGATAGTTCACACCGTAGACCACATTAGATTTCAAATTTTTAAAAATAGTTTGTCCTAGAATGATGTCCCTCTCCTTCAAAGAGGACGTTTGTTTGATTCCACCAGGCCTTGTAGACATCTGCAAGCTAAGACTACATTTAATTTTGGTTTATAGTTACTCTGACAGAGCAGTCTACTAGGGCTCCAACCAAAATCACTGGATGTATTACAAGATTCCCTGTTCTTGTTGGCTCCAAACATTGATATTTGTCTACCTATGGCCTTGATGTTGGCAAAACAATGCATGGCTGTGTCAGTTTGATATAGTTATAAATTCCAAAAATAGATATTGGATTATGCTTGTAAATTGGTCTGTTCCTCTGGGCATGATTAAGTTATGATTAGGGCTTTGATTGGGCCATGTCAGTGTGATGTTGAGCCCCTGCCCCTTGGTGGGGACTCTTGGTGGGCAGGGACTCAGAGATAAAACTACATGCCAGAGCAAAGGAGTAAGTTGGAGTTTTGATGTTGGAGTTCTGTTGTGGAGTTTTATTGCTGGAGCCTAGGAAAGTAAGCACACAGAGGAGCTTGATTGTGAGGAAGGAGAGAAGGCCGCAAGAAGAGCTGTTCATCTGATAAGTCTACAGCTGGGCTTGTGAAGAGAGGCAAAGCCTAGAGAGCCTCATAGTTTACTGCTGACCTTGTGGAGATAGCAGAGTAGCTGAGCCCAGAGATAAGCAAGCCCCAGGAAGAGAAGAATCCAGGAAGCCTGAACCCTCACAAATGTTGGAAGTCATCTTGCTCCTCCAACAGGTGGCCATCGACTTTGGTGAGGGAAGTTATTATGCTTTAAGGCATGGAAACTCTGGGCTTCTACTGCAAATAAATGCCCTTTATGAAAGCCAACTGATTTCTGGTATTTTGCATCAGCACCCCTTTGGCTGACTAATACAAAGGCCAACATCTCGGCAGCTTCTGTGAAGATGCTAAATACCCCAAGGGCATAAACAATCCTGAATACTGGTACACCTTTATGGATTTCTGTTTTATTCTAGCTTTTGGTCCAGTATTTCTCACTTTATTGAACACTTTAATTATTCATATTTCATCAAAAAGAATTATCAAAAGAATGTTGGTTCTTTTCTGCTTAGTGTGGTTGTCATTTTTCTGCATAAATTGAAGGGTGTTTTCCAGAAGAAAAAAAAAAGTGAAATAAGGAAATAGATTTTAGAAACTCTCCAAACACCTTTTCAGTGATTGTTTACCCTGGCCTACAAACCATTTCCCTTATTTTCACTTTGTAGTGTGTAGTGTGAATTTTGATCTTCTTATCTATAGAAAACTTGTTCTTCAAATATTGAACATTTGAAGGTATTGAGATGAGGAGGGTGAGCTTTGTAGATATTTAAGCTGACAGGTCATAGATTTATCAATCTTTTTCCTTTGTGTAATATGAGTGTGCACAGATGAAAACTCATTTTACTGCTCTGCAATCAGAATATAAAACTTTGTAGCTAATTGTTGTTTGCTTTCATAGGATTTCTCATGGTTTACATTAATGTGATACCTTTAGATGACCAAGTGTATTAGCGAATTATTCCTGCCCAAGCACACTGGTAGGCTTCTGACCTGCTCCTCAGGGAGACACAGCTTGGGTGGTCACATAGTCACCCTGGGATGATAGGTTTGTGCAGTTATCTCTTATTCATTTTCCCTGAACAAACCCAGAACTTAAGATCCACTAGTTCCAGGATGGCAGTTCCATTATTATAATCAACAATGCCCTGATGCATGAATATCTTTACAGATTAATCCTGACATACTTAACTCCAGTGAGAGAAGAGTTCCAGAGTTCAGAGTCTGTTATTTGTTCTAACTGCAAGAGGGGTACTCCCAGCCTTCTCCTTCCCTAGTTATCTATCAAACACTAGCTGGCCAACTGTTTATTCTGAATCTTCACCAAATCTTTGAACCTTTTGCAGTTACTTGGAAGGTGCCTTAAACAATGGGAATTTCTTTCTCATGGTTTTGGAGGTTAGAAGTCTTGTTTCCTCCTGGGGTCTGGAGCACCTTCTGCTCCAATTCTTGAGGTCCCTTGGCTTCCATATGTGTCTCACATCACTAGGTTGTATCCTCTCTGTTCTCCCTTGTGTTCCTGCTGGCTTTTTGCTTCTCCCTATGGCCTTCTCTGATCATGGCTTCCACTTTCTTCACTTTATAAGACCTCCAGTATTCCAGATTAAGGACCACCCTGCTTCAGTTGGCTACAATTTAATTTAAAATAACATCTGCAAGAGGTCCAATTTACGATGAGTTCACATCCACATGGACCCAGATTAAAATGAAGAACCTGTCTAAAATTGGGGTATATAACTCAATCTATCACAGTCATGTAGTTTGTTTTTACATGCATATATGTTATTTAGAGGAAACTAGAGACAGGACATTGCTGTTTCAAAACATATATTCATTCAATTGCCTCCAAATACACCTAGAGTGTATGTGATGATTCACAGGATGTAGTTCAGGGACCAATATATAAGACAATAGAGCAGCACACCTACCTCAAAAAGAAAAAAATTCTGGACTACATATGACATAGGAAGCAGAAGTCCTAGAAAAGATATTGCCAATTTAAAATCATAATATATAATGACAAATACACCAAAGCAAACTTAAGGATATGTTAAATATGTGAAATATGAAAAACATAACTGCAAAGAATTAAGTTGTAATATTAAGTGAGAAAACTCATTTTATTAATAGTTGTGGTTTATTTCTTACAGGGCATAGAGATCAATAATTAGTTCATGCTTCTTTATATTTTGTTTTATCTACTTATCCATACCATATTTATATGTGTTTTTGATCAGTGTTTTTACCTACAGGTATGTATAGCTTAATTTTTATTTTATTTTAAAAAATGCTTAGATTACATAAATGTTACATAAAAATTACAGGGATTTCCATGTTCCTTACCACCCACACCTCCCATAACATCCCACATAAACATCATTCATTCGTGTGGCACATCACCTGCAATGGATATACACATCCTTGGGCTTTGCCACTAAGCATGGACTATAGTTCACATTATAGACCACACTCTCTCCCACACAGTTCTGCATGATATATCCTAATGTAAAATGGCCTATATATGTTGTTGTAATGTCACTCAGGATAATTCCCAAGTCCTGAAAAAGGACCTATATTACATCTGTTTTTCCCTTCCCTGCCCCAAAAGTGTCCAGTGGCAACTGGCTCACCCTCACTGTTGTAATTTCTTCCATTGCTTGAATCACATTATGTGTGCAACAGAATACCATTAAGTCCACTCTAGTCAATAGCTCTTCCCGCAATCCTGAGGAGTTTGGGATGATGATGTCCACTCCACCTCCAAGTGAGAGGGGGCTTATATCCCATGGATACAGTGGGTGGGATTATCCTGCCTGCAGCTGCAGGCTCTCTCCATTCCCTAGGATGGCCGTTATCCATCATCATCTCCTCACCAGGTGACTTGGGTGAGTCCAGTGAGCTGTAGATTAGGAGTTGCAGCTCCACCAAGATTCCAGGCACAGCTGGCACATGGGCAGGCCAGAGGCTCCAGTCTCTGGAAGTACACCTAGAAACTCTGGCATCACATATAGGTTTGAATAGAAGGGGCTGATGGACCATGTGCAGGGAGGACTTATTTGAGTCCAACTCTGTCACTCTCAGGAGCACAGATTCCAAAGTAGATCTCACTGATAAGGCATCAATCTCTGGAGCTATCCCCCTTATATAGGACCTGGGGGTTTCCATAACTCTCAGGAGCCCTTTTGTGTGGGGTGATATCCACTTTGGTGTTCTATGAGATCCTACAGAGGTGTGCATAAGCATTACCTCTGGGATGACCTCCCGACTCTCTTTGAAGTCTCTTAGCCACATGAACTCATTTGTCTTTACCTTTTCCCCCTTTTATTCATGGTCTATTTCCAGTCATATTGCCAGTTGGCACTTGGTGTTAATCCCTCGTTGCCAGGGAGGCTCATCCCCAGGAGTCATGTCCCACACTGGGGGGAAGGTAATGCATTCATATGCTGAGTTTGGCTTAGAGAGAGGTCACATTTGAGCAACAAGGAGGCTTTCAGATGGCAACCCTTAGGCACCCCTTAACAGTAGGCTAAGTTTCAATTACAAGAGCAAAGACTCATAAGACTAGTCATCAATAACAAGAACCCATCCTTGGACACTCCTCCTTTGCCAGACACTGCCCCTGCACTTGGGGGACTGTTGCTGCTCCCTTGGAGAATGTGGCATAGCTCTCTAGGCTGGGAATTCAGTATTCCCTCATTTGAGTGATTGTCTACCCACTGTGACCATGCCCCACCCCTTGGTCAGGTGAACAATTTTATATATCTTTCATGTATATTCAGGTGAACTTCCTCCCATGAAACCCCTATCCCAGACACCCCCCCACCAATTATCCTATCCTGCCCCCTCTGTAACCCTTCTGTGATCCAAATCTTCCTTGAAGATGAAGCCCATATAATAGCCAAATATAATTAATAGAAAAATGAAATAATAAAGATAAGTTTAAATATGAGATAAAATACATGAAAACTTAAAAAAAAAACACTAGAAATAAAATAAAATTAAAGGATTGGGATATCCAAAAAATGGGAAAAAACAAAAAAAAATTTTTTTTAAATTTTTTAACATTTTTCCTTTTATTACTGCATTATTGGGTGTCCAATCTGTACTGTGTCACCTGCCCCCTCTCACTACCCAGTGTCTCCTGACTTTTCATTTAATTTTCAAAGAAGTTTTGGGTCACAGCATAGTCACACACGGAATACTAGAGGCTCTCATATACCCAAACTCCTTCCCCTTTCCTCACCCCATATTAAAACCTCTTTTATGTGGATGGTAGCATTGTTATAACTGTTATACAGATAGTGAAACATAGCTACTAAACATTGTCAATGGTTTACAGTATAGTTAACAATTTAGACAGTACAGTTTAATAATTTTTGATGATATTTACCATGTCCTGTGTCCATCACTGTAAGGTAATAAAAAACATTTCCCATGACCACTAAATACCGCCTGTTTGATCTTTTCTGTTCCTTCCTCCCCATCCTCCTGGGGCACATGACACCCCCCTGTCTTGACTCATTGGATGACAAGATTCATAGTTTTATGCAACAAGAGGTGTTGACACACTGATTGTCCTCCCCTATTAAGATCCACCCTTGCTCCTAAGACAGCCACCTGTTTGTTTCTGGGTGAATCGTTCCTCCCAAAGATGGGGGTCCATCTCCTTCCCACTCACCGTGTGGGCCTCCACTCCCCAACAGAACACATTATGACAGGATGAACACTCACACACTCCCCAGAAGCCTACTCCAGATGTGCCCTGTCCTGAATCCCCCCGAAGCCTATACCCTAAACCAGTGACACTACCTTGTCATATTGCCAGAAGAGCATTCCCACTCCTGCACTTTTGACCTCATACCCACAAATCCCATGTTCACCTAGTCCCTCTCCCATCTCTCCCCATAGTATCCTGGGTATTCTAACCCACCCTACCTAATCTACCCACCTGTCAACACTGCACCACCAAACCCAGTAATATCACTATCTCTATCTATATTTCTATTCCCATCAGTCAAACAGTGAACAAAAGTAGTTGTGGAAAAACAATTAGTAAAACTTATGTGTTAGGGCATTTTTCTGCTATTTGTGTTTTGTTTCCTGGGTAATGCTACAGATACAAATCAATTTCATTTATCAACAACTTCCTCTGTATGATTTTCTTTATACATTTATTTTAAATTCTAACAAAGATATTTGTGCAATGAATATAAAAATAATACATAATATTTGTTCTAACATAGAGCATTGTCCTGTCTCTTGTTTCCCCACCATCATTTTACTTCCCTATAACTATCTGCTTTCTATTTTATTGATATAGTTTATTTGAGGCACATATTTCCATATTTCTAAATAATATGTCTGCATTTTGTACTTTCATACAACCCAACCCCCACTGCACCCTTGCAAAACTCTCATCTGCCCTCATCTTCCCAACACAGTTACTTGATTTGGATTACATCTCTGAGACCAAGTAATTATTGCCATGATTTTGTGTTATTGACCTGGTCTTTATTTTACATAAAGGCTCTTCTCAAATATGCTATGAACTTTGGTTTTTCTTCTCAAATTTAAGAAAGGGAACTTAGACTGTAAGCTTTGAATGTGAAAAATCTTCAAGCTGTAAACTTAGCACTGGTGTGCTGTGTCTGGGTCATGCCCCTTGAGGATCATCTGATATCAGTATAATTAATCTTATGTCATAGAACCTATGACACTGTTTAAACTCTGAGTCTCTTGTTACCTCCACAATCATTTGCCTCAATCTTAAGTTATGATGCATTTTAACTGCTATTTTTTAATTTAACATTTCAATCATGTACATAAAAGTAATAGAAGAGTATTCAAATCATAAGGATTCCTTTTAACAAGATAGAGGAACTTAACAAAAATGAATGAATAACCCAAAATAGAATGTAAGATACCAAAAAATGTATAGACATCAGCAAGATGGTAGCGCAGGGAGCTTCAATTCCCTTCCCTCCACAGAAACACTGAAAAATAAGCAAAAAGTGGCAGAACCAACCTTTCCAGAACTAACTCAGTAAATAAATCAATATTTACAGCAACAAGGAAATACTGAATGAAGAAAAAGACAACTTGAAAATTATAGGAAAACTCTATGGTGCTTTTACTAGCCCTTGTTCCTCTACATCACTGGTTCAGCAACAGTTTTGAAGACTAGGAAACATGTGATCCCAGTGAAAAAGAATAACAAAGTTGGAAGACTCACACTTCCCAATTTAAAATTCTACTACAAAAGCTACAGGAAACAAAACAGTATGGTATTGGCATAAAGATAGCTGAAGAGCTCAATGGAAGATAACTGAAAATCCAGAAGTGGAACCACATCTCTATGACCAGGTGATTTTTGACAAGGGTGTTAAGTAAATGGAGTGGAGAAACAATAGTCTCTTCAAATATTGTGCTGGGAAAATTGGATATTTACATGTAAAAGAATGAAATTAAGCCCCTACCTCACACCATATACAAAAATGTATATGTATATGTTTGCATGTATATGTATATATTCATAAAGGGATAAGATTTGATATTTTAGAAATTGTAATGGAATATAACAAGTGCTGCCAAGGATATGGAGTAGGAAAACTTTATGGATTTCAGTGGGAATGTAAAATGTCATAGACATTGTAGAAAATAGGTTGGCAGTTCCTCATAATGTTAAACAGAAAATCCCAATATTACCTGAGAATCCACTCCTAGGTAACATAACCATAACCAAAAGAATTGGAAACAGGGACTCAACCAGATATGTGTAGGCCAATATTCATAGCAGTATTATTCACAATAGCCAAAAGTATCCATCAAAAGATGAATCGCTAAAGAAAATTTGCCATTTGTATACAAAGGAACATTATTAAGCCATAAAAGGAAAGATATTTTGAGGCATTGTACAATGTGAGTTTGAGACATGCTACAGCATGGTCACTGGAGGTTCTGAGGTTAGGGAGAGGGAAAACAGGTGTAATATTGGGACATTTTCAGGGCTTTGGAATTGTCCTGAATGACATAGAAATGACAGATACAGACCATTATATATCTTGCCATAACTCACAAAATTGTGTGGAAGAGAGTGTAAACTACAGTATAAACAATAATACATGCTTAGTGGCAATGCTCTAAAATGTGTTCATCAGTTGCAATGAATGTACCACACAAATGAAGGATATTGTTAATGGGGGCAATGAGGGCTGTGTCGGGAGCAGGGCATATGGGAATCCCCTATACTATTTATGTAGCATTTATGTAATCTAAATATCTTTTTAAAAAATAAAAAAAAATATTTAAAAGAGAAAAAAAAAGAAAATGAGTTATGAATCAGATAGTTTCCAAGTAAAGAAAGGAAACTACAACTTCTAAGACATTATTTAATAAGTAACAAGATTTGCAAGCAATACAAAATATTTGACTATAACTTTGGAAGATAAATTCTCTAACTCATTAAAATACTTGAGAATAACAGTATGTTTTATAATTATTAAAGAAACTGTTCCCAATAAAAATTAACAGGGATAATTTGAATTAAGAAGAAACAGGTGTTGTAGTTCATTGACTGTCAAACTTGGCTGCATATCAGAATCAGCTGGAGACACTGAGAAAAATATATGTGCTTGGGAGACATATTTGGAAATACTGCTATAATAGGTCTGGGATTGGACTGATAAATCTAGTTTTTAAGAATGTTATCCAGGATATTATGGATTGAAGATGGTGGCATGAATTTGACATTTTGATGAGGTTTCTCCAAAGTCAGTGAAAACAATCAGAAAAATGGGAAATAAATGAAAACCTCAAACTTATTTAAATTAAGATTTTAATAAAATAAGATTTATATAATTCTGCTCCCTGGATTAGTGTTTTAAATTGAACATGTATATGGAAAAAATGGGAGATAAGATGTAGGAGGAAACAGATATTAGGACAACTCCAAGTACACTTTTCAAAACTGAGAGCAACTTCCTGACTTGCATAACCAAAACTCCATCTTAAAAGAGTGACATCAATTTGCACAGGTTAAAGTGAGAGATTCTTTGGACCTTGAACCTAAGATAAAAAGAAACAAAAAAGAAGAGACAAATGGGAATCATACTTTCAATCCATTGATATAGGAATTATATGAAGGAAACTGCTTTATGTAGGACAAAGAAAAAACTGCTCATTAATTATTGGCTGGTGAAAAGTAAATAATAAAACAAAAGATATAGCAAGTATTTCCAAGTTTATAGAATAAACTTTGCTTTTGTATACTGAGGTTGAAGGTGTACATTGCTGCAAATATGTTGGATTTCAGGTTGATCTCACCTAGTAAAGCTCTATGTTGGCATAGCCTAAGAGCTAGCAATTCCACTCCTAAGTGTGCATCCTGGTGCATATATTGCAAATGTGCCAGTGGTTACATGGAATGGTCTGATGAGCAAACACTGCTACCATATTCTGAAAAGCTGAAAGCAGCTAAACTGTTAAAAGAATTGAGAAACAGTTTGTGGCTCAATAATTCCTCGAAATTCCATACAAAACTGAGTAGCACAAAAATTATGGCCTTACACATTAACATGGAAGAATCTCACAAATGTAAATTTCAGCAATAAAAGCAAGCCACAAAAGTCATAAAGCATAAAATATTTTATGGGTAAATTAGAAGGTATATTAAAAAAAGAAAGAAGTTATGTCTGGGGATGAGAGAAGGGGATATAGAAAATGCATCAATGTTACTGATATTGTTCTATTTCTTATGAGCTGGTTAAAGAACTGGCCTTTGATACTTACTCAATTTATCTTGGATATTTTAAAAATATATTTCCTTAAAATGTTGCTAGTTCAACTGTGGAACTGAATTTTTAGTTTAAATGAAATTTAACTAAAAAAAGCCAATATATATTTAGCTTCTAGTTACTATGTTTGAAAGCACAGCTCTATTATATCTGATATTTTACTTTTATGGGAAAAATGGCCAGCTCTTGCAAAAAATTGCTTCAAGATATCTCATGAAATACAAAGAAAAAGTATTAAAAAGCTAAGAGCACAAGAGATATACAAAGAAATAGGGGAAAAAGGGAAAGGAAAAGGAAAAAAAATACACAAAAGTTTGTTTAGAATACATATGAGAGACAATGCATAGAAAAAAGGAAATATATGTTCAAAATAAACATTTGGCTCCAAAAGACTAAACTTCAATAAATCATAATCTCTATAAATATGAGACAAATATAGACATGCCAGGACTCAGGCACAGGAGGACAAGACAGCAGACAGGGATGAAATGGAGGTGGAAGTACCCAGCAAAAAGAAAGTGTCAAACTATTAAAATGGTTTCCTGGGGGAGAAAGACAAGGGATGAGGGATATGGAGTTGTTGTTTTCTTAATAAGCAATTCTAGAACTTTTTGGCTTTCTAAATTATGTGAATGAATAACTTGATTTAAAAGTAATGAATAAAAAATAAAAGTCTCATTCAGACCCCTTGATCTTGTTCTTGGGGGGGAGAAATCAGGCCACTCACTGTTTACAATCCTCTTTGTCTGGGAAGTCCCATACAATCAAGGCTGATTGCCCCTTTCTAGGAAAAGGATACAAGAAAGTTTTGCTGAGAATGGGTCCTGCTTTCTAATGAAGTCTTCCCCTAGCTCTGCTGATGGGGCTAATCTTAACATCTGGGTTCCCTCTGCACAGCTCACTCCTTAGACCCCAGTCCCTCATTCTCCAAGTTGCTTCTGCCTGTTCATGTTTTCAGCCTATGACAATGGAAGCCCATGTTTCCCTGTCCTGGAACCCTAGGTCAACTCCTTAGCCCCCACTTGTAGATCATTTCTTGCTGCTAAGAGTTCATTACATCTGGACCTCTGTAGTCTTATCAAATCACCTTATCAAGGGGGGGTGAAGAAAGAAAGAATAGGGATACTTGGGCAAAGTAGGTACTCAGACATGGTTACCATCACCATGAAAACCTTGGGTAGGGCTTTGGAAGGGGCTAGGTTAGTGTCAATTTTGGAAGAAGGGAAGTCTCACACCTCACATATGAATCCCAACCAGCCTTTCCACTTGGCTTCAGACTGAGGTCCAATCTTGCACCCTGGGTGTCTAGAAAACAGCAGTCCCTGGAATGATGTTAAGCTTTGTATACCTGACTTAGGGATGGTCTGCTCTTCTAATTAGTGTTTTATCTTAACAAGTCATTTTCTGTGAGCTTCAAGCATTTCTCAGAGAATGTGGAACATCTCCTGATTCTACAGAGGACCTAGAACTGATGGATGGACAAAGATGTAGGTGGGAGCTAATAGGTGATAGTAGTGTCATGGGAAGAGTGGCTCTGGATTAGGGAGTAGGATGGGGCTGTTTTAGGGCATTACAGAGGCAACTAGGGTTAAGAATGATGTCATAGATGTCCAATTGTGTCACATTTAGAGCTTCAATGGGGGATTGGCTAGGCAGGTGAGAGGTTGGGATAAAATTCCAGAGCAGAGGGCCTGATACTGGACAAAGGAGTATGGAGGTGGAGAGAAGGCTCCTGGGCACCTGCTCCTTCTATTGTTTACTACTTTCTTCAATGCTGAGTCTGCTGCTTCTTCTCCTGGGCTCATTCTCCCTTTTCTCAGGTAAGACAGTTTTCTCAGGCTTTCCACTTACAGTGACTTCATTAATCCATCTCTGGCAGGGCTGGGCTGCTACATTCTGCACTACACCAATTCACCTGCTATTATTTCCTCATGTTCAGGTCTGCCTGTGACTGCCTACATTACTCTGGTTCCCTGATAACTTGAGTTGGTTTAGCCTTGGAGCCTTGAGGAGCTGAACCTCTGCAGAGATTAAGGCTTCAGCATAATATCTCACTGCATTATTACATGTCAGTAGCAAACACCCTTGAGTGGAGGAAAGTCCCAGTGGCCACTCCTCAAGTTCTGAAAGAAATTTTCTACTTCTCATGGAATAGCAGGAAACAAAGACCAAAAGAACTGAGTGAAAAGTGGAATGAAAGGATTAAGAGTCATTGTCCTGTGGAGAAAAAAATGAACAAAACAAAATGAAATTCTCCTAATATGCATCTCTTCCCCAATTCTGATGGAAAGATCTGGGTCTTTGCCCAAGGATGGACCTCAATTTGGTCCAAGGGAATAATCAAAGTTGTTGAATAAAATTTCTCTTTATACTCCTGTGAAGGAAAAGTCACATTGTTACTATATGTGCAGTTCTTTACCACAGCCACCAAGTAGGTCCTCAACTACCAGAGGATATCCACTCCCACCTGACAATCAGACCTTCTTAATCTATACCCCTTCTTATGTTGATGTTTTCCTAATTGGCTATCTTTCACATTAAGTGAAGAATTTTTTTGATTCCTAGATTCTTTGTACTTGAAAATAATATCATAAATATACCTCAGACACTTTGTGGTAAAAATGACAAACTGAATTCACAATTGAAAGTTATCTCATTCTACAGATTGATATGATCTTCATGTAAATAGTTACTAATAATATGATAAATATAGTACTGTTCAATAAGTAATTTCATATTAATGTTAAAAATTTCTAATGGTGAACTTCTGCTTCATGTAGAAAGTATGTAGAAAGCAGCAAGCAACTTATATATTTATTGCAATACCATAGTTCCAAAACCATCAGAGAGCTGATGACACAAAGAAATCTAAACTAGCTAAATTCTGGAAAGAGAGGAGGTCTTCCTATGAGAAAAATATCAGAGTTGCTAAACATCACCTGTGCTTCACTTATTCATCCATCCTTTCCTTCCTCCAAATCCTGGGCAACCAATAATCTTTATAAAGACATGTCAAATATATGGAGGGTTTGTTTCCACATTACTGCAATAAAGTGAGTAATGCAATAAAATATATAAAAGTTAGGTTTCACTACACTGTAGTCTAAGTGTGTGATAGAATTATGTCTTAAAAATAATGCACATGCCTTATTTAAAAATACATTATTTCTAAAAAATGATAAACATTATCTGAGTCTTCAACAATCATAATCTTTTTTGCTTGTGGGGGGTCATGCCTCAATGTTGAAGGCTGCTGACTAATCAGGGAGATGGTTCCTGAAGGTTGGGGTGGCTCTGGCAATTTCTTAAAATAAGGCAATCATGAAGTTTTCTGCATTGAATAACTCTTCTTTTTATGAAAGATTTATCTGTATTATGCAAAGCTGTTTGATAGTATTTTATCCACAGTAGAACTTCCTTCAAAATTGGAGTCAATCCTTTCCAATGCTGCAGCTGTTTTATCAACTAAATTTAAGCAATACCATATATCCTTTATTTTCATATCAACAATGTTCACAGCATCTTCACCAGGAGCAGATTTTTTATCTCAAGAAATCCCTTTATTTACTCATTCATAAGAAGGAACTCCTTATCTGTTAAAAATTGATCATAAGATTACAGAAATTCAGTCACATCTTCAGGTTCCATTTCTAATTCTGGTACTCTTCCTTTTTCTACCACTTCTGCAGTGACTTCCTCCACTGCAGTTTTGAAACCCTCATAATCATGCATGAGGTTTGGAGTTAACTTCATCCAAACTCCTGTTAATGTTAATAATATAACCTCCTCCCATGAATCATGAATGTTCTTAATGGCATCTAGAATGGTGAATTCTATTCAGAAGGCATTCAGTTGACTTGGCCCAGATTCATCAGAAGAATTACTATATATGGCAGCTATTGTCTTTCAAAATATATTTCTTAAGTAGTAAGACTTGAAAGTTGAAATTACTTTTTGTTCCATGAGCTTCACAATGGATTTTGTGTTAGGAGGCAGGAAAACAATGTTAATCTTATTGTACATCTCCAACAGAGCCTTTGGGTGACCGGGTGCATTGTCAATGAGTAGTAATCTTTTAGAAATCTTCTTTAGATTTCTAAAAGAAATCTTTTTTCTGAGCAGTAATTCTCAACACTGGGCTTAAAATATTCAGTGAACCATGTTTAAACAGATGTTCTGTCATCCAGGCTATTTCACTGATATAGCACTGGCAGTGTAGAATTAGCATAATTCTTAAGGGCCTTATGGATTTGGGAACAGTAAATGAGCACTAGCTTCAACTTAAAGCCATCAGCTGCATTAGCTCCTAACAAGAGTCAGCCTAGCTATGAAAATCCTAGATAGCATCTTCTTCCAATAGAAGATTCTTTTGTCTACATTGAAAATCTTTTAATATACCCACATTCATCAGTTTCCTTAGCTAGATCTTCTGGGTAAATTGGTGCAGCTTCTACATCATCACTAACTGCTCCACATTGCACTTTTATATTTTGAAGACAGTTTCTTTCCTTCAACTTCATGAAAGTTTGTCCATTTCAAACTTTTCTTCTATAGACTCCTCACCTCTCTCAGCATTCTTTGAATTGATAAGAGTTAGGGCTCTGGGTCTGGTTTTGGCTTAAGTTAGTTGAGTAACTTTTAGTATACCTGTCATCCATTTGTATATTTTCTCTGGTGAGGTGTTCTAATTGAAATTTTAGACATTTTAAAAATTTTTATCATGTTTAATATCTGAACAAAAATTTCCATTTTAACTTTTTTTCATTTAAACAACTTTTGAAGACTATCGTTCATACCCAAATTTATATACATAAAGAAAAAGGGTATATCAAAAGTCATGAAATTACAAAAAAAAATTTATGTATAACCTACAGGGCCCCCATTCATCACCTTACAACCAACAACTTGCAATGTTGTGGAACACTTGTTACAATTGATGAAGAGTATCATAAAAATGTTACAACTAACGGTAGTCTTTATTTTATAATTGGTGTATTTCCCCCCAACTAACCCTATCATTAACACCCTGTATTAGTATTATATCTTTTTCTATTTTTCATGACAGAATATTCTCATATTTGTTCTGTTAACCACAATTCAGTGGTTCCTTATTTCCCTTATCTGAAAAATAGGGCGGGCTTTATCCATCACATATGGTGTAATTGGGATGAAATAGGTTATTACATGTGAACACTCTAGTCTTCTCTGTGCCCAGACTCCTCTGTCTGCATTAGACCTTGTGTCCCAGGCTCATATCTTTGCCTCCACCCAACTGCTCAATCCCTGCCAGAGGTTCAGGGTATATCACCATGAGACTACAGTGACTTTACACTAGTTCCAAAACCATGTGACTCCCCTGCCTTATTCCCTGCCTAGAAGGTCTTGTCTGCCAAGAATATTCTCCCCTATGTCTCCCTGACACTCCTCACTGTCTACACAGGAGATATTTAGAGTCTGTAAGTTTATTCGGTATCAGCATCACACTCCCATTGGAAAAAAACAGATCTCCATCCCAGTGCTCCTAGCCCAGGTTGCAGAGATTGGGACTTAGTGTCCTAAGTCCATGCGGGGCTTCTTAAGCACAGGTGGCTGTAAACCCTCCCCTCCTCCACTGTCTGTATTCCACCCTCTGAAGCCATGCCCCATGTCCACAGACAGTTTCCATGGTGACAATAAGCAAAACCTCATCAAAGCATTACTGTTTTCCACATAACCATCCTGTTTGTTTTTATTTGATAAAGTGTGGGATTACTGGGCCAAGGTCTAGAAAAATATAGAAATACAGAAATATGAATCATATGCTTATGCCCTGTTTTGGTCTACTTAAAAAGAAAAAAAGAGAGGCTGAGGATTGCATTTGATAACATCAAGTCCTTTTTGATACAAATGACAAAGTCTAGGGCCAACAAAACCAAGATTTGTTACCCATTAACTGCTTTTTGGGGGCCCCTAAAAGACTGCTCTCTGGGTATATGCATTACAAAATGTAATATAGTCCTTAAAACCTCAAGTCTTCAAATTGGATGAACTTGGTCTGGACTGATGATGTCCACAGAGCCTGAAAGAAGCAAACTAATGTTCCTTGTGAAGGAGATTAGCATCACATTATTTATACAGTTTTGAAATACAATGTTTAATATATAATTAAAAAAAATAATTAGGAGAAGAGCTATGGACGAGAGTGGACTTAATGGTATTCTGTTGTAGACATAATGTGACTCAAGCAATGAAAGAAATTACAACAGTGAGGGTGAGCCAGTTGCCACTGGACACTTTTGGGGCAGGGAAGGGAAAAGCAGTTGTAATACAGGTGCTTTTTCAGGACTTGGGAATTATCTTGAGTGACATTACAACGATAGATATAGGCCATTTTACATTAGCATATAACATGCAGAACTATGTGGGAGAGAGTGTGGTCTATAATGTGAACTATACTCCATGCTTAGTGGCAAAGCCCCAGGATGTGTATATCCATTGCAGGTGATGTGCCATACTAATGAAAGATGTTTATGTGAGATGTTATGGGAGGTGTGGGAGGTGGGGAACATGGAAATCCCTGTAATTTTTGTATAACATTTATGTAATCTAAGCATCTTTTAAAATATAAAAAAATAAAAAAAAATTTTTAATTGTCTAGAAGCAACTACAAAAAAAATAATAATAACAACCAGGTAAAAAATGAAAGTAGACAATATGAGTGAGAAGCAACAAAAATCATACCTTGGGATCTCTAGATATATGCATATTAGAGAATGCAATGTATCTGTACTTATTATTTTGAAAGACATAAAAGATAAAATTAGAAAACTTGACAGGGAACTGGAAAATGTAAAACGTGACACAGATGATTAAATATATGTGTTTAATATATTATATATATGCAAAAACTAAAGAACTGAAATATACAATTGAATAATGAAGAACTCAAAGAATAGGAAAAATTGATTAAATATATCAGAAGATAAAATTATGAAGGGAAGAATAAGCCTTGACAAATATAACAATTGAAACCTGAGAAAACAATGGAAAATATAGAAGAGAGTGAAAGAATGTTGGAATGATAGAGCATATAATCAGAAGTTATAACATATATTTAGGTGGCAATGCTGGTAGGAGACTAAAGGTAGACTAAGGCAGAGGCAGTATATAAAGAGTTAATGTCTAACAATTGTCAAAAATTGTTAAGAACAATTCATAGACTAAAGTAATTCTATAAAACCTAGAAGGAAAAATCAAAACATATGCACACTTAGACATATTATTTCACTACTTGAAAAAAAAATGTAAAAGTATCTGAAAAATAAAGATATAAGGAATAAAGTAGTAATAAATGAAGAGCTGAATACCAACAACAACAGAAGACAGAAGGCATTAGATCTTTACATTGCTATGATAAAGTAACTGTCATAGTAGAATTCTACACTGGAAAAGAAGTCAACCAAGATAGGAGAAATAAACACTTTTCCAGATAAGTGAAAATGAAGAAAGTTTGTTAGCAGCAACAAATTTTAAAAGAAATATGAAAGGATATTCTTCAGCAAGAGTGAAAATGATTCCAGATGGTTCAAAATGAAGAAGGGATTGTTAATTGAACTCATATATATATATATATGATTATTGAATTTACAAACTAATAATGATGACATCTAAAAGCTAGAACATCAATAATGTATTAAAATATACCATAAAATAATATATTTCATAAGTTGAGTAAATGGATCAAAAGTATTTAAAAAATACATTATTTGTGAAGTCCAAAAAGAAAAATTCAGCTTTTATAAGGCAAGTAAAGATGTTGAAATTTCTCAGGGAATCTCCAAAAGTATATTAAAATAGTGCTTCTCATCCAAATAAATGGAAGAGAAAAATTGACCAAAAACAAGCAGTCCAAAAGAAAAAAGAACATAGAAAAGAAAGCACAACAAGCACATGAAAAGAAGGCAGAATTAAGTAAGTAATTATACTGAATTTTATGAATTAAATTTAAATATATTTAACAGTAATGATAATGAATATATATGTTCATCTTAAACAATCAAAACTGCCCTGTGGATTTGGAAAGAAGTCTATGGTATAAGAAATTCATCTATGACATGCAGCAAAGTTGGCAGTAAAAGGTGGAAAACAATATACCATGTAAAATTTTAAAAATAGTAAATTTTACTTCACTGTGTCAATATCAAAGAAAAGAGTTACTAAGGAAAATACTAGATATTTAATGTCCTTTTGTAATGATAAAATAGCTTGAATTCCCAGGAAAGTATTTAAAATGTATACAGAACTAATAGAACAACTTTTGAAAAGTGGCAGAAACACAATATGTCATAGACGTGGGGATTTTTTTAATAACTCTTAGCAATTGATAAAATAAGCAGAGACTATGTAAGTATAGATATTGAATATTTGATCACTGTGAATAA
This sequence comes from Tolypeutes matacus, assembly GCA_026826555.1. Lineage (NCBI taxonomy): Eukaryota > Metazoa > Chordata > Mammalia > Cingulata > Chlamyphoridae > Tolypeutes > Tolypeutes matacus. The sequence continues at coordinate 816,479 of JAKSZT010037117.1, read as the reverse complement.
TAAATTCTACTTAATACACAATATTTAGAACTCTGCAAACAACAGCAAAATACACTTTGCCTATGCATTTAAGCAAATGTAAGGGCATATGGGAGAATGAGAAGGAGGAAACCACAGTCATCCTGACATAGGCAGGGCTAAGCAGGGATAAAAGGTGGGGGCAAAGAGAAGGGAGAGATGTGGACTTGTTCTGATTATGGGGCATAGGATAAGCATATGGGAAGGATGTGGGGTGGAGGGAAAGCAGGAGCCAGAGGAGAAGCAGGTCTGTGGGAAATGCCAAGAGTTCTGTGTTGGCATGTTAGATATCCACACATAAATGTCATGAAACAGTGGTGTGTGTATCATATCACTACTGCCAGGAAAGGATTGGGGTGGATAAATATAGTAGTCCTGCCAGTATAGACAGTGTTTAAGCCAATATGCTCTAACCGGGGAAAATAGTGCTGAAGAAGGAAAGGAGTCCAAGGACTGAGCCCTGTGGGAAACACTTATGCTGAAGGCTTTGAAGAAATCATGAACTCAGCAAAGAAGCAGATAAATAAACAAGCAGGAGAGAGCAATGAACCTTTCAATGGGGTGACTGTGTCAAATGCAGCTGATGGAGTAAATTAGAAAATGAAAAACTGGGGGTAATGGAACAGTTCTAAAATTGGATCATGGTGAGGGTTGCACAACTCTGTACATTTACCAAACATTGTTTAATTTTATGAATTTTATGTCATGTAAAATATACCTCCATATCTTTTAAAAAAGAATTTCACATACACCTACCATATGATTAAGCTTTTCTACTCCCATGTATTCATCAAGGGAAATGAAAACACATCTTTAGAAAAAGAACTTGTACATGGATATTCATAATATCTGTATTCATAATGCCCCAAATTTGAAGAAATGGAAAAGTCCACCAAGAGGACAATAAACAAACGTTTTGTAACATAGTTTTTCCACGTCAAAGAAATAAACAATAAAAGCAGAGATAAGGACCTTTTTCATTTTAAAGAAAGTTTGAATTGTCTCCCGGCAGTGGAAGAAACTGATACTACTTAAATCTTAACTCAGATAGAACCTTGATCGAAATATATTTCCCAAAACAATATTTCCTCAGTATTATTTATATATTAATCTTACATGAACAATTTATATTTCATTATTTTATCTACATATTATAAATATTGTATCATAACTTAAAAATATATACTGTGTAGCCATAAAAGACATTTAAACATCAGCAACAATATTTTTTGACAAAGTCGAACTCCTAAGAATCACAACTTCTCAGTAAAGGCAATTTTATTTTTTAAAACTAAGTACAACACATCTGGAATAAGACCTTGACCAAAAGGGGGAATTACTAAATAAAATTAGTTTTTATGGCTAAGAGATTTCAAAGTGACATGGAAGGTGATACCAGAGATTATGCTGAATCTCAGCAGAGTTGCAACACCTGCTCTCCAGTTCACTGGTCTCACCCAGAGAACCCACAAGAAGAAGATGATAGACAACACCCACTCCAAGCAACAGAGAGTGTCTGCAACTGCAAGCAGGATAGTTCTATCAATCTGCCCCTTGAGATCTAAGCCCACTCTCACTTGGGTGGAGTGGGTATCACCATCCTAAAATACTCAATAATGAGGAATGAACAATGAAATAGTAGACATATTATTATTCTATTATAGACATTTTTATTCCAGCAATGAAAGAACTTTTAACATTGATATAAAGGCAGGAGACCCCAGAGGTTCTGAGGAAAGGGAGAGGGAAGAATAGGTGTAACATGGGGGCATTTTTGGAACATTGGAATTGTCCTGAATGACATTGCAATTATGGGTACAAGCCTTCATTTTGTCATAACCAACAAAATTTTGTGGGGCAGAGTACAGTATAATGTAAACTATAGTCCACGATTAGTACAATTCTTTAATATGTGTTCATCAATTGTAACAAATGTACCACGTTAATGAAAGATGTTATTAATGTGGAAAGGTATGGGAAGAGGGGGTGGGGTATATGGGAAACTTCTATATTTTTTATGTAATGTTTATGTAATCTAAAGCTTCTTTAAATGATAAAAAGTAAAAAACTAAAAGAAAACTAAGTACATGTTAGTTAAAATATATCTTTTGAGGTATAGTTAAACTGTATTAATAGAGAAATTTATATCATTAATATTTATATTCTAAAATAAGAAATGTTAAAAATATTATTGCTAAGAGACAACCAACAGATGGCAGCAGAGTAAGGAGTACCTACAGTGCAACAGGGCAGTTAGTAATCCAGGGCTATCTAAAGCACCTGTTTGGGGGCTCCAGGAGACCAAAAGAGCACCTTGCAACATCCTTGAAAGAATGGAAGGAGGAGACTGCACATGTCCAGAGAAGGATGTAAGTAGAGCACTCCATGCCACAGAGGCCAGTCCCCATCCTCCACTGGTAGCACAAGTCACCTTGGGATCTATTCCATGGCTGGAATTAGAAGCTCCACTTCCCAAAAATGGAAGAGAAAGAGACAGTTGGGCACCAGCTTCAGCTATTGATTAATAAATTTGGCAGGCTAAAGCATAATCTCAAGAACAGCTAATGTTTGAACCTGTCCAAGTCAGAAAGAGGCTGGTAGCCACCATTTTTAACTCCACCCCTGGCATGAGGGGAAGCACAGTAGCCTGAAAATCACTGGCTTCTTTCCATCAGGAACACATTGTAGCTCTAGCCTAAGCCCTAGCCTCACCTCTGACAGGGAGGTAGCTGGGGAGACCTGTGCCCCCTCTTGAGGAAAATACAGGCCAAGCCACGGAGGCTGGTGATCATCCTACTCCTGCAGTACAAGCCCTCTCAGGAGCAATATTGTGGAAGGAGTTGGAAGCTCCATTTCCCTAAAACAGGGGAGGAAGAGATGGATTGATGGCCACTGACTTCAGCTACTGATTAGTAAATTTGGCTGGCTAAAGTACAGTATAACCCTTAGAATGGCTAAAGTTTGAACTTGTTCAAGTCAGGAAAAGACCAGTAGCTGTCATTTTGACTCCACCCTTGGCATGAGGGGAAGCCGGGCTGACAGAAAATCACAGTTATGGTAGGGGACTGCCTTCTTTCCACCCAGGTAGGACAGCAGGTCTAGCTAAGGCTTCAGCCCCACTTCTGGCAGGGAAGAAGCTGGTAGGACATGCACTAGTCTCTTCAGGTAACTGCATGTACATTCAGATGGTACAGACTGAATAGTTGGAAGTCTACCAGGGCAAGCATTCATTTTGGACCTGCACAGCACATTTTGCTGCTCACACCTGCAGCTCAATCCCTACCACAGGCAGGGAGTAAGGAGTGTGAAGTTTCATCAGTCTCTCTGGGAAACTACAGATGCTTTTGGCCTGCACGATTTGGATTATTACACATGGCTGCAGCTCTGTCCCTACTTCTGGCAGAGAAGAGAGGTGGGAGAAGCTTCACTGGTCTCTGGGGCAATGCAGGCAGCTTGAGCTCCCATAGCTTACAGCACTGACTACACCCTCAGCTTCTGCTACACAACCAGCAAGGAAGAAAGGGCAAGAAAGTCCTAAACTAAAGAGAGAAACTGCATCCAGAATAAATATACCTAGTAAGCCAGATGCCAAGACACCAACAAAACTTTAAAACCCATACAAAGAAACAGGTAGATATGGCCCAGTTAAAGTAACAAGATAAGCCTCCAGATGACAAAAGGAATTGAGACAACTAATAATAGATGTTCAAACAAATCTTAATAAATTCAATGAGTTGGATAAAGAGATTAAGGATATTAAGAAGACATTTGACGAGCACAAAGAAGAATGTGAAAGCATACATAGAAAAATAGATTTTATGGAAATGAAAAGCCCAATAAATGAAATTATATTGGAATCATATAAAATCAGATTTGAGTAGGCAGAAGAAAGGATTGGTAAGCTTAAACAAATAACCTCCAAAAGCAAACATACAAAAGAACAAGTGAAGAAAATAATGGAAAAGATTGAACAAGGTCTCAGGGAACTAAATGACAGCAAGAGACATGCAAACCATGCAAACATATATGTCATGGGTGTCCCAGAAGGAGAAGAGAAGGGAAAAGGGGCTGAAGGAATATTTGAATAATAGTAAAAAATTTCCCAACCCCTGTTGATGGACATAGATATCCATGTCCAAGAAGCACAATGTATTCCCATCTGAATGAATCTAAATACACCAACTCAGAGACACATACTAATCAGAATGTCAAATGCCAAAGACAAAGAGAGAATTCTGAGAGCAACAAGAGAAAAGCAATGCATAACATATAAGGGTTACCCAATAAGATTAAGTGTCAATTTCTCATAAGAACCGTGGAGGCAAGAAGACAGTAATATGATATATTTAATATACTGCAAGAGAAAAACATCCAGCCAAGAATCTTATATCTGGCAAGACTGTCTTTCAAAAATGAGGATGAGTTTAGAATATTCACAGATAAACAGAAACTGAGAGAATTTATAACCAAGAGACCAGATTTGCAGGAAATACTGAAGATTGTGCTACAGTCTGAAAAAAAAGAAAAAGTCTCCAGAAAGAAGCTTGGAAGAGAGTCTAGAAATGAAGATTACATCAGTAAAAGTAACTAAAAGTCTCAAAAGAGTGGTGAAAATAAAATGACAGATACAACCCAAAGGTCAAAATGGGTGAAAGAAGAACTGCCTTTACAGTAATAACACTGAATGTTGGAAAATTAAAAAAGATGGCATCATGTTTAAGTGTGCACTTACACAGGATGTCTAAGCCCCACTCTCAAGACAAAGCTCCTGTGATCCTGGAGCCCAGACTACTGCCAGCCATGCAGTGGAAGGGAGTGTTTTCCAAGAGTGGGAGTGTTCTAACAAAGGGTGGAGAAGTGTTTCCTTTCTGTGAGTTTGGTCACCTGGTAACCCTTTGAGCTTTGAGGAACATACTAACTCACTCAAGGTTGCACCAGGAAGAAGGGAGAGGCAAATCTGCTGAGGCAGTTTGATTTACCTAACCACCCTGGGATAGAGAAATTTGGCCCAGGAGAGGGCAGAACCAGGCAATTGACTAGCCCCATGCTGAAAACTATCAAAATTGCATTTCCCCTAAGGGAGGTTGGCAGTAGGAAGAACTTAATAAGCTTCCAAGAGCCTATTTAGGGTCCACTGGTAGGAGAGGTTGGTCTGTTAGAAGTTTGAGAGTCATTTTTCTGCAGTGAGTTCAGTCACCAGGGTCCCATTTGAATTTCAAAAGGGAACTAAACCTGACTGGAAGAGGTGAGGGAGGATCCCTTCACACAGGCTCTTGCATCCTGCTGCCCTTGGAGAGAAAGCAATAAGAATAGAAAGGGGGCAGGGACTGACTCTTAATCAGCAGGGGAAAAAAAAAAAGACGCAAGAACCATAAACCTTCTAGAAGAAAATGTAGGAAAACATCTTGAAGACCTGGTGGTAGGTGGTGGATTCTGAAAGGAGATAAGAAGAGGACTGAGAGAGATTATTGATTTTTAATGTATGTAGAAGTTTTAATTAACTTTACTGTAAAAGGGTGGAAATGAATAGAGTTGTTATAGTGAGTAACAGTTGATTTATAAATGGGAATGTGGCTGGAAAGGGTAGTATAGGGATGTAAATGTCAATTGAAAGAGAGCTAGCGAAAAATCTTAGATTGAATAACACAGTAAACCCAGAGGTGGATGAAATTGTGACTAATGGTACAGATGCAATAGTGTCCTTTGTGAAGTAGAGCAGATGTATATCACTATTGCAGGGTGGTTGGAATGTGGAGAAGCATGGGAAAAATACAACTGGAATGACCTATGGACTGTGGTTAATGACAAAAATATAATATTCATGCATCTATGCCAAAGATGTACTGTGTTGATAATGGAGGAGTACAGAAAAAGCATGCCAAATGTACTCTGTGGACCTGGTAATAATCTGATATTATCTCAAAATCTGTAATAATTATTCCACCATAGTGTGGTGTGTTGATAGAGGCTTGCTGTTTGGGAATTCTGCACATATACATGATTCTTTTGTAAGTTCACAAGTTCTGTAATAAAAATATATTTTAAAAAATAATAATAGGGTGGGTTGGGGGAAAAAATATACCAAAAATATGATGTGGACTATAGTTAGTAGTAAGATTTTCATAATATTCTTTTATAATCTGTAACAAATGTCTCACAATAATGCAAGGTATTGGTGGTGGATTGATGTATGGGACTCCTGTATGATGTTATGCATGTTTGCTTTGTGAGTTAACAACTTTTACTATACACTTATTGTTTACGTATGTTCATGTATAAGTGATACAAAAATAATATTAATAGGTTGGGTTGGGGAGAATACATTAAATGTAAGATACTTTGGTTAGTTGTAATATTTTGAGGATGCTCTTAAATCATTAGTTAAAAATGTTTCACAACAATGCAAGGTATAGGTGGTGGGAGGTATGAGAGCCCTGTATGATGTTACGTGCATTTGTTTTGTATGTTCACAACTATTACTATATACTTATTTATGTATGTTTATGTATGAATGGCATACTTAGCAATTTTTTTTTAAATGAGGTAAAAATAATATTGGTAAGTTCACACGTAGATGATTTCCTTCTCTGCCATGTGTTGCACTTAGAATTTTCTGATCATGAATAAATCCCCCTTTGACAATTTGGGGAAAACTCTACATGAGGGGTTCTTAAACTTTTTGTTCCATGGACCCCTTTGCCCATCAGGTGAAAACCATGGACCTCTTCTGAGAATGAAGAGGGCAGATAGTTTTATGACACTCAACATTGGTATGTCTTTAAATTAACCTTTAGTATAATTCAAAATTAATTCAAGCTCACAGACCCCCTGAAATCTTTCTGTAGACCCTGTGTGGATTCATGGACTCCTGGTTAGGAACCCCTGCTCCACATCCTGCCCCTCATGCCTTTCCCTAATCATCTGACACACCTCACAGGAAAGCTGAGGAATCTGCAGGAGTTTCTCTGTTCTCCCAAAGAAATAATATTGTTTACCCAGAAATAGTAGTTCTAGTCAGAAATGGCACTCCCTTTATAGGCAATGAGCAGCAACTGGATATTATTAGTGATGGTGGAACAAAAGCAGGAAATGATGTAAGCAGGTGGGGGTGGGTAAGTAAAAGAAAAGAAAAATAATTATAGGAATATAAGTGATTTCTCCTCAAAATAGGGCTTGGACTGGGCATAGAAAAATGAAAATGAGAAAAAATATTCTGTCCTCCTGGAGCTGATATTTTAGGTGTTGGGGGTGGGGAGATAGTGAGCAGGGAAATGAAACAGAACAAGAGGATGTCATACAATGAGTAATTAAGGGAGAAGAAGGCATAGGGAAGAACAGGAGTAATGGGTGTGGGAAAGGGGGATTCGAGAGAAGAGGTCAGGGAATCCCCTCTGAAGAGGGGACATCTGAGCAGTGAACCAACCTGTGGACAAGGACTGTAGGATGAAGGGTCAGGACAGGTGATGCTAGAAGTGGGTGTGAGAGTGGTTTCTTTGAAAATCAGCTAGAGGCCAGAGAAGACTAAATGTAGTGAGTGAATGGTCAACAAAGGGGTTGGGGGCAGGGTAAATGCTGTCACCAGCGAAAAGACTTTAGTTTTAGTTTAAGAGAACAGTAGCTATGATATGGGGTAAAGGAAATAGCAGGAAGATCAGGTGGAGACCCTGACAGGGACTCTTTAAGATGAAGATGTTGATTGCTGCACTGGGGCATGGGTGTGAGTGGAACAGTGGAGACAGAGAGGAGGAGTCAGCTCTAGGACCTGCTCTGCAAAGACTCAGAAGCTGCTGATGCCTGCGTCTGTTCCTTCCCTTCCCTCTCTTTAGTGAGAGTTTTGTCTCCACCATTCAGGCCAGAGTCTGTGCTCAAGTTTCTGGTGGTCCTGGTCACCCTTTCATATCCCTGTTCTTGGGAGGGAAATGCTGAGTGGGCTTTTTGTGCCTGGGTGAGTTCTGTCTCCTTCAGTGCTCTTCTGGGGTTCACTGGGTGAGACCCATGAGGATCTGAGGTGCTTGCTTTGGGGAGCTTTACATCTACACAAAAGCATCCTCCAGACTCCTACCTGGATGGACTGAGCCTGGCCACCAGCATTGTGGGAGCTGAGGAGGGGGAGGATGAGGTGGGCTCAGTCTATAGGCTTTCACTTGGGCTCTGCTTTCAGTGGGCTTCTCACCCCCACCTCACCTATGCCTGTGATTATAAATTCACAGCCTTGTTTTTTATTTCCCATCTTGTGCAAAGCTGATATGGAAAAGGGGACAGTTACTCTCCTATATACCTAACTCCTTCTTTGGGGGATTTGATGGCCTTTCCTTCTATTTCTGTTTTCAGCTTCATTTCTCAACTCTACCTTTGAAATGTATACAGTGCCTGAACCTTTTCTAAAGACATATCTGATTCTTCTTCTGAAGTCTTCATGTTTGCTGGACCTTGGGGTTCATTTGTCTCTGATGCTAGGGTTTAATTTATTCTATGTTCACTTCCTAATTGTAATAGCCAAATACAGGTTTAGCAACAGTAGAAAGAATAAATAACAGCAAATATATGCAGAAGAATGGTATCCAGCAATATGAACAACCTTATGCAAAATTATGGATAAATTTCACAATATAATGTAAAGTTAAAGTTATGCTGTACAAATCCATTTATATTAAACTCAAGAGCAGGCATTCACAGTGTGGGTAATCAGGACAAGGTTAATCTTGGGAGGGATAAACACTGGAAGGGGACAGGAGGATTTCAGGTATTGTTTGGTGTTTTTATCTGGGTGTTAAAATGGGGTTGTGGAGTTGCTTAAATAACTTTTTATCTTACAAAAAATCAACTATACATAATTATGCACTTTTCTGCTTTGCCACTATCCACTTTGCTCTAGGAAATGGTGAAGCTTCTGCCAACTTTCTCCTCTAAAAAGAGTAGGGAAAGAGCCATAAGCATGTGTATTAACCCAAGTCATGCAGGCCAAGACCATCTATAGTTGCCCAGAGAGACTGATGATATTTCATGCCCCTTCCTCCCCTGACTCAGGTGGGGATGGAACTGCAGGTGTGGGCAGCAATCTATGACAAGTAAGTCCAAAATGACCATAGTTGCCCTGGTAGATAGACCCTTTGGAGTGCCCAATAATCTAGTGCATGTAGGCCAAATGTGCCTGCAATAGTGCTGAGATGTTGAGGGAGTACTGGCTCTTCTGCCTGTTAGGAGATGTGGATAGAACCACAGGTACCCAGTAGCTCAGTCCTTGTAGGACAAAAGTCCCTGCTACATACCAGGAAGGCTGAGGAAACACCAGCCCTTCCTATCCTATTGTGGGTTGGCATGAATCCACAGGTACCCAACAGTTCAGTCCCTGTAAGCCTAAAGTATCTGCCACTGCCTGGAGTGGTTGAGGAAACACCAGTCCCCTCCTATCCTATTAGGGGAGTTCAATCCACTGGTGCCCAATAGTCTAGTCCCAGAAGACCAAAAGTGCCACCCCTTCCTATCATATGTGAGGGTGAGGATGGAGCTATGGCATCACACTTTTCAGTCTATGTGGTCCAAGAGCACCTGCATTTATCCAGAGAAGCTAGAGAATCACTGCTCCCCTCTTGTCCTATTGGTGAGGTGGGGGTGAAGTCACAGGTGCACAATATTCAAAGTTGTGTAGGTCAAAAGCACCTGCAGTGGCTCTGAGAACCTAAGGAAATACTATGCCTGTCTTACCATATGGGGCAGAGGGCAGGGATGGAGATGGAATTGAAGGGGCTCAACAAACCAGTTCTTATGGGCATAAAGTGCCTGCAACTTCCTGGAGAGTGTAAGGAAACAGCTCCCCTCCTATCTTATTGGGGAGGGTGGGGGATGGAGCTGCAGGAATCTAAATATCAAGTCTGTGAAGGCCAAAAGCAGCTACAGTTGCCCAGGCAGGCTGAGGAAACACCAGCCCCTTCATATCCTATGGGCTGGAGGTGTGGAGATGGAATCGAAGCTGCTCAACACAACAGTCTGTGTGGACTGAAAGCATCTCCAGGTGCCCAGAGAGGCTGAGGAAACACAGCTCCTCTTCTATCCTGTTGGTGTGCAGGGATGGAAACCCATTTGTCTGAGTATTCAGTCTGTGCAGACTGAAAGTGCCTACAGTTACCTAGAGAGGCTGGTATTGGCCCTGTCAGCTTTCTCTGCACTGGAGGTGGGTCTGGAGACTAGGCAAGGGATGCAATCCAATCTGGGTGGAAAAAAGCCAGTCCACACCATCACTGTGATTTTCAGTCAGGCCTGCTTTCCCTCATGCTGTGGGCAGAGCTTCTTTCCAACTTGGACATGTTCAAACTTAAGCTGTTATTAGGATTGTTCTATATCAAGCTAAATTTACTAATCAGTAGCTGAAGTTGCAGATGTGCAGTCTCCTCATACTTGTTGGTGTTTAACACAATTCCACCCTGATAATAGGCAGTTTTGAGAAGAGAACTGATATACTGCATCAAAATTCATTATCAAATCATTTTAATAATTAAAGTTTTTTTTTTACATATATACTGTATTATTTCAGATTTCTAGTTTCCAAATTTCCTTAAGACTTTGGCCATGCCATCATTTCTTTAATGAGGAAATTCTTTTCTTAAGACTGTAATGTCTTTGCAATTCTTCTAAATGAGTATTCACTTGATGTCTAGTCCTTTATCATGATATCCACATTAGCAATAAGGGAAATTTGGGGATCAGGTGATTTTGTACGTGGATTAAACAAATGAATTTGGTGAAAGACAAATACATATTAAGAAATGGTGAAGATACATTGTAACCTAATTTGTTTGCATATCTCTTGGTTTTAATAAGTGATAAACCAGGATCACTGTTAAAATTCAAATATATAATTACATATATATTTCCCATATAGTTTTAACTTTCCATGTGAAAGAAATTACTGAAAATTCTGAAAAGTCAACAATCAAATTTATCTGTTTATTTAATTTTTAATCTTCTCTATATGAATTCTTCCTTTCTACTCCAAATCATGAGTATCTTTTAAAAAAAAGACATTTCTCTTACTTCTTTGATTAAAAGGGAAACTTTAAAATCAAAGCACAGTTGTAAAACCTCTTAATTTACTAAAAATACTCCTCTGAATGTTCTGTCACCTTTAGGGATACTTATTTCATTATCAAAAAGGCAAGAACACCCCACTTAGGCCTAGGGTGAAGGTACTTCAGGAACCTACTCTAATGAGATTGAACCAGGACAGCAGATGAAATATATAGATTCTCTCATTCTCTGTCTCTCCCCATATATATATAAAAGATGCCCAAGAATGATTGTCAAGCTTACTAAGTGTGCTTCTTCTAATATTAGGCACATTAGACTGATTTTAGATAAAATATGACTTATCTGACACATTTTAATTGAAGTCACCATGCTGACATGAATGGATGGTTTAGAAAATGAGCAAACATGCTCACAGGGAGAAAATGCATTGAGCATCAGAGAACATTCTCTAGAGGTAAGTATATATAGAGATTTCTGTGTAGTCTGGGTGCTCAGGGCTTAGGTCTGCCTCCATTCACAGATTCTTAACTGTTATCAGTTTTACATATTGAGTTTCAATTGTTTAGAAAGCACTTACCATGGTCTTATTTTAAAACAGAAAATTTAAAGACAGTGATGTCATTCTTTCTGTCCTGTAAAGAAAAAATGCACAGACAGGTTCAGTAATTATTTGCATATCCAAGGGCTAAATAGGCAGAACCAAGGCTACAGCCTGGTCTTCTTTCATTGATCTACTTATCTTAGAACATTATATATGTGTTTTTGTATGTTGGTCCTATTTCCAGGGGAAAACTGACCTTTTGGCTAAAAATCACTTTAAATTATGGTTAAATGGAATTAAATACAACCATAAGCAAAATTTCTTACACCAAAATGTGTTAGGAATCTATGTGGAGCATTTAGCTTTGTGAAAATAGAGAACTTAAAATTATATATAATGCTAGATTTATGTCAATTTGCTCCTGACTTTTGCAGAGTGATTTAATAGTAAGAATAAATGAGCTGCTCCTTATAATAACTTGGTTTTATTGAAAGTGTACTGTATCTGTACAGCCATCTGCTCTACAAGGACAAGTCCATCATAATTGCTGAATATAAAACATTGTCTAAAAACAATTTTCTGAAAATACTGTTAATTTCTCCAGTACAGTAATCCTCCACATTCACCAGAATCACTGAATTACCAGTTATTTTGTCCATCATAAAGTGAATTATCAGGCAATTAATGTATGTATGGGATGATTTTTAACACCATTAAGAATAGTTGGAAATATAAATTGAAGTTTTTGTTTCCTTTGGTGGAACAAAACAGATTTGTTGAATTTCAGAGTGAGAAGTATATTAATCTAGAAATGTAAATTTTGTCATTAGTAACCCAATTGAATTATTTACTGATGTAGGAAATGAGATGAAAATTATAAAAGGAACTCATATAAACAAAATCAAGTAAATATTTCCATCACAGTTGAAAGAATAAGATCATGAAAAGTACTCATACAATACCTTGTCAAAATGGAGAAGAAAGACTCCCGATTCTATAGAAATTTCTATGAAAATATCCAGTAGTTAATGGAATGAGGAAATCCTGAGTGGCCAGAGACACTTGAGAAAGTCTTATGAGAATGAGACAAGAAAACACAGGATACCAATAAACACAAGATACCATGGTGACATAGAATCTTTGCCCCTAAAGGGATGTAACAGATAAATGGTATTACTTATGGGAACCTGTATTCCACTGAGTTCAGATATTCACTAATGTATATTTTATTTTTGCTAGGAATATTTAAATATTTCATTCTCTCCAATCATAGGAACTAGTTTAGGGCATGTGCATATTCTGCTTCTGGCTTCAATCCTCCCTCATCTAATCACCCAAGACTTTATGTTCTCTTTCCCATCTACTGTCTTAGATAAAGGCCCTTTACTCCTTCAGGAATCAAAAACCTATCCTTTCAATGAAGAAAACCTGATGAACTACTACACATAGTAGTTGAGAAATAATTACATGAATCTGTTCGGACACAAAAAATTTATAAAGCATGCAAGGGACCCTCATGTAATAAAAAAAAAGAAAAACTCATAGATGAAAATGAAAAAATACTTTAGTAAATATTTTATCTTAGTGAGAAATATGTTCCTTCATTTAAATTACAAATTGAGAGGGAAATGGCAAAAATAACAAAACAAGAAAACAACAACAAAAAAAAGGACCCAACTGTTAGAGCAAATCTATGATGGAAGCTTCCCAGAATGGATTTGGGCAGAAAATGAAATACATTCCTCCTCCTAGGAAATATGTATGAAGGTGACCAGAAGTTAAAAGAAGTGAGAAATGTGGAATGAGCAGGAAAATGGAGAGATGATTCAGAAATTAAAAAAAAAAAAAAAAAAAAAAAAAAAAATTGCTTCTAAATATACTCTCCCTCAAGCCCTCTGGTATTTATACATGCTGCTTTTCTATTAAGCCATCCTGTGCCAACAACATTCTAAGTCAATGTTCTCATATCCTCCTGCCTTACCTGAGGAAAGTCCATTCCTCCTTCAGTTCTCATAAATGTGTTGCTCCTCATTGCTGATGATATTTGTAACATAGCCAATATCAGAAAAATAAAATACTACACAAATATTTTCACGAAAGGAGAATATGCAGAATAAGAGAAATTTAATGTGCATAATCATCTTTCCTTAGATTTATTAACATGAAAGGATTCAAAATGAAGTAATGAAAAAATTGATAAAATATTAGAATTCATAAAAGCAATATTAAGAACCACTCAATTCTGATATGCTTAGAGAAATCTTAGTGACAGCTTAGAGAAATACAAACCAATGTTAAGAGGATAACTTTGATGCTAAAGGGATGCACTAGAAATAAAGAATTCCAGCCTTTGGGAAGTAGACATGCTACTTTCTCTCCTATGTGATCTCCCTCCACTATGAACTGACTTGCTTATTCCCATTTCTCCCCCCAGAAGAAAGCCCTTTCCCATCCTAGACCAGAAACAGCTAGGCTTTCACTGAGAGAGAAGTTGAAAGTAATCCATAAGACAAAATTAAATATGTAAATAAACTCCTTAAACTGTGCATAAAAATTGTAAAGTTCCATTTATTTCTTACAGTGTTCTCTTCATTTTCATATAGTTAATATGTTCATTTGTAACATAAAACCAGGGATTAATTTCATTAAAAGGAATTTCAAATATTACTTTTTATCCTTGTACAACAACCCTTGGAAAAGGAAACCATACAAAGAAATAAATTCATTTAAAAATTTTTGCATGATTATTTCAACAGTAAATTAATATGTTAATCAAAGGGGTTTATCTGTTTAAAAATAGGTCAAAAGCATTTTAACTATGGAATTCTCATTGAAATCCTTATAATTAAAATGGCTGACAAGATACAATATACTAATGTGGGAAAATGTGGGTGGGGTAGGGAGCAGGGTATATGGGAATCTCCTATATTTTATGTGTAACATTTATGTATCCTAAGTATCTCTTTAAAAAAATAGAAAAGAATATGAAAAAAATAGCATTTTATGTGGGCTTATGGGGGAATGGGTATAGTGGGGAGTAAAAATAAGGACAAGGACAGGTGGGGCAAGAAATTATCATAAGTTTATAAAAGAATGTGCCAATGCATATTAGGCATTGACAATGATTAAAGAGACAATCCATGTTCTGTAGCTTTAAGTATATGTATATACAAATATATATAAAATGAATATATACAAATATTTATATATATATATAATGAATATTATTATATATGAACCCAAAAGATATAGGTATATTTCTATGTTAATGTGAATGTTTGAATGTGTAAATATAGCCTACAGTGAATTCGATCCCCACTAGCCACACTGGCCTACAGCTGACCTTGTTGAATCAGCTGCCTGATGCGGAGTATGGCCTGGAGATCAGGGCATTTAATGTCATGAGGGAGATGTTAGGTCTTATCCTTAATTTAAAAAATGTCAGTTTATGTTTATTTTTAAAAATCTATTACAAATAAAATTATCATAGAATTTTTAAAAAAATACATACATATATATGTACATAAAAAATAACATTTCTTTCACATACTTTCATGTGTATTTTCACTGTTCATGTCAACATGTATAAATGAATCCTTAGGAAGGGTCTTCCAATGGGAAAGAATCCCTTTATAAAAACCCCATAAAACACCAAGATAGGTTCAAATGCATTTATGGAGGTGTTTAGCATTATGTTTTTCAGTTGTTCTTGATGAATCAGCTCAATTAAAATTTCTCAAAACTGTTTTGCCTAGCTGTTCCTTTTACAGAAATGCCACTTGAGAAGATACATACAAAGAAATAAAATAATTTTGAGGTCTTTGACCATTACAATAGTCATCAGTAAATCAATTATTACCACCTTATTACCTTTTCCATGTGCTAATATCCTTATGAATAAAACGTCTGCCCAGAAATAAGAATATAAAGAAATGAGGCCTTACTGTTAGAATATTAAGTTAGGATGAAAGTGAAGGTTGTTGCTTCAAAAGAAATTTTAAAGGCACCTTAACTGACTGGTTCTTTCTACTGAGAAGTACAAGTAATTTAAAAGATTACAGTTATTATTGTTATAATTGTCATGCAAGGCAGAGGAAATTATTACAAGAAAATTTAAAATCCCTTTCTTTCTTTGTTCTATTGACAGAAATCCTTCCAAATAAAATACCTACCAGGGATTTTTAAAAATGCTTTAATTATTATTCTATTATTGTAATTATTCCTCAGAAAGAAACATAGTTTCCTGAAGAAGTTGCTGTACCATGACAGTGAAAGTAAAAGATAATCATGGAACTCATTTTAACATAAATGAAGAAAGTGCTCAAAGATAGTGAATTAGTAGACACAGAAACAGCTTCAAGGGGCTCCCAGTGACCAAATCAGGGATAACAAGAGCATCAAATAACTAATGACAGTGATGAGATAGGAATCTTTGAGTTCACACTGGTATCCATAAATAATGAATGAGAGAGAAGGGGAGATTTTTCATACAATAGAATGCACACTAACTAATGCAGAGGCATGACTGAGTTAGAAAATCACATTATGGTAATAATTGTCTCAGTCAAGAATTACCTGTGCATGCTACAACTAGTGGGTGAAATTTGAGAAGGAATAGGATAGTCACATAGTCTCAAATATGCCCCAGCCAAAAACACTTATTCATCACAAAAAGGAAAATGTAAGTCTATGAAGAAGTCTGGCATAGTACATCTTAGGCAAAGGATTAAGTTACCATCAAGAGTAACAGGACAAATGGACACTTGCTTCCCCCTTGATGAACAGGGAAGAACATAGTATCCCTTCAATGGTATTCCTTTCAAAGATCAAACTTATGTACAAGCACATGGAAATATTAGAGAAACACATATCCTTCACAAATGTTCACTTCCTGAAAAGCAAGGACAGACAGAAATAATTCCTGATTGAAGGCTTCTACAGGGACATGACAATTAACTGCAATGCCTCCTTGTGAACTGAGTATTTCTGTTGTAAAGGACATTACTAGGACAATTGGTGAAACCTGAGCAGAGGTGAAACTAGAATGAATGGTAGTGATATATCAGTGTTAATTATTAAAAAACAAAAAAACAACAACAAAAAAAAAAACTTTTATGACTCTTGATTTTTTTTAATTGTAGAAGAGTGTTCTTAATTTGGCCAACAAACACTAACATATTTGGGAGTGTTGAGGCAGGACTTTGGCAACTTGCTTAAAAAGTTCAGAATAAAAAATTAAAGAGAGAGAGTTTAGGAGATAAGAGCAAAGATTCTAAAATGTTAACTTTTTTTTACCTTATATGAGTGAAAGACAAATGAGTTTTTGTACAGTTATTTTCACTGAGGTCTTCACTAACTTCTCAGTAAGGTTTAAATTATTTCAAAATAAAAAGTTTAAAAATGTAAGTAATTACTCCTTATGTGAATTAAGCTAAACTAAATGACTGCCAATCATTCAGCCTTCAAAGTGTTAAGGGATGTTATAATAATTATTAAATGTGTTTAGGCACAGCTAATGGGAACCCCAAATGGCCTTACTAGGCAGAAGCCCAGATCCCAATAACCAGGAAGGGCAGTGCTGGCCTATGGGCATCCCAGGCTGCTGAGTTTCCCAGCAGGTAAATTAAGGGGTAAGTGCCATTGAGGAGGCAAATTTCGGTATCATTAAGATTGAGGATGAAATTAGAAAATCACCCAGGCTCCCAGCTTTGCTGGTGGCCCAGTCACCCACCACCTATCTTCCCTGAGATTTAAAATGTGGGCCCAAACCCAGACTTATCCCACCTCCTTGAACATGTTTCACATGACTAGAGCCCCCACCACTGGGGTCCATTTTTCCAGACCTCACACAGAGGATGGGGGTCTCCCGACAGCTCTGCAGGTCATCTGATCCTACCTAGGTGCTCAGCCTCTCCCTTGGACCCCCTCCACCCTCTGCATTAGCACCAACCCCCAACCAGTGCAACCCCCAACCAGTGCAGTTAAGGAAGTATAAGAATATTCTCTCATGGACTATAATAAATATATAAAATTAAAAGGGGTGTTAAAATCAGGGTGTGTTGGGGACAAATATATCAAATGTATGACAAGGCCTACAGTTAGTAATTCCTGATGATGCCCTTTATTTGAAACAAATTTTGCACAACAATGCAAGGTTGTGGTGGTGAGGTGATGTATGGGAATCCGTTATGATGTTATGCATGTTTGATTTGTAAGTTCATAACTTTTATATACACTTATTGTTTATGTATATTCATGTAGGAATGATATACTTCAATGAAATTTAAAAAAATGAAAAACAGAAACAACAGTGAGGTACTTGACACCCACTAGGGTGGCTAGAATCAGAAAGTGAGGTAACAAGGATTGGTAAGGCTGTGGTGATATCAGCTCTCTCAAACACTGTTCATGGGAAAGTAAAAGGTTGATGTCAGTTTTGAAAACACTGTGATAGTTCCTTAAACAATTAAACATATTTTGTATATGGCCCAGCAATTCTATTCCTCATTATACATGCAAGATAAATGAAAACATGTGTCTAGACAGAATCTTGTACACTAATGCTTATAATAGCAATTTTCATAAGGCCAAAGGTGTAAACAACTGAAATATCCATCAAAGGAAAAGTGGATTAAACAAAATGTGGTATATCCACACAGTGGAATGTATTTTGCTCAAAAATTGCATATTCTAAAGTACATGGTGGTGGTACAACTCTGTAAACATACTAAAAACACTGAATTATTCACTTTATATGGGTAGTCTGTATGGTATATAAATTATATCTCAATAAAGTCTTTATAAAAATTTTGAAAATGAATGAAGAACTGATAAATGCCACAAAATGATTGAACCTTGAAAGCATCAGGTTAAGTGAAAGACAGCAGTCACGAAGACAACACACTACATAATTTCATTCATATGAAAGTCTAGAATAGGGAAATCTATGCAGGATGAAAATACTTGGTGGTTCCTTAGTGTGGTGATAGTTAGAGGGTATGGGATTTCTTTGGGATGTGATGAAAGGTTCTAAAATTGAGTGTCTTGAATGTTCAAAATACCAGTGAATATACTAAAAACCACTTAATTGTATACTTTAGAGTGTTATCAGTGGGATGGGTAGAGTAGGCAGCTTCCTGAGAAACACTGAAAACTCAAACAAAAACATCAAATCAAATTTTTCAGAAATCTGGAAAAGAGTCAAGGTTTATAGCAATGAAGCAAACTCTAAATTAAACAAAAAGAGGTGCTTAAAAAAATCATTTTGTGGCATTTTTAATTTTCCTTGCCCTACCACCCTCTGCAGCTCAGCAGTAGACTTGAAAATGTCAGGCAGAATTCACAGTGTGGGACCCTCATCACTGGTTCTGGAGGAAGCAGAGCAGGTCTAACTTTCAAAGAATTGTGTTTTTTTTCCTAACCTGTCTGAGGGATAAATGAAAGGCACATGCCTACCTAATTTGACACTCATTCAGTGCAAATTGGCAGCAATTCCTCACATACCTTGTAAGGCAACCAGACAACCAGCAGCCAACCTGGGCAAAAGATTAGAGTTGAGGCAAATAATAGATCACCAAAAGCATGGGAAGAAAAGGTGGAGAGTTTCTATTGGAAATTACTGCATTCAAAAGCCAAGGTTTATATTTGTAAAGAGAAAATAATGCATAAGCACATGTTAACAAGATGCATGTACAGAAAAGACCCTACACTTCCCATCAGATGAGCACAAACAAGGCTTGAAGGCTGTGGCAAGCTGTAAAGGGCTGGCTTAAGGATTGATGTAAGTGCATCAAAACAGGCCCAATCAGCAAAAACTGGGAGGATTTTCCCTTTTTGTTTTGCCTCCAGGTGTTCAAGGATATCTCTGCCAAACACCAGAAGAGCAAACTTGAAGAAATAGAAACTTTAGAGACCACATATGATTGAAACTAAAAATTTAATGAAAAAGTTTAGAATAATTATTTGATGGTGAATAAAATGGACAATAACATTTTGGATGCCAAATGAGGGGTGGTAACAACAAAAAAAATGAGACTAATTCCTGTATAGCTGAGAGGATAGCTTTGAGCGCCATCTCTAAAGAGGTATTTCAAGTACATTGGCAGTAATGGAGCACCAAGAAATTTGTTTATAAAACTTCCTTCAGACCTTTTCTGAAGGACAGTCTCTCCCTTAATTAGCATCTAAGTGTTTTGTTTCTAGGCGCTCAAAGCAATTTATAAACTCTTGGAAGGTAGGAAGTGAGAAAGTTTGGGGTGGGGAAAGTGGCAAAAGAGGGAGGCTCATTTAACTCCCTTTAGTGTCTCATTTAGGGCTTTTTTATTTTTTCCCAGCTGGAGCTCCAATTAGACAATGATTGCTAATGCTGAATTTCACTTTAATTCACTATTATTATATCAAATGTGGAAATTATGTTTTGATATCATTTTCAAAATTCCTCCTTACTCTGAGCAGAGGATAGTGGTTCACTGTTAGTGATTATAGTGAAGGAATCTAAAATTCTGTAGAAATCCTTTTTTGTCTGTTATCTAGGTCCTCCTGATTGTCCACCTCAAGGGTATTTTGTGTGGGCAGAGCCATAGGCACCTTGTGACCCAGCTCACTACCTCTAACTGAGCTCCTGGATCCCTGATGGGTGATCCACCTTCCACTACCTCCTGGTATCTCAGCTTATGCATTGATGGCCAAGTGGCTACACTATGGAGGTCTTCTGGTCAGGGTCCTGGGTATAAGCCTCAAAGTCTCCTGCCTTCCCTGTGGGAAGCAGAAAGGAGTGAGTGGGTAATAGCCAGGATGGGCAGAACTAGGTATGCTTGCCCCTTGGCAGGTGGTGCAGAAGACATGCTGGGTCTTCTGATCTGCCTGAATCAACAAAGGTGTGGATGTAGGACCCCACCCCTGCACCAGCACGAGTCAAGCTCACCACTCCAAATGCTCCAACCACTCCAACCACCCCAACCACCCCAACTGCTTCAAGCACTGCTCTCTGTCCCATGATGCTGTAAATGTGTTTTCATCTGATACACAGATGAAACTGAATGCCTGCACCACATCATATATAAAAATGTATTTCAGCTGGATTAAAGAGCTGAAGGTGAAAAACAAATCTTTGAAACTAGTAGGGAAAATATGGAAACAGAAATAAGTTAAGGCAAAAAAATTAAAATTAGAAAAATATTAGAATAATATATCCTTCTTATATTTGGGATTTGAGGAAGGTGTAGAAACAAAAGTGCTTGGGCAGTCTATTGTTCATTTCCTGACAGCAAATAATAAATATAAAATAAGTGAATTGGCCCCAGGAGAGATCCAATCAGACTGGAGAAAGGATGAAAACAGTGATAGTCCACATAAAGTTTAGATTCTAGCTCCCTAGTGCATGCTGTGGCAAATTTTCTAATAAATTGTGAGAAAAGGACTTTAACCATTTAACAAACAGTATCAGTGATATAAAATCTTCTCTCAAAGTAACTGGCCTACAGCTTTTTAGGCAGGACAACCAAACATGGAAGGAGCAGATTAAATTAATCTTGTTAAAAATCAATTACAAGGTTAATCTAACAATTATAGCAAAGTAACAGGAGCTAAAAGAAAAAAGTTACATGATAAATATATTAACTAACCTAGATGCAAAAACCTAATCAAATATTGGGAAACTGAATTCAGCAAAAGGCAACACACATACCATGATTAATTTACCTTTATTCAGGCATGCAAATTTGAGTCTTAAAAATTTTTAATGATTTAAATCAGTGTATTTATTCATTAAAAAAGAAAAATCATGTTTTTCTCAATAGACATGAAGCATTTGATGGAATCCATAACACTTTGTAATAACTCTCAGCAAACTAGGAATAGAAAAGAATTTCCTTAACCAGGAAAATAATTATGCTATCTTTCATGGTGAAATATTAGAAATTTCCTTTTAAAATTATCAGTAAAGTGTGGATTTTTTTCTTTTATCTAATAAACATGTAAAGCTGAAAGTCCAGGGGGGAAAAAATTGAAAGATTTGTCTGTCACCATTCATAGATGATGATTGTTTCATTAAATTAAAAAAATCATTTGTATTTCTAGAAATGAGCCTCAAACAGACTTTGTCATAACTCTAGGTGAAGTGAAAGCAGAGGACACTGAAAAGAGCAGGATGCCAATGGGCTAAATGGAAGACAGTATAACACCAGAGATGCCCTAAGCAGATATTATGCATTGAGTGCATTAAAATGAGTGGCCAGAATGCTACTAATTTTTAACAGATTACTTGGTTTAAATCTTTTTTTTTTTTTTTTTATTATGGGTAAGAATAAAAATTCTCACAATACATACAAACATTTGCAAAATGATATATAAATATATATGCATATATGTGTATTTGCTTACAAAAATGTTATATATATATATATATATATACATATATTTTAAGAGGTGCTTAGATTACCCAAAATATTACACAGAACCCACTAGGATCCCCATGTTGCCCACCTCCCACACCTCCCCCCACATCCCACACAAACATCTCCCACAGTGTGGCCCACCACCCTCAATGAACTTACACATCCTGGAGCCTTGCCACCAACCATAGACCACAGTTCACACTGTAGACCACACTCTCTCCCACTCAATTCTGAGTGGTGTGTGCTGATTTAAAATGGCCTACATCCGTTGCCACAACAGTACTCAGGATAACCTCCAACTCCCAAAGAAGCCCCTGTATTTCAACTGCTCATCCCCTCCCTACCCCAAAAGTGTCAAGTGGCCACTGGCTCCACCTCATTGTTATAATTTCTTGCATTGCTAGAATCGCCATATGTGAACAAGAGAATACCATCAAAATGCTCACCCATAGGAATGATGGAACAGTTCTTAGGTGAGATTTGGCCAACCTTTCCTCACTATGTTCATTGAGGAGAACAAGTCAACCCATCAAAGAAGTCTTGTGCATTTCATTGTAAGTGGGGAACAGGGGTTGGAAACAAGAATTGTTTTATGACCATGATAACATTCTACTGTTATTACATAAACATGTGGAGAGATCAAGTACTAATGCTAAGAGGACTGTGAGTATATACTATGGTGCAAGGCACTATTCTAAGTGTGTTTCCTTTTTAAAGGTGTGTTCTCTGCATGATAACCATATGAGGAATGTATTACATTCAGTGTTTAGAGAGGAAGACACTGTGATGCAGTTAGGTAGACCACCAAATAGATGAGACTGAACCTCAGAGGTCTTGGAGGCTGGAGATGGCTGGAGATGGAAACTTGGACATTTGCAGCTATAGACAGCTGTGGACATAATAAGAGGTAAAATAGATACTGTGAATAGTAAATAGAGGACTGAGCACTGATTCCTAGGATACTCAAATCTTTTAGAATCCTGTCAAATAAACTGGAGCTGTGCAGTGTTACATCCTAGGTCATGGGCATTCAGCCAATGAAAGTGAAAAGTAACAACTTATGCCATCTTCCCTCTCTTTAGCAACGTATAGACCTGACAATTTTTTCATAATTCTATTTGTGCAACCCTGACCCCCTTTTTTTTTCAGAATTAGAAGTAAACAATGGCACATGGTATAATGACTCAGATAGTTAATGTTACTCACTTCTAATTATCTGTAGTGTAAAGCTTGTGCATTAGCAGGATTGTTATTTTTGCTTGAATGACTGCATTTAAACTCACAGCCTAAACGTGTTTTCTGTGCTTGCACATCCTACAGTGAATGGCAGGGTAGAGATGTCTCTCTCCAATAAAGTTAAGGATGGCATATTTTATGTGTGCAGACTCTAGCTTATTTTTTTCTACCACTTCATCATATAACCTTCTTTCTTATTTTAATGAATTCTAAAGTGTATTTGGAATAGTCTCAGTTTCCTTATTTGTTTTCACTGGTGAAAATAAAGAGAGCTGGGTAAAGTTAATAATCCCAATAATTCATTCATTCATTCAAGTAAATATTTTTGGCACTTCTGAGGTGCCAGACAATATTCCAGAAATACACTGGCAAACAGCACAGACAAATTTCTGTTCTCATGGAACTTCCATTATGTGGAAGTGGTGAGTGATAAACAAGCGAAACACCCTGACAAGGATCCTCTTGTCACTGTGCATCCTGTATAAGTAAAATATTTAAAGACTCTGAGGTCATTGTATGTGAAAAACAAATTTCACTTTTCCTTCAGTTTATTGGTTTTATCTGTTACCATGTTGGAGTTTATTTTTGAATAAAATTATGCAGATGACAGTAGGATACAAAGCAATTCTTGCTGTTGTAACCTGACAGATTCCCTTGGTAGACTTTTGAGGAACTAAATGATACCCCCCAGTGACTTCCAGGGGCAGTTTGAGAATTAAAACACCACAAGGAATGGATGGGAATCTATATTTTCTATTTCATTGTTTCTCTGTAGGTAATTAAGCAATAAACACTTGCATAATTTTTTATTGCAAAAAAAAAAAGATTTTTTTTTCTGTAGGGTACTTTGATCATGCATGGCAAGATAATTTATGAAATCTTAAAGTACATTACAATATTCCCTTATTTTTCTTGTTTCTTTACCTAATTCAAAAAAGTTGCTAAGCTCTGCAAGGTGAAAGCCATGGAAAATGCATGACTCTTAGGGTCTGTGATAAAAGAGGTCGCTTGGAGTGACCTAAATGCAGTGGAAGGGGATGGCAGTGAGAGAGGAGGGTCCAAGACTGAAATCCCTAAAAGGACCCTGCTACAATAGTGTCCTGGAGCAGGTGGTAACACCTCAGAGGGAAATGGTGGGGCTAGGGAGTCAATCACACTGGTGCCCTAGCCCTGCTAAGCCTGTCTTGGAAGCAATGGCATTGCTTTAAAAAAAAACAACACATAGGTTTGTACAATGGGTGTGTTGAGGTTAGAGAAAGAGATAAAATAAAATGGAGTTACTAGGGCTAGGAGGTATATAATTAAGTCAGGAAGACATTCAGGATGTTACTCTTATGATGTCTCAGCCAGAGGCACAAACTTCCAAGGTATCAAAACTGAAATCAACAATGATTCTGAGGACATGTGGATAACATGAACCAATTACAACCTCAAGAAATAAGTAATATTTCTAAATCGAAGGATATTTGGTAAGCCCCAAATATCCACCATTCATAATTCTTTACAAAAACCTATGTAATCTCTTTCCTTAAAAACCCTTGCTTGGAATCCCCAGAGGGTGCACAGTTTGGATTGCTACCTGACTCTGTGCTCCCTGAATTGCGATTCTAAGACTCAAAATAAATGCTTTTCTTGCCTTGCAGCTCAGTCTGTAATATCATGGTAGACATTTCTGGAGTCAGAAGAAGGAATTTTTAATTGGCTTGATTGTAAAAGTGTAGAAATGGATAGAGTTGATGGTAACATATTATAGTAAAGGTCAGCATCTTTTTTTAATTAGAGAAGTTGTGAGCTTACAAAACAATCAGACATTAAATACTGGATTCCCTTACAACACCCCACCACTAACGCATTGCATTTGGCTGAAACATCGTTATCATTTATGACAGCACTTGTTATATAATTGTACTATTTTGAACAGTATTTACCTTTGTTACAATTGATGAAAGTTTATTAAATTTTTCCATTAATCATTCATTATTTACATCAGGTGTATTTTCTCCATATACCACCCTATTGTTACCATTTGGTTTAAGTATTGTATATTTGTTATAATTCTTGGAAGAATATTCTTATTCTTGTTTTATTAACTATAGGCCTTTGTCTACAATAGAGTACACTGTTGTATAATCCTATGTTTTATCCTTCAATTTATATTCTAGAAACATATCCATCCCAAAACTTCCCCTTTTAACCACATTCACCTGTACGCATCAGTGCTGTTGACTACACTTTCAATAATGAGCTACCATTGCTACCATCCATTTCCAAACCTGTGCCATCAGCCAAAGTAGAAATTTTATACAAGTTAAGCATCAATTCCACATCCCCTAACAACAAGCCATCTCCTGGTATCCTATATTTTATACTCTAACTACATGAGTTTGCCTACTATAATTAGTTAATAACAGAGAAATGATACAATATTTGTCCACTTGTTCTGGCTTATTTCACTCGACAAAATGTCCCAAGGTTGATCCCTGTTTTTCCATTAATCACAACTTCATTCCATTTCTACAGCTGAATAATAGTTTTTCATATGTATATACCATGTTTTATCACTTCATCAGTTGATGGGCACTTCAGGTGCTTCCATCTTTTGGTAATTGTGAATAATGCCATTCTAGTAAGTGTAAAATGATATCTCATTGTGGTTTTGTGTTACATTTCCTTAACAGCAAGTTATATAGGACATCTTTTTAGATGCCTGTTAGACCTTTATATTTCCTCTTTGGAGAAATGACTTTTTTTGTCATTCTAGGTAAGGGGTCTAATTCATTTATTGTATTATTCAAGTTCTCTGTTTCCTTATAAATGATCTGTCCAGATGGTCTATCACTTGATGAGAGTGGTGTTTTGAAGACTCTATTTCTCCCTTCAGTTTTGGTAGTGTTTTCCTCATGTATTTTGGGGCACCATAGTTAGGTGCTTAAATAATTATGATTATTTATTCTTCATACATTTCCCATTTTGTTATTATATACTGTCCTTCTTTCTCTCTTGTAAAGTCTTGAATTTAAAGTCTATTTTTTTTTTACCTTTTACATTCAATTTTTTTTTTCTGTCTCAGTTGAGAGTTTCTTGTAAACTACATATATTTGGATCATACTTTTTAATCCATATGGCCACCCCAGTGAATGGAGAGAGCCTGCAGCTGCAGGCAGGATAATCCCATCCACCGTATCCATGGGATATAAGCCCACTCTCACTTGGAGGTGGAATGGACATCACCATCCCAGTCCCATCAGGATTGGGGGAAGAGCTATGGACTAGAGTGAACTTAATGGTATTCTGTTATAGACATATTGTGATTCAAGCAATGGAAGAAATTATAACAGTGAGGTGGAGCCAGCGTCCACTAGATGCTTTCGGGGCAGGGAGGGGAAGGGCAGTTGTAATACAGGGGCTTTTTCAGGACTTGGGGGCTGTCCTGAGTGACGCTGCAGCGACGGATGTAGGCCATTTTATATCAGCATATACCATGCCAAACTGTGTGGGAGAGAGTGTGGTCTACGATGTGAACTGTGGTTTATGCTTAGTGGCAAAGCCCCAGGATGTGTATATCCATTGCAGGTGATGTGCCACACTAATGAAAGATGTTTATGTGGGATGTTATGGGAGGTGTGGGAGATGGGGAACATGGGAATCCCTGTAATTTCGGTGTAACATTTAGGTAATCTAAGCACCCTTTAAAATATATATATATAACTTTTATGTAAGCAAATGCACATATATGCACATATATTTATATATAATTTTACAAATATTGGTTTGTATTGTGAAAAATTTGATTTCTATCCACAAAAAAATTAAATGACTTAATTAAAAACAACAACAACAACAACAAAAAAAACATATAATGGCCTGTATCTGTCATTGCAATGTCATTCAGGACAATTCTTAAGTCTCAAAAATGTCCCCGTATTACACTTGTTTTTCCCTCTCCCCCCCCCCCTCAGAACTGCCAGTGGCCACTGCCTCCATGTCAATGATAAATTTCTTCCATTGCTTGGATCACAATAAGTCTATAGTAGAATACCAGCAAATCTACTTGAGTCCATTATTCATTTCCCAATCCTGAGAATTCTGGGATGGTGCTTTTAAATTGTTTTTTTTTCATGATTCACTGTTTGCCCTGTTACAACAATTTGTTAATTGTTTTCTGGAGTTTTAAGGAAGATATTTCTGGCAATTCTTTCTGGTTATTCAAATCGTCTATGGGGGTATGGGTCCCTGAAGTACCTCATTCAGTCATCTTGATCAGAGTGCTGGGGAAAGGATTTTTTATGCTTAGACATCATGACAATTAAGTGACTAGGGGAAAGCCACTCAGTTTAGAGACAAACATTTCTGAGTTAAAATATATACCAGTTACCTTTTACTGTATAGCAAATGATCCCAACATGTGGAGATTTAGAGCAAAAGTTATTTACTGTACTCATGATTCCTCTGATTGGAAATTTAGGCTGCTTCAGGTCTGGTCCAGCTAATCTAAACTGGGTATGCTCACATGTCTGCAGTCAGCTGCAAGACCAGTTGGACATCTCCCTACTTACTCTTTCATTATCTAGCAACCTGGCCTGGTAACATTCACATCAATTCCCATGGTTCTAAGAGCAGCAAAATGCATCCAATTGCACAAGCACTTTAAAGTCTGGTTTGGTAACTGGTTTTCTACTATCCAATTGATAAAAGCATTCATAATGACAATTTCACTTGGGGGGAGATGAAAGGGCATGCAAAGTCACATTGGAAGGATTTGCATATATAGAGAGAATATGTGGGGATTTTCTGCAATCAACTACAAAAAGTTCTTTTCAATACTACATGTCACCAAGCCATGGTGAACCAGAGGAGAGGAAAGGAAGGAAGGAAACTCTTCTAGCTAAAGGGTGCAGCTTCTGTGAAGGCTCAGAGGCAAGGAGGACTGAGAGGGATTCAGAGAGGATATTGTGTGACCATATTTGGAGAGATAAGTTTCAACCAGAGTCAGATGAAAGGTTTAGGAGCAAGAAATATCCTATCATATTTAATTATCAACCCTTGCATTTCTCTCTCCCTCAACTGATAGCAACTTCCTTGAGGACAGGGAAAAGTTTCAATTCATTTTATTATATAATCTCACACCCCTACCACTTCAACTGTTGCCATGTTTTTCTTGTTGCTGTGATTAAATTCAAACTAGGCCCATGAAACTGAGCTATGTCAGTGATGATGTCATACAAGGGTTACTGGTCGCCTTGGTGCTCATTCAGATAGAACTACTTTACTGCAAGGTTGGTGTCTGAGATCTCCCTGTGGGAAAGTGACTAAAGTGACAGATTGATAGATATTCAGGACTAAATCAGAGTCCCCACCTCAGGAGAGGTTGGGAAAACACCTAAATTGGAAAGAGTGGTAAAATCTTTCTGAGAATGTTCTTTCAGGGTCACATTCACCCAGACAAGATGAAACCACAATATGGGAGGAAGAGACCTTTCTCTAAGACTTTAGGTAAGGATATAAGGAAAATTTTCTCTGAATGATAAGAGCTAGGACATGTGGGGTCTGATTTTTCCTGTTCAGATTTCCCCTGATTTTTCTAGGACCTGATTTATCCTGGGCCAGAGCAAAGATGTAGAATTTGGGGTAAAAGGATAAGGCTCACTGAATCTTTCACTGAGAAAGTATTTCTCATCACTTAATAGACAATAACAAAATTGTGTTATATAAAGAAAAAAATGAATAAATGAGTGAGTAAACAGAAGAATTCTACTGGGTCTGAGGGGTTTCCAAAACAGGCAAAGAAAAGTTACTCAATTATGAGTTCTGAAATCTAACTGCTTTGTGTAGATAAAAGAGAAGAGGGAAACCGGGGCAGAAGGCTATAGAGCAGGAGGACAGGGTAGTTAGGGAGATTTGTACATCAATGTTATTACATTTACTAATGAGAGTGACTGTATCTTTTGATAAAATTAAGACAGTAATAAAATTCATATGGAGTTATGGGAGTTGGTGTGATGGAGTCAGTATCACACATATATTTCAGACATCCCAGTCCTTGTGAATTTTGCTTTCTTCAGGAATGTTCTGCATGCCCCTCCCTCTCTAGCTCCAGGGTCATCCTTCTCATTTCTCTCCTACCCACCTCTCTCTAAGGACCTAACCACATATAACAGCATGGCTTCACTTTAGGATCACAGATTTAATTCTCACTTTACCCAATCAGATCTTCTACTGTAATTCCTGTTAAGCACCCTTTTCCTCCCACCCCACTTCTTTTCTGCTTCTCTATTCTGCTACCCTCCAGTGGCTCAGACCATCCTTCTGCTCCCTTCTTGGTCTCTGCCTCTTAAATCGTTCTGTAAGTTAGTTATGTATACTATGACACTTGATGTATTTTCACACCTCTGCCATTATAAAACACATGCCTCCATCTTTTTTTCTTCATTCGGAATTCTCTGAGCTTATTCAGAAAAATATAGAAACTGTTGTACTGATATACACTCACCCAGATATCTTCTTTTGGGGTTTATGCATCATTACATAGTGAGGTTTGTGGAATCATAACTTTTAGACGTGGACAACTGTATTCTGAAGGTAGATCACCTGATTCTGGAAAAGATCACATATTGATTGCATGCTAATAGGAGCTTCTTTTCAGGGAAAAGAAATTTTTACATTAAATTGTTTGGTTAAAAATGGTAAAAGGAAGAGGTATATCTCTAATAGCCAAAGTAAATGATACAAAATATTTTCTCAAATATAATTTATTTTATAAAAGCCTTCCCTGAAAAATGTTTGAAAACTCTTTAAGAAGAGGTGACCATTTATCCTATTTCCACATTTGCACTCTAAACTTGCTAAGAAAATAGCATTCATAGAATACTTCTTTTCAAGAAAAAACATACTTTTAGGAAGTTGGAGACTTATGAGGTCATTTCAATGTTCCAAAGGAGAAAATCATTTGGAATTTGAGTTTCTAACTATGGCCCATTAGTTGAAAAGGTGATAGCAACATGAAAGAAAGGGAATCTTGTAGTGGCCCATTTTTGCCTAGTGAATTGCCAATCATGTCCATCTACTTCCTTATCTCTGGACATGTACTCTCAACAGATACTTTGAGAATAACTACATTAACTCTCACAAAATTCTTTTCAGTCATTTCTAGGTATAGAGACCAGAAGAAGTCATTATCTCCAAATAGGAAGCAAGGAATCTGCTGGGTCTGGCTTTTGTACAGTCTGTGGACATGCTCTTCATCTAATGATTAAAACCTTTGAACACCATATATAAGATAACTTTTTGCCTATTTGGAATGCATCCAACAAAATGTTTATAAACATGTGTATATATATATAAGTTTTTTAACTTACAAAGTTCTTACACTCTTATAATGAACATTATAAATTTGTATAAAGAAATAATAATCCCCTCCATCAATTATAACTCTTCCATCAAGGTGCCAAATGTTAATGACACATGTATATCCTTTCACACTGTTTTCTTTTCCGGGAGATATTTATACAGGTACAAGAATACATGTAGATCTCTTTGTTTGCTTTTGTGGAAAATAGGTAATACTTTCCCCCATTGCTATGCACCCTTTTCCACTTAGTCTGTCATGGTTCCCTGTAATTCAATAGATTTGGCCCTAACGATATCATTTTGAATATGTGAATTTTTTTTTTTAGTGGTTTAATATGATTTAATTAAAGAGCCTTTTTTTAATTTTTTTTTTTATTTTTATTGTGGGTAAAAATCAAAATTCTCACAATACATACAAACATTTGCAAAATGATATATAAATATATATGCATATATGTGTATTTGCTTACAAAAATGTTATTTATATAAATATATATATATATACATATATTTTAAGAGGTGCTTAGATTACCCAAAATATTACACGGAACCCACTGGGATTCCCATGTTGCCCACCTCCCACACCTGCAGGTAGGATCATCCCACCCACCATATCCATGGGATAGAAGCTCTCTCTCACTTGGAGTTGGAGTGGACATCACCATCCCTGTCCCCTCAGGATTGGGGGAAGAACTATGGACTAGAGTGGACTTGATGGTATTCTCTTGTTCACATATGGTGATTCTAGCAATGGAAGAAATTATAACAATGAGGTGGAGCCAGTGGCCACTTGACACTTTTGGGGTAGGGAGGGGATGAGCAGTTGAAATACAGGGGCTTCTTTGGGAGTTAGAGGTTGTCCTGAGTACCGTTGTGGCAACGGATGTAGGCCATTTTAAATCAGCACACACCACTCAGAACTGAGTGCGAGAGAGTGTGGTCTACGGTGTGAAAATGTGAATTTTTAATTCATATTAACACATGGATTATTTAAGGGGAACCATTACAATATACACTGCACATGCCCAAACAACTCTCTACAGGGGAGCACATATCTATGCTTTTTTCTTTAAGTACCATCTTTTCTGCATGTTCTCTCTTATCTATCTCACAAGTGTATCCAAGGTAATTGATATTAATAATCTGTTTAACTAGTCTGCCCTGTCTATGGCTAAACAGTCATATGCAGATATTCAGATATCCACAACTATTCTTCTATGCATCCATAAATACATCTATATTTGTGCAATATATTCATGTATTTGTTGTTGTTTTAACCAAAGGTGTTCATTTTGTAAATACTATTCTGCATCTTGCTTTCCTCCTTAGATAATTTTTTATGGAGCTCTCTGTTACTCAGAAATCACTATAACTCTTTCATTCCATTGACAACCAAATATCAAGTATGACATGTGTCTGTATCATAATTTTTTCCCTACTGCTGCTTGCCACAGACTAAGGGAAGGGGGGCTGTAACCACCCAGGGAGAATGAAACTCACTGACATTAACCTCAACTGACCAGCCACTTCCTCATGCTCCTCTCTTGATGCTACATGGTGTCCCACTAGTCCCCAGAATTTCAAATAGTTGATTCAGGCAATTCCTGCCAGTTCAAAAATTGTTATAGTGGAGGGATTGGTTCCTGGGGTTTCCTATACAGCCATCTTCTTCATCTTTTCTGCATGTTCCAACTCTCTACTCCCTGTATTTGTCCTACAAGTGAACACAAGTTAATTCATATTAACTATCTGGTAAATAGCCTGTTTTATTATTCATGCCAAAATAATCATATCCAGTTATACAAATAGACATATCTACTCCATTATTCACACATATGTACATATACATGTATTGAAAAATACTCAGGTGTTTGTTATTGTTTTAATTAAATGGGCTCATTTTATATATACTACTCTGAATCTTGCTTTTCTGCATATATAATATTGACTGGACATCTTCTTTTTCAACTGCTACTGCTCTTTCACTTTAATGATTGCCTGATATATATAATGTGGCTCTAAGATAAATTATTCTATATTCATCCCTCAATGGGTAATGGTTTTATTTTTCCTTTTGTATTCTTGACAATGCAACAGAAGTATCATTCTCTTTTTCTTTCTTTCTTTTTTTTCCTTCCTTATATCACTGTGTTATCGGATGTCCGGTGTGCCGTGACACCTTCCCCCTCTCAATCCCCATTGTCTCCCAATTTTTCATTTAATTTTCAAACAAGTTTTAGGTCACAGCAAAGTCACAAACGGAGTGCCAGAGACTCCCAGATATGAAACCACCATCCCTTCCCCACCCCATATTAACCCCCCCCTTTTTATTTGGATGTTAGCATTGTTATAACTGTTATACAGATAGCAAATATAGCAACTAAACATTGTCAATGATTTACAGTATAGTTTACAATTTAGATGATACAGTGTAATAATTTTGATGATATTTACCATGTCCTGTGTTCATTACGTAAGGTAATGAGAAACCTTCCCCATGACCACCAAACACCCCATTAGATCTTGACTGTTCCCTTCCCCCCAGCGCGCCAGGGCCCATGACACCACCCTATCCCGACCCATGGAATGTCAAGATTCACAGTTACATGCCCTGGGAATTTGAACCTGCCCTTCCTAATCCACCCACCCACCAGTGCTGCACCACCAAACCCAGGAACACCACCACCCATCTACCCATCACCCAACATGCAACCACACTCTATCCATTTACCATAGATTATGTCCATATGGGTGATGGCTCAAAGCCTGCTCTGCTCTTACTCTCCCTTGTTAACCTATCTTTCAGACATTGGCTCTCAGAGACTGCTCACTTTCCTTAGTTCAGATCAGTGAGGTCATATACTGTTCATCCTTCATTGCCTGGCTTGCTTCACTCAACATAATGTCTTCAAGATTCATCCATGTTATTCCATGTGTTAGCACTTTGTTCCTTCTTACATCTGAGTAATATTCCATTGTATGTATGTACCACATTTTGCTTATCCATTCGTCTGTTGATAGGCACCGGGGCTGATTCCAACTTTTGGCAATGGTGAACCATGCTGCTATGAACATTGGTAGGCATATATCTGTTTGTGTCTTTGCTTTCAGTTCTTCTGAGTATATACCCAGCAGTGGAATTGCTGGATCATACGGAAGATCTTTTTTTAGTTTTCTGAGGAACCGCCAAACTGTCCTACTGCAGTCCCACCAGCAGTGGATGAGGGTTCCTATTCCTCCACATCCTCTCCAACATTTAGTGTCTCCTGTTTTTTTAATAGCTGCCATTCTGATGGGTGTAAGATGGTATCTCATTGTAGTTTTGATTTGCATTTCCCTGATAGCAAGCAATGTTGAGCATTTTATCATGTGCTTTTTAGCCATTTGTATTTCTTCCTTGGAGAAGTGTCTTTTCAGGTCACTTGCCCATTTTTTAAATGGGTTGTTTGTCCTTTTATTTTCAAGGTGCAGGATTTCTTTATATATGCAGGATATTAGGCTCCTATCAGATATATGGTTGCCAAATATTTTTTCCCATTGGGTAGGCTGCCTTTTATTTTCTTAATAACATCCTTTGAGGTGCAGAAGTTTTTAATTTTGATGAGATCCCATTTATCTATTTTTTTCTCTTGCTGCTCATGCTTTGGCTGTGAAGTTCATGAAACCATTTCCTATTACAAGGTCCTGTAGATGCTTCCCTACATTATCTTCCAAGTTCTTTATGGATTTTGCTCTTATATTCAGATCTTTGATCCATCTTCAGTTGATTTTTGTATAAGGTGTGAGATGGTATTCTTCTCTCATTCTTTTGGATATGGATATCCAGTTCTCCAAGCACCACTTGTTAAAGAGGCCCTTCTCTCCCAACTGAGTGGGCTTCGTGGCCTTGTCAAATATCAGATGACTGTATATGAGACAATCTATATCAGAACTCTCAATTCGGTTCCATTGGTCAGTAGGTCTATCCTTGTGCCAATACCACGCAGTTTTGATCACTGTAGCTTTGTAGTATGATTTAAAGTCAGGTAGTGTGATACCTCCAACTTCATTTTTCTTTTTCAACATGTCTTTGGCAATTTGGGACCGCTTGCCTCTCCAAATATATTTTGTGGTTAGTTTTTCCAGTTCTTTAAAAAAATACAGTGTTGACTTTTATTGGGATTACATTAAATCTGTAGATTAGTTTGGGTAGGATAGACATCTTGATGATGTTTAGTCTTCCTATCCATGAACAGGGAATGTTTTTCCATTTAGTTAAGTCTTCTGTGATTTCCTTTAACAGTGTTATGTAGTTTTCTGTATATAAGTCTTTTACATCTTTAGTTAAATTTATTCCTAGGTATTTGATTCTTTTAGTTACTATTGTAAATGGTATTTTTTTCCTGATTTCCTCCTCAGTTTGCTCGTTAATGGTGTACAGAAATGCTACTGATTTTTGAGCATTGATCTTATAACCTGCAGCATTACTGAACTCCTTTATAAGTTCTAGAAGCCTTGTTGTAGATTTCTCAGGGTTTCTATATATAGGATCATGTCATATGCAAATAATGAAGTTTTTACTTCTTCTTTTCCAATCTGGATGCCCTTTTTTTTTTAATTTTTTTTAAATTTATTTTTATTGTGGGTAAAAATAAAAATTCTCACAATACATACAAACATTTGCAAAATGATATATAAATATATATGCATATATGTGCATTTGCTTACAAAAATGTTATTTATGTATATATATACATATATTTTAAGAGGTGCTTAGATACCCAAAATATTACACGGAACTCACTGGGATTCCCATGTTGCCCACCTCCCACACTTCCCACCACATCCCACACAAACATCTCCCACAAGTGTGGCCCACCACCTTCAATGGACTTACACATCCTGGGGCCTTGCCACCAACCATAGACCACAGTTCACACCATAGACAACACTCTCTCCTACACATTTCCGAGTGGTGTCTGCTGACTTAAAATGGCCTACATCCGTTGCCACGAAGGTACTCAGGACAACCTCCAAATCCCAAAGAAGCCCCTGTATTTCAACTGCTCATCCCTTCCCTGCCCCAAAAGTGTCTAGTGGCCACTGGCTCCACCTCATTGTTATATAATTTCTTCCATTGCTAGAATCACCATATGTGAACAAGAGAATACCATCAAGTCCACTCTAGTCCATAGTTCTTCCCCCAATCCTGAGGGGACTGGGATGGTGATGTCCACTCCACCTCCAAGTGAGAGAGGGCTTATATCTGATGGATGACGTGGGTGGGATGATCCTGCCTGCAGATGCAGGCCCTCTACATTCCCTGGGATGGCCACTGCCCATCGTTGTCTCCTCGCCAGGTGACTTGGATGAGTCAATTGAGCTGTAGGGTAGGAGTTGCAGCTCTACCGAGATTTCATGTAAACCTGGCACATAGGTAGGCCAGAGGCTCCAGTCTCTGGAAGTATACCTAGAAACTTCTGCATCACATATAGGTTTGAATAGAAGGGATTTATGAACCATGTGCAGGGAGGACCCATTTGAGTCCAATTCTATCTCTCTCAGAGAACAGATTCCAAAATAGAGCCCACTGATAAGGGATCAGTCTCTGGGTCTATCCCCACTTATATAGGACCTGGGTGTCTTCAGAGCTCTCAGGAGCCCCTCTGTGTAGGGTGATAGGTACTTAGATGTTGTATGTGCTCCTACTGATGTGTGCGTAAGAGTTACCTCTGGGATGATCTCCCGACTCTCTTTGAAGTCTCTTAGCCACTTGAACTCATTTTTCTTTACCTTTTTCCCCTTTTATTCAAGGTCTTTTTCCAGTTGTGTTGCCAGTTGGCACTTGGTATTAATCCCTCATTGCCAGGCAGCCACCTCCCACACCTCCCACACATGCCACAAAAACATCTCCCACAAGTGTGGCCCACCACTCTCAATGAACTTACACATCCTGGAGCCTTGCCAGCAACCATAGACCACAGCTCACACCGTAGACCACACTCTCTTGCACTCAGTTCTGAGTGGTGTGTATTGTTTTAAAATGGCCTACATCCGTTGCCACAACAGTACTCAGGACATCCTCTAATTCCCAAAGCAGCCCGTGTATTTCAACTGCTCATCCCCTCCCTACCCCAAAAGTGTCAAGTGGCCACTGGCTCCACCTCATTGTTATAATTTCTTCCATTGCTCGAATCACCATATCTGAACAAGAGAATACCATCAAGTCCACTCTAGTCCATAGTTCTTCCCCCAATCCTGAGGGGACAGGGATGGTGATGTCCACTCCAACTCCAAGTGAGAGAGGGCTTATATCCCACGGATATGGTGGGTGGGATGATCCTGCCTGCAGATGCAGGCCCTCTCCATTCCCTGGGATGGCCATTGCCCATTGTTGTCTCCTCGCCAGGTGACTTGGATGAGTCCATTGAGCTGTAGGGTAGGACTTGCAGCTCCACCGAGATTTCATGCACACCTGGCACATAGGTAGGTGGGAGGCTCCAGTCTCTGGAAGTATACCTAAAATCTCCAGCATCACATATAGGTGTGAATAGAAGGGACTGGTTAACCATGTGCAGGGAGGACTTATTTGAGTCCATTTCTGTCACTCTCAGGAGCACAGATTCCAAAAGAGACCCACTGATAAGGCATCAGTCTCTGGGGCTATCCCCCCTTATATAGGACCTGGGTGTCTCCAGAGCTCTCAGGAGCCCCTCTGTGTGGTGTGATAGGCACTTAGATGTTCTATGAGCTCCTCCTGAGGTGTGCAAAAGAGTTACCTCTGGGATGACCTCCCGACTCTCTTTGAAGTCTCTTAGCCACTTGAACTCATTTGTCTTTACCATTTCCCCCTTTTATTCAAGGTCTTTTTCCAGTTGTGTTGCCAGTTGGCACTTGGTATTAATCCCTCATTGCCAGGGAGGCTCATCTCTGGGAGTCATGTCCCACGTTGGGGGGAAGGTAATGCATCCATATGTTGAGTTTGGCTTAGAGAGAGGCCACATTTGAGCAACAAGGAGACTCTCAGGTGGCAACCCTTAGGCACCCCACAACTGCAGGTTAAGTCTCATTTAAAAGAGCAAAGACTCACAAGGGTAGTCATCAATAAAAAAAACACATCAGTGGGTCATCCTAATTTGACAGGCACTGTCCCTACACTCAGAGGACTACTGCTGCTCCCTTGGAAACTGTGGCAGAGCTCTCCAGGCTAGGAATTCAGATTCCCTCATTTATTGTATGATTATCCACCCATCGTGACCATGCCCCAATCCCCGATCCTTTGAACGATTTTGTATTTCTTTCATGTATATTTGTATGAATCAACCCCCACGAAATCCCCCCCAGACACACCCCAATAATCCCCCGCAGTACCCATTGTAACCCTTCTGTGATCCAAATCCTCCATGAACATTTAGTCCATAAAATAATCAAATACACTTACTAGGAAAAAGAAACAAGTGTGATAAGCTTAGATGCGTGTAACAAACATAAGGAAACTCAGGGGGAAAAAAAAGAGAAGGAAAAAAAAACAAATAATCAAATAAAGAACAAAACAATATAAAATATAATTAGTGGATTGGGACATTCAAAAAATGGGCAAAAAAGCAAAGGAAATGCCTTTAAAATATATATATATATATATATATATTTATATATATTCATTTTTTTTTCCTTTCTCTTTTCTATTTTTTTTCTGCCTTTTATCACTGTGTTATGGGATGTCTAGTGTGCCATTACACCTTCCTCCTCTCAATCCCCATTGTCTCCCAATTTTTCATTTAATTTTCAAAGAAGTTTTAGGTCACAGCAAAGTCACACATGGAGTGCCGGTGACTCCCTGATACCAAACCACCTACCCTTCCACACCCCATATTAACCCCTCCCCCTTTTTTTGGTTGTTAGCATTGTTATAACTGTTATACAGATAGCAAAATATAGCAACTAAACATTGTCAGTGATTTACAGTATAGTTTACAATTTAGATGATACAGTTTAATAATTTTGATGATATTTACCATGTCCTGTGTCCATTACTGTAAGGTAATGAAAAACCTTCCCCATGAACACCAAACATCCCATTATATCTTGACTGTTATCTTCCCCCCAGCCCCCCAGGGCCCATGATACCCCCCTCTCCCAACACATGGAATGTCAAGATTCATAGTTACATGTCCTGGGGATTTGAACCTGTCCTTCCTAATCCACCCACCCCCCAGTGCTGCACCACCAAACCCAGGTACACCACCACTCATCTGCCCCATCCCCCAACATGCAACCACACTCTATCCCTTTACCATAGATTATGTCCATATGGGTGATGGCTCAAAGCCTGCTCTTCTCTTACTCTCCTTTCTTAACCTATCTTTCAGACAATGGATCTCAGAGACTGCTCACTTTCCTCAGTTCAGATCAGTGAGGTCATATTTTGTTCATCCTTCATTGACTGGCTTGCTTCACTCAACCTAAGGTCTTCAAGATTCATCCACGTTATTCCATGTGTTAGCACTTTGTTCCTTCTTACAGCTGAGTAATATTCCATTGTATGTGTGTACCACATTTTCCTTATCCATTCGTCTGTTGATGGCACCGGGGCTGATTCCAACTTTTGGCAATGGTGAACAATGCCACTATGAACATTGGTGTGCATATGTCTGTTTCTATTTTTGTTTTCAGTTCTTCTGGGTATATACCCAGCAGTGGAATTGCTGGATCATACGGAAGATCTATTGCTAGTTTTCTGAGGAACCGCCAAACTGTC
Organism: Tolypeutes matacus; assembly: GCA_026826555.1. Classification (NCBI taxonomy): domain Eukaryota; kingdom Metazoa; phylum Chordata; class Mammalia; order Cingulata; family Chlamyphoridae; genus Tolypeutes; species Tolypeutes matacus. The sequence continues at coordinate 777,181 of JAKSZT010037117.1, read as the reverse complement.
CTCCACAGTGGCTGGACCATACCGCACTCCCACCAGCAGTGGATGAGGGTTCCCATTCCTCCACATCCTCTCCAACATTTAGTGTCTCCTGTTTTTTTAATAGCTGCCATTCTGATGGGTGTAAAATGGTATCTCATTGTAGTTTTGATTTGCTCTGAGGATGTGAATTCAATATTCTCTGTTATTGTGTGAGTCTCCACCCACTGTGACTGCTCCACGAAAAATGGAACATATTTATATACCTTATATGTATGCCCAGGTGAACTTTCTCCCATGTATCCCCCATCACTGACATCCTACACCAATGATCTTCCCCTGCCCCAGTTGTAATCTTTCTGTGATCCAAACCTTCTTCAAACATGAAGCCATCAAAATAGCCAAAAACATTAATAGGAAAATGAAGTAATAATGATAGGTTTAATTATAAGAGATAAAATACATAAATTAAAAAAAATGAAAATAAAATAAAATTAAAAGATTGGGATATTAAAAAATAATGAAAAATATTTTTAAGAAATTTTTTTGATATTTTGCCTTTCATCATTGTAATATCTGGTATCCTGTAATATAGTGACATTTTTTTCCATTTATTCCCCAGTGTCTTACTGTTTTTCATTTTGTTTTCAAAGAAGTTTTAGGTCACAGTAAAGTCACATTCAGGATACAGGGGACTATCATATACCCAACATCCTCCCCTTTTCCTCAATCCCATATATATGTGGATGGTACCTTTGTTATAACTGATGTACAAATACTGTAACATAGCTACTAACCAGGGTCAATTGTTTACATTATGGTTTACATTTTAGACTGTGTACTTTTATAAATTTTGATGATATTCAACATGGCCTGTGTCCATCATTGCAAGATTATGTAGAACACTTCCACTGCCCACTAAATACTCCATTTCATCTATTCTAGTCCTGCCTCTCCAACCCCTCAGGGCCCAAGGAAAACACCCAGCTTCAATCCGTAGATGACAGGATTCATAGTTACTAGCAACAACACTGAGGTCTTGACATAATAGTTTGTCCTCCCCTATTAGGAATGGCCCATGCTCTTGAGAGACCCCTGCCTCTCTGTGAACAAATTGTTTCTACCCAGGAGTTCTACCAACTCCTTTACGCTCATTCTGTGGGCCTCCAGTGTCTTCTTAATATCCTTAATCTCTTCCTCCACTTCATTAAGCTGACTCATGTTATTTGCTTTGACATCTCTCATTAGTTTTTCCATGTTCTGCATCTCCTCCTGGTTTTTAGTTTCTTGGTTGGTCTGGGCCATGTCTTTCTGTTTCTTAGTATGGCTTGTAACTTTTTGTTTGTGTCAAGGCATCTGTTTATCTTGTTGGGTTTATTCAGTTGATCAGCTTCTCTCTTTACTCTAGACTTTTATTTTGTTGCTGTTTTTGTGTGTGTGATAAGATTTCACTTTGACACTTTGTTCTTCTTATTCTATTTCCTTGCTGTTTGTCTATGTTCCAGTTTGTTGCTTCAAATTCTTCATCTTGCTGTCCCTCACACTACTGGGAGCTGTGAAACAGTGTCCGGGTTTGTGGTAAACCAAAGCAGTGTCCTCAAGGTAGTCTTTGGCTCTTTCTTCATTGGTTTAGTGAAAGCTGAGTCTTATCATCTGAACCCAATGGCCATATTTCCACCTACAGTTTATCAAGAGCATGAAAAATAAGGCAAATTTTATTTTTGTGTATATGATACCATATATACAACACAAAATTTCCCCTTTTACACTTTGAAATATAAAATTCAGTGGTAATCACATTTACAATGGCAATCACCACTATCCTTTGCCAAATTTTTCTAGCACAACAGATGGAAACTCTGGAACCATTAAACATTAATTACCCATTCCCACTCTCCTCACCTCTAGTAATCTATAATCTATTTTCTGTTTCTTTAATTTTAAGGAAGTTTTAGATTACATATATGGGGAAGTGGCTGTGGCTCAATCAGTGGGGCTCCCGTTTACCATATGGGAGGCCCCGGGTTCAGTTCCCGGGGCCTCCTGGTGAAGGCAAGCCCGCCCGCATGGCGTGGTTGGCTGACCCAGCGAGCACAAGCAGCAAGGGGGGATAAATGAATAAATAAATAATATCTTAAAAAAAAAATAGATTACATATATGTTACACTGAAAATATAAGGGATTCCCATATACCCCACTTCACCCCCACATTTCCCATACTTAAGGAACATCATTCATTAATGTGGTATTTTGTTACAATTGATGAACACATATTGAAGCATTTCTATTATACTAACCATGGTCTATAGTTTACATTATGATTTACCCTTTATACCACAAAATTTTATAGGTTTTGACAAAATGTATAATGGCTTGTATCTATCATTGCAATATCATGTAGAGCAATTACAATGTCACAAAAATGCCCCATGTTATACATATTCTTCCCTCTCCCTCCCCTCAGAATCTCTGGTGACCTCTGTCTTTTTAATCAGTGTTACAAGTCCTTCCATTACAAGAATAGTAATAAGTCTACCTTAGTCCATAGTTGCATTCCCCCTTTATTTTGTTCATTCCTCTATCTTTTGGGATGGTGATGTTCACAGGACTTTGTCAAAAGGGTAAAAAGGCAGCCAACTCAATGGGAAGAAATATTTGGAAATCACATATCTGAAAAAGATTTACTATCCAGGATATATAAAGAGATGTTACAAGTCAACAAAAACACAAGTGACCCAATTAAAAAATGGGCAAAGACTTGAATAGATATTTGTCCAAAGAAGAAAAACAATTGGCAAAAAAAAAAAACACATGAAGAAATGTTCAACATCACTTATGATTAGGGAAAGGCAAATCAAAACTACAATGAGATATCATTTCACACTTATCTGAATGGCCACTATTAAAAAGACAGAGAACTACAAGTGTTAGAGAAGATGTGGAGAGATAGGAACATTTATTCACTGTTGGGAATGCAGAATGGTCCAGCCACTGTGGAGGACTGTTTGGCAGTTCCTAAGGAAGTTGAACACAGACTTGCCACGTGACCCGGCAATACCACTATGGGTATATACCCAGAAGAACTGAGAGCAGTGACATAAAACAGACATCTGCATACTGATGTTCATAGTGACATTATTCACAATTGCCAAAAGGTGGAAACAACCCAGGTGTCCATGAAGAGATGAATGGATAAAAAAAACTGGTCTATTCACATGATGGAATATTATGCAGGTATATGAAGAAATGAAGTCATAAAACATATGACAACATGGACGAACTTGGAGGACACTATGCTGAGTGAAACAAGCTAGACACAAAAGGACAAATCCTGTATAATTGCGTTACTATGAACCAAATATATTGTGTAACATATTGTTTGATTAAAAAAAAAATTTATATGTATTCAGTACATTTAATTGAGATATGTATGTATTTAAAATATATATATGAGTTTTGATTTTTTCAAAGTGTATGCTTTAATTTCCATATATCAGTAAATTTTCCAATTATCAAAAAAACATATGTATACCCTCACATTTATAGTGAAGTAATTTTTGACAAGGCTGTCAAACTCTTCTGACTGGACCAGAATAGTCTATTCAACAAATGGTGCTCAGAGAATTAGATATTCATATTCAAAAGAAAGACAAAACCTATCTCATATTTATACAAAAATTAATTCAAGATGCATCAAAGACCTAAATATAAAAGCTACAATGATAACACTCCTAGAAGAAAACGTAGAGAAACATCTTCAAGATATTGTGGTAGGTGGTGGTTTCTTAAACCTTGCACCCAAAGTGAGAGCAATGAAAAAAAAAAAATTGATAAATGGGGCCTCCTCACAATTAAACACTTTTGAGCTTCAAAGGACTTTGTCAAGAAAATAAAAGGGCCATGTACTCAATGGGATAAAATTTTTGGAAACCACATATCCAATAAGGATTTGATAACCATGTTATGTAAAGAGGGCATAGAACTCCACAATAAAAAGAAAACCAAACCAATTAAAATATGGACAAAAGAGGAAATACAAGTGGCCAAAATGAACACGAAAAATATTCATCACTAGCCATTAGGGAAATCCAGATTAAAAATTACAATGAAGTATCATTTCATAACTTATGAAATGGCCAATTTATTTTTAAAAAAAACAGGAAATTACAAGTGCTAGAAAGGATGTGGAGGAATAGGAAGACTCCTTCACTTTTGGTGGAAATGTCGAATGGCACAGACTCTGTGGAAGGCAGTTTTGCTGTATCTCAATGGGCTGAATATAGAACAACCATATGATCCAGGAATCCCGATACTAAAAATATATTCAGAAGAACTGAAAGCTAGCATGTGAACTGACATTTGCACACTGATTTTCATAGCAGCATTATTCTCAATTGCTAAAATAGGGGAAAAAAGCAAGTTTCCATTAACTGATGAATGGATAAACAAAATGTGATATATACATGCAGTGGAATGTTATTCAGCTGTAAGAAAAAAATTACTTGAGACCAAACGTATGGTCTCACTAATATGAACTAAATACGATGAGTAAGCTCATGAAGTAAACTCTAGAGTATAGGTTATTAGCACATAGAATGTGATTTGAGAATGGGAGCTTATGCTTATTTATGTAGAATTTTTAATTGTGTTTCTTGTGAAAGTGTGGAAATGAATAGAGTTGATGGTGACACATAGTGAGTATAACTAACACTGCTATTTATAAATGTGATTGTGGCTTAAAGAGGTAGTCTAGGGACATAAATGTCAATTGAAAGGAAGATAGAAGATAATCTAGGGACTGTACAGCATAGTGATTTTGGTGGTAGATGAAGATTGTGGTTAATAGGATAGATTTAAGTATAAATAGAAGTCTGTTCCTTTACTAAGTGTTAAGAATATGGTGACACTCAGGAAAATGTATAATTAATGTAAATTATGGATTATAGTTAAGAGTACTATTGTAATATTTATGTAGGTAGGGCAAGAAGATATATCATTTCTAAGGGTCAAAGAGAGTGGCGTATAAGTGGTTATAAAATTTTTCCTGCAGTAATGAAAACATTCTAAAATTGACTGAGGTGATGACAGCAAAACTCAGTGATGAACATGTGAGGTATTGTCTATGCACTGTGGATGGTGGATGTGCATAGTGTCCTCCAAGTTCGTCCATGTTGTCACTGTGATGTAAAAGGCATGGGACACAGTGGATCCTGAGGTGGAAGATGGACTGTGGTTAAGAGAAAAATATAAGTATATTCTCTCATGAACTATAACAAATATATAATACTAAAACAAGGTGTTAATAATAGGTTGGGTTTGGGAGAAAATACACCAAATGTAAGATAGAGAGTATAGTTATTCATTTTTGATGATGCCTTTTCATTATTTGTAACAAATGTTTCACAACAATGCAACGTTTTGCTGGAGAGGTGATGTATGGGAGTCCGGTAAGAAGTTATGCATGTCTGTTTTGTAAGTTCACAATGTTTTCCATACATGTATTGTTTATGTATATTCATGTATGAATGATGTACTTCAATAAATATTTTTAAATTGAAAAAAAAACAACAGAAAGCACAATGAGATATTACCTCATACCCACTAGGATGGCTAGAATAAAAAAGTCAGGTAACAAGTATTGATAAGGTTATAGAGATAAGATGTCAGTTTTGAAAACAGCATGATAGTTCCTTAAATAATTAAACATACTTTGCATATGGCCCCATAATTCCATCCCTCATTATACATGCAAGATAACTGAAAACATATGTCTAGACAGCATCTTGTACATTAATGTTTAGAGTAACAATTTTCATAATCGCTCAGAGGTGTAAAAAAAAAACAGAATATCCATCATTGGAAAAGTGGATAAATAAAATGTGGTATAGCCACACAGAAGAACATATTTTGCTCATTAATTGAATACTCTAACATTTATTGTGGTAATTGTTGTGGTACAACTCTGTAAACACGCTAAAAAAACTGAATTATTTACTTTATATAGGTTATTTGGATGATATATAAATTATATCTCAGTAAAGTCTTTATAAAAATTTTTAAAATGAAATACTGATAAGTGCCACAAAATGGATGAACCTTGAAAACATTTTGCTAAGTGAAAGAAGGCAATCAAAAAGACCACACACTATATAATTTTATTCTTACAAAAGTCTAGAATAGGGAATCCTACAGAGGAAGAAATTACATTAGTGGTTGACTAGTGTTGTGATAGAGGGCATGAAATTTCTTTCTGAGGTGATAAAATGTTCTAAAATTGAGTTTTTTGGTGGTTGAACATATCAGTGAATATACTAAAAAACACAGAATAGTATACTTTAAATGGGCAAATTGTATGGTATGTGATTTCTATCTCAATAAAATTGTTAAAATAAAATTAATGTATTTATAAATACCTTCACAGAGTGTCATCAGTGGAATGGAGTAGAGTAGGCAGCTTCCTGAGAAACACTGAAAAATCAAGCAAAAACCTCAGAATCAACTTTTTCAGAAATACAGAAAAGAGTCAAGGTTTATAGCAATGAAGCAAACTCTGAATTAAACAAAAAGAGGCAGTTTAAAACATCATTCTGTGGCATTTTTATTTGTCCTTGCTCCATCACCCTCCCCAGCTCAGCATTAGACTTGAAAATGTCAGGCAGCATTCAAGTGTGGGACTCTTGTCATTGGTTCTGGAGGGAGCAGAGCAGACCTTATTTTGAAATTTGTTGTTCTGTTCTTAACCTGTCTGAGGGTTAAATGAAAGGCACATGCATACCAAATTTGACACTCATTTAGTACAGAAAAGTGGCAGCAATTCCTTACATACATTGTAAGGCAACTGGACAACCAGCAGCGACCTGGGGAAAAAGATTACAGTTGAGGCAAACAACAGATCACCAAATCATGGGAAGAAAATTTGGAGAGAGAGTTTCTTTTGGAAATTAGGGCATTCAAAAGTCAAGGTATATATTAGCAAAGAGAAGATAATGCATATGCACAGGGCCAACAAGATGCATGTGCAGAAAAGACCTGAAAAGACCCTACACCTTCCCATCAGCTGAGCACAGCCAAGGCTTGAAGGCTGTGGCAAGCTGTAAAGAGCAAGCTTAAAGATTGACTTAAGTGCATCAAAACAAACCCAATTAGCAAAAACTGGGAGGACTTTTTCTTTTGGCTCCAGGTGTTCAAGGATATTTCTGCCAAACACCATCTGGACAAACTTGAAGAACCAGAAACTTCAGAGATCCCACACATGACTGAAAATACAGACTTCACAAAAACAGCTTAGAGTAATTATTCTATGGTGAATAAAATGGATAATAACATTTTAGATGCCAAATGAGAGGTGGTAATAAAATAATGAGACTAATTCCCATATAGCACATAGGGTAGCTTTCAGGGTCATCTCTAAAGAGGCATTTCTAGTACATTGGGAGTAATGGAGCACCAAAAAATTTGTTTATAAAACTTCAGACCTTCTCTGAAGGACAATCTCTCTTGTAATTATCAGCTAAATACTACATTTCAGGGATCTCAAAGCAGTTTATAAACTCTTGGGAGGTAAGAAGTGAGAAAATTTGGGGTAGGGACAGTGGCAAAAGAAGGAGGCCCATTTCATTCCCTTGAGTATCTTGTTTAGGGCTTTTTTCCCCCAACTTGTGCTCCAATCAGGCAATGATTGCTAATGTTGAATTTCACTTTGCTAATTCATTATTATTAAATTAACTGTAGAAACTATGGTTTGATATCATTTTCAAAATATCTCTTTAGACTGTTAGTTATGATAATTAAGGAATCTGAAATTCTGTAGAAATCCTTTTTTCTGATATCCAGGACCTCCTGATTTTCCAATTCAAAGGTCTTTTGAATGCACAGAGCCATAGGCACCTTTGTGACCCAGCTCACTATCTCTAACTCCCAGACCCCCAATGGGTCTTCCCTCCTGGTATCTCAGCTTATTCACTGATGGCCAGTTAGCTACAGTATGGAGCTCTTCTGGTCAGGCTCCTGCTTCCAAGAGGGAGCCAGAAAGGGGTGAGTGCGTAATAACCAGGATGGGCAGAACCAGGCATGCCACCCCCTTGGCAGGTGGTTGGGAAGACACTCTGGGTCTTCTGACCTGCCTGAATCACTAAAGGTGTGGCTGTAGGACCCTGCCCCTGCACCAGCCTGAGTCATTCCAACTGCCCCAACCACTTCAAAGGTTTCCACTGCTGCTCTCTATCCTATGATGCTGAATATGTGTTTTCTTCTGATACGCAGGTGACACTGGATGCCTGCACCACATCATACATAAAAATGCCTTTCAGCTGGATTAAAGAACTGAATGTGAAAAACAAAGCATTGAAACTAGTAGGGAAAATATGAAAACAAAAATAAGTTAAGTAAAATAATTAAAATTAGAAAAACATTATTCTTATATTGTGAATTTGAGGAAGCTGTAGACACAAAAGTGCTTGGGCAGTCTACTGTCCATTTCCTGGCAGCATATAATAAGTATAAAGTAAGTGAATTGGCACCAGGAAATATCCAATCAAACTGGGATAAGGATGAAAACAGTAACAGTCTACATAATAAAGATAAGATTTGAGCACCCTAGTGCATGCAGTGACAAATTTCCTAATAAATTTTGAGAAAAGGACTTTAAACATTTAAAAAACAGTATCAGTGATTTAAAATCTTCTAGCAAATAGAGTAATAGGTATACACACTTTTTAGGCAGGACAACCAAACATGGAAGGAGCAGATAAGTTCAATCTTGTTCAAAATCAATTACAAAGTTAATTTCACACTGATAGCAAAATAACAGGAGATAAAAGAAAAAAGTTACATGATAAACATACTAACTAACCAAGATGCAAAAACCTAAACAAATACTGGGAAACTGAATTCAGCAAAGGACAACACATATACCATGATTAACCTTTATTCAGGCATGCAAGATTTTGTCTAAATAACAATTTGGTGATTGAAATCAGTGTATTTATTAAAAAAGAATTCATGTTAGTCTCAATAGATATGAAGAAAGCATGTGATGCAATCCAAAAACTCTGGAACAACTCTCAGCAAACTAAGAATAAAAAACAATTTCCTTAACTTGGAAAAAAAATTGTGTTCTATTTCATGGTGAAATATTAGACATTTCCTATCAGTAAAGTGTGGATTTTTTGTTGTTGTTATAGCTAATAAACATGTAAAGCTGACAGTCCAGGAAAAAACTGAATGATTTGACTGTCACCATTCATAGATTATAAGACTGTTTCCATATATAAAAAATCATTTGCATTTCTATAAATAAGCCTCAAACAGACTTTGTCATAACTCTAGGTGAAGTGAAAGCATAGGGCACTGATAGGAAAAGAGCAGGATGTCAATGGGCTAAAAAGGGAGGAAAGAGCATTATTTAAAGTGGGACAGAGTATAACACCAGAGATGCCCTGAGCAGATGTTATGGATTGAGTATATTAAAGCAATGCTGCTAATTTTTAACAGATTTATCACAATTACTGAACACAGCACATTATCTACTAGCAATTTGTTGAAAATAAATTTGTCAAAATTAAATTTCCCAAATACAGCAAACTTCCACATTCACCATCACTGGCATACACTTATTTTTTTATAAATTATAAGCAAATTTTCAAGCAATTTATATTTGGGTTGAATTGTTTTTAACACCATTAAGGATAGCTGGAAGTTTTAGTTGAGTAGTTTCAATTTTCTTAAATAGTACCATTAAAATGATTGTTATTTGTTGAATATCAGACTGGTTCAGTGGTCTAATGAATATATTTATATAGCAATGTATACTTTGTCACCATTGTCCCAAATTTATTTAAACACTGAGGTAGAGAATGAGATAAAAATCACAAAAGGATACACATAAACAAAATCAAAATCAAACCAACTCTAGCTGACAGATTATCTGATCAGTAAACCTGCTCAGTTAATACTTTTCCATAACTGAAAGGAAAGAGTCCCCATTCTAGAGAAATTTCTATGAAAGTATCTAGTAGTTAATTAAACCAAGAGACTGATCAGAGACACTTAGGGTATCTTCAAAGAATATGGATTGGAGGATAAGGGAACAGACTTGGAATATGCAGTAAAAAGAGTATAAAGTCAAAATTACAATTCACTCCTGATATATGACCTCCCCATTTTAACTTCCATGAGATGATCACTGTCAAACATTTTCTCATGTGCAAACTTATGGAAATGTTCTAAGTAATTAATATATAGATGCATGTGGTATCTATATCTATATATTGATCTATGTAGGAGCTTGGTTTTCAGTCTTCTTCCATAACTCAATGTTTCAAGAGGACAAATGTATAATGGGCAAATAGTTATTATAAAAACTGCATGTCTTTTTATACATTTGTATTATTTGTAACATTGGCTGGGTACAAATACCCATCTTCCCCATCATACTCATTGGAATATGGAAGTTCACTTCGGTGATTCTTCTGTTCAATGTGGTATCACTGGGGATGCATGATGGAATTCAGGTGGAGTCAGGTCATGTTTCATTAACCCTGATGGCTTCTCTCACTGGTCTGGTACCTTAGGGGGGATGACTGGAAGGCTCAGTTCCTATGGGACCATCACCTAAGCACCTGGCTATGGCCCCAACAGCAGGGGGGTCAGACTTATGTGGGGGCTCAGACCTCCCATAGTGGGCAAAGTCAGAGCAAAAGTAGATTCTTATCACTGTTTGATAAGAATTGTTCCAATCATCACAGTTCCCAGGGAGACAGGGACTGGGCCTTTGATATGCAGGAGAAGTTGGGAACCCTCCAGGGAAGTGGCTGTGTGTTCCCCTTTGGTTGGACACCTGGGCCTGCTAAGCCAAGATCTGTGACTGACTTGAGAACCCCTCAGGTCCTGCCAATAGCTCCACCCAGTTGGTCCCTAGCCTTGCTGAGAGTCAGGGCCTTGGTTGAGGGGAGAGGTTTCCTTGTTAAAAAAAAAAAAAGTGCCATTACTGTGTCAAAGGTGTCCTCCCTGGGGACGAACCCTGGGTCTAGTCTAGTTTGTGTGTGTGAGCTTTGCAGGCTGTGTTAGGAGACTTGATGCCTTGCTCTCTGTGGTCCAACTTTGTAGGCCTCACTTCTTCATACAGTCCTGTGTGTCCTGTCAGTTGGTGTCTGCAGGCTCTGTAAGACTGTGTCTGTGTTGATTCCTGATGCGGTTAATTTCCCCTCTTAAGAATTTTTTTCTATTTTTACTATTGGCTTATTCATTTTATATATATACACACACATATACTTGTGTATATATACATATGTATATATGGCTTATACATTTATATATATATATATATATATATACAGAATTGGTGCTTAGTTACTTTGTTTCTAGGTGGAGTTTATTTTCTAATTCATTTTAGCCTTTTCTACTTGGTATTGGTTGCCTTCTATTTCTGTAGAGGGCTGGATTTTATCTCTTTCTTCAAATATTCATACATCTATTTATGAAATAGATGGCCATGAGTCATGATCTTTTAATATAAGCTCCTGCTCTGATGACAGTCTGAGTGATAGGCCGGCCTCACCTCATCAAAGAGAAACTGAACCATGCTGTTTTTTTCCTTCTCCTTTCTGAGTTTGTGTGATTAAGGTGATTTTTGGAATATCTCCTCAGTCTTGGATTGTAATTTCTTTCTGCAAAGTTTTTGTTGGGTTGTGGTGGGGGATATTTTCTCCTCTCCTCTCCTCCCCTCTCCTCTCCTCCCCACCCCTCTCCTCTGCTCTCCTCTCTTCTTTTTTCTTTCCTTTTAAAATAATGGCTTCAATTTCATCAACTGAAAATAATTTCTGATATGTCCAGTTGGTGTGTATGATGTGTGTGTGTGTTAGGTTTGTAAGCTGGATTTTCAGACTTGGGGCCTTTTGATCTCTGTTGATCTCCTAAATCAAATCATGGAATTGAAGGACAAAAAGGCTAAATAAATAAAAGACATTAAGAAAACACTGAAAGAAAAAAAAAAAAAAAAACACTGAGTGAGCACCCCCCAAAAATGAAATCATGGATAGAAAAATAACAGCTTATGTGAATTAAAAACAAAATAAGTGATATTAAAAATACAACAGAGGCACACAACAAAGATTTGAAATCATGGAGAAAGAATCAGCAACGCAGAAGAAAAAACAGAATTGAAGAGAAAGAAGGACAGAAAAGAATGGAAAAAATGAGAAGGGGCTCGGGAAGTTGAATGATAACAAGAAATGCACCAACATTCATGTTCTGGGAGTCCCAGAAGGGAAAAGGGGGAAGAAAGAGTATTTGAGGAAATAGCCAAAAATTTCCAACTCTCATAAATGACATGGATATAACATGTCCAGGAAGCACAGCATATTCCAATTAGAATAAATCCAAATAGACCTACCCCAAGACACATAATATGCAGAATGCCAAAGATAAAAAGAAAATTCTGAAAGCAGCAATGGAAAAGTGAAACATTTCATATAAGGGATATCCACTAAGACTTGGTGAGGACTTCTCTTCAGAAACCATGGAGGCAAGAAGGCAGTGGTATGATATAATTATGACACTGAAAGAGAAAAACTCCCAGTCAAGAATTCTATGTCTAAATATCTAAAATATCTAAAAACTATACAGAAAAAGAAATAAGAATGGGATCACACTGTTTCACTGCAAAAGATCAACTATACACAAAAGAAGGCAGCAATGGAGGAAATAAGGGGTAAAAAGTATAAGATGAAAAGAAATAAATTAAAAATGGCTCAATAAATCCTGCTTTTCAAAGTAATTGCTTCAAAAATAGAGTAATAGGTGTCTTTGGGCTGTTCATGTGCCAGTTGGGCTTTGAATCTCAACAGAGTTGCAACACCTACTCTACAGTTCATTGGACTATCCCAGGACAACTAATAAGGAGATGATAATGGACAATGCCCAAGGAACAGAGATAGTTGGCAACTGAAAGTAAGATAGTCCCATCCATCTGCTCTATGGCATTGAAGCCCCCTCTCAATTAGAGATGGAATGGGCATCACCATCCCCAGATCCTCAGGATTGGGGAATGAACTATGGACTAAAGTAGACTTACCAGTATTCTATTATAGATTTATTGTGATTCTAGCAATGGAAGAATTTATATCACTGATGTGGAGGCAGTGGCCACTGGAGGTTCTGAGGGAAGGGAGAGGGAAAAACAGGTGTAATATGGGGGCATTTTTGGGACTTGGGAATTGTCCTGAATGACACTGCAATGACAGATACAGGCCATTATGTATCTTGCCATAACCTACAAAATTGATGTGGAAGAGTGTAAACTACAATGTAAATTATAATCCATGCTTAGAGGCAATGCTTCAAAGTGTGTTCACCAATTGTAATGAATGTACCACACTAAAGATGGATGTTGTTAATGTGGGAAAATGTGGCAGGGGTAAGGAGCAGGGCATATGGGAATCCCTATGTTTTTTATATAACATTTATGTAATCTAAGTATCTTTTAAAAAATAAAAAAATAAAAATAAATAAATAGATTAAACTCACCAATCAAAAGAAACATATTGGCTGATCCAAAAGAAACAGTTTGGAAGTTTCAAGATGAATAAAAATATTACATTCAAAGAGTAACTAGAAGAGAGCTGGCGTGACTATACTACTATCAGAAAAAAATAGCCTTGAAGTAAAAAACTACAACAAAAGTAAATAGAGGACACAATATATTAATAAAAGGGTCAATCCACCAAGAAGGTATAACAATCATCAACATTTATGCACACAGCCACAAAATACATGAAACAACACTGGCAAAACTAAAAGAAGAAATATTAAGACAGGTATACAATAACAATTGGAGACTTCAAAACACTACTTCCAAGAATGGATCAATCATCAAGACAGAATATCAGAAAGGAAACTGAAGATGTGAACAATACTATAAACAAGCTACACCTAACAGATATATACAGAACACCACTCAACAACAGTAGAATACACATTCTTCTAAAGTGTCCATGGATCATTCTCCAGGATAGACCATATGTTAGGGCACAAGACAATTAATTTTAAAAGACTGAAATCACACAAAGTTTCTCTCCTACCACAATGGAATGATATAAAAATCAAAACCAGAAGGAAAACTGGAATTGTACAAATAAATGGAAAATATATGAACCATTTTTAAATAACCAATAGGATAATTTTCTGAAATCCACCTACCAGGGAAATCAGAAAATTCTTAGAGATAAATGAAAATTTTTTTAAAACCATGCCAAAAGCTATGGGAAAGAGCAAGGCACTGCTCATTGGGAAACTTATAGCTATAAATTCCAACATTAAGAAACTATAAATTCCTACATTAAGAAAGAATGATCTCAAATCAATAACCTAACTTCATATCTTGAGCAAAGAAGAGTAAGCCAAACCTAACATTAGGAGAATGAAGGAAATAATAAAGTTTAGACTGGATAAATGAGATAAAGAATAGAAAAACAACTAAGAGGATCAATTAAACCAAAATTTGCTTCTTTGAAAAGATTAATAAAATTAACAAAACTTTACCAGACAAAGCAAAATGAGAGAAGATGCAAATAACTACTTAGAGAATGAAAGTGGGAACATTACCCTGATCTAGCAGAAATTAAAAGGGTTATAAGAGAATACTATGAACAATCATATGCCAACAAAGTAGGTAATCTAGAGGAAATGAACAAATTCCTAGAAACAAAAATAAGCTGAACTGTCCCAAGACAAAAGATTGTAACAGACCTATAAAAGCAAAAAGATTGAATAAGTAATCAAATACCTCCCAGCAACGAAATGCCCAAGGGAACACTGTACCAAATATTCAAACAAGAATTGACATCAATCCTTCCCAAACTCTTCCAAAAAACTGAAGAGGAGAGAATTCTTCTATGAGGCTAGTATTATTGTGATATGCAAACCAGATAGAGACATCAAAAGAAAACAACAGACCAGCTTCCCATATGAATATAGAAGCAAAAAACAAACAAACAAAAAACAAAACAAAACAAAAAAAACACTGGCAACTCAAATCAAACTACATATATTATAAGAATTATACCCCATGACCAAGGGTGCATCCCAGGAATGCAGCGGTGGTTCAATATTAGAAAATCAGTCAGTATAATAACACCACATTAACAGAATGAAGGAAAAAATCCATATGATCACTTTAATAACAGAGCAGATTGTGACAAAATCCACTACGATTTCATAATAAAATCACTAAAAAAAATAGGAATAAAAAGTAACATCCACAACATGATAAATACAAAAACCTCACAGCTAACATCATAGTCAATGCTGAAAGAATGAAAGCTTTCAATGAAAGACTGAAACCTGAGGTCAGGAACAAGACAAGGATGCTCCTTTTACCACTTCTATTCAAAATTATCCTGGAAGTTCTAGCCAGGGTAATTAGGGGGAAAAAAAAAAAAGAGGAAAACCATCTAAATAGGAAATGAAAACATAAAACTAACACTATTCTCAGATGATATGATCCTTCATATTGGAAATCCCAACTACTAGCGGAAATAACCAAATTCAGAAAAGCTTCAGGGTACAAGATAAACACTAAAAAAAATCAGTTTTGTTTTTCCATACCAGGAAAGAACAATCTGAAATGGGCATAAAAAAAACTAAGTCCATTCATGACCGCATCTAAAAGAACAAAATACCTGAAAATAAATTTAAAAAGAGATGAATGACCTGTACACTGAAAACTACAGAACACTACTGAAATAAATGAAAGAAAACCTAAATAAATGGCAAGATATCGTGTGTACATGTTTAAGATTTAACATTGTTACAATATCAGTACTACCTAAAGTTATCTACAGATTCAATGCAAAATCTATCAAAATCTCTGCAGCCTTTTTTCAAATAGAAAAGAAAAGTCGATCCTCAAATTCATATGGAAGAGCGAGAAGTCCCAACTAGCCAAAACAATCTTTCAGAAGTCTCACAATTATGTAACAAGCACATGCAACCAGGGAATCATCCCAAATTATACAACATAACATATAAAGAACTAGAAAACTCAGATCTATTATCAAGGGGAAAAACAATCCCCAGATACAGTCCAACTGAACCACAGAAGGAACTATCAAAGCAGTTATTAAGTCTCTGCTCAATGAGAAAGGTAAATCCTCTTGTAATGAAAGAAAAGATAGTTCTCAAAAAAAGAAATGTAAACAACAAAATGATGTAAAAGGAAGTTTTAGACCTAAATATAAAATAGCCACAATTCAAAAGTTCCCTGGGTGGGATCAATAATAGAATGGAGGTAACAGAGGAGTCAGTGAGATGGAAGTTAGAGCAGTAAAATGATATAATGAAGAACCCAGAAGGGGAAAAAAAGCTGAACTAAAGTTAATGGAGCCTCAGAGACCTGTAGGACATTTAACATTCCTGCCAAATGCTGAAGGGAGAAGGAAGAGAATGGTGCAGAATAAATATGGGCTAAAACAGACTGAACACTACCCAACCTTATGACACGCAGATCCAAGAAACTCAGAAAATCATACCCTGACACATCGTAAAAATCTGAAAGGACTCTAAAAAATGACATATTATAGGAGAATAACAATTTGATGTCTTGTCGATTCTCCTCAGACCCCACAGAGGCCACAAGAGAGTGAAACAGCATCTTTAAAGGACTGAAATAAAAGAACTATCAAACCGGATTACTACATACAGCAAAAACTACCCAAGGATTGAAGGCAAAAATGAAGACAGATGGAGAGGACAGAAAACTTGCTCTATAAAGATGTGAAAGGAACATCTTCAGGTGGAACAGAAATAAGAGGAAAGCTTTAAACTTCAGGACCAGATATGGTGAATATCTGGGTAAATATGATAACCAATTTCACAATTGTTAAATTCTTTAATATACAAATGAATAATTTGCAGAAATTATATCATTTTCTGGATAGATGGCCATACTGCATGTAGAGGGAATGCATATGACAAGTATAACCAAGAGTAGGGGTTTAAATAATCTATATGGCTGTGAAGCATCTACATTTTACTTGAATTGTTAAAAGATTAACTGATTAGTGTATGAGAAGTTTGGTATACAAATGTTATCCCCAAAGCAACCATTAAAAACAATTCCAAACAAAGTTGAGAACTGGAGAACGTGAACTGATCTTTATCTAGGAGATATGATTAAGCAGCTAAAACACTGGCATACAGGGTTTTCATGTGAACAAAAACATTCATTTCTCTTGACTGGAGCATGCCGCTTTTTGTTTTTTTTTTTGTTTTGTTTTTTTTTGTTTTTACTTTCACACAACTTTATTTCTAAATCAATACTAAGTACTCAGAGATTAAAGTTCATGAAACAAAAAAAAACAAAAGAGAACATAAATAGCTATGGTTGTCTATGTGCTGCTAATTCTAGTGGCCAAGAGGAATTCTAACCAATGCCAAACAAATGATGTCTCTGAAATAGAGACAAGTTAAAAAGTATTTGCTGTGGGGAAGCGGATGTGGCTCAAGTGGTTGGACTCCCAACTATCATATGTGAGGCCCTGGGTTTGGGTTCAGGGTCCTTTTGGTGAGGACAAGCTGGCCCATGCCCGCAGAGAGCTGACAGCCTGTGCCCAGGCCTGTGGAGAGCTGATGGCCCACACCCATGGAGAGTTAGTACAGCAAGATGATGCAACAAAAAGGAGACAAGCAGATACAGAGGAAACACGCAGCAAATGGACACAGAAAGCAGACAGCAGGCACAAGCAGCAAGGGGAGGAATAAATTTTAAAAAAAAGTCTTTGTTGTCACTGGTGTTTGGGTTTCTTGAGGAACCTACCTATGACTTTCCCATTTCATGACCCTCTAGTTTGAATTGTCAGGTATTCTTTTTCCTAGGGGCACAATTCAAAGGCTTTGCTCCTCACAAGGGCATCAGGACAATGATAAAAGGGCTCCAATGGCTCTGGGAGGGCAGAGTCTGCATTTAGGCCTCGGAGGGTCAGTGGAGACCTTGCCTCCATCCTGCCCAGACCTGGGCCTCTTAAGAGAAACCTCCCTTCCAAAGGCACAGAAAGCAGC
The DNA here is from genome assembly GCA_026826555.1 of Tolypeutes matacus. Lineage (NCBI taxonomy): Eukaryota > Metazoa > Chordata > Mammalia > Cingulata > Chlamyphoridae > Tolypeutes > Tolypeutes matacus. The sequence goes on along the minus strand of JAKSZT010037117.1, from coordinate 759,151 downwards.
TCCATCCAGCACTCTTGGATCTCTCTGAATCATGCACCACAGGAAATGCTACCATGAGCTCAGAAAGCTCCACTCCAGGTTTCCTGCCACTGAGGAGAGGAGAGGTCCAGCCCTGTCTCCCAGCTGCCCCACAGATACCCAAAGAAAGTGAGCGAGGATGGGCATCTTCCTATCTCCTCAGCCTACACGATAGCCCAGAGAAAGATCCAGATTAGTAAGGCTTCCAGTCACCTCGGAGCAGAATATACATTAAGGGATGGCTCTCCCACATCTGACAGTTCCAGGCCCTGAAACACAAGATTCCTCTGCTGTCACATAGGTGAGGAGACCATCTGAGGCTGCCAACACACACACACACACACACACACACACACACACACACGTTAGGGTTATTGAGTTACTGCTAAGGATCTAGACCCAGGAAAAGGAAACACTGTTCTGGACCATCAACAATGCACTGGGGGTAAAACTGAGGCACCCCAGAATGCAGCACCTCACAGCCTTCCAGTCCTTTCCCTGGCCTGCTCCTGGGACTGCTCCTCCACCAGCTGCCCCTGCAGCCCCCAGCAATAATCCACAGCTGAGAAGATGTGGGAAGGACTCCCTAGGCCCAGGAGCAATCCTGGGATCTGCTGCAGTGGCCAACACAGTGGATCCTTTGCCTCAGAAGAAATGCTGCTCAGCAGACCACATCCTCCCCTCACTGTCCCAGCCCCACTTGGCACGCTGGCACACCCTCTCCCTTCAGCCCCTTTCACCTCACTGATCCCTGCTGCCACCCCATTATCAGACACCAACCAGGCTGGCCTGTGTGCTAGGCTCTCTTTTGCCCTGGATCCCAGCCCCACAAGGTGTGAACTGTGAAAGGAGAAGCCCCGAGCCTGCTCCTGCAGCTGCTGCTAAGGGTCCTCCCTCCTCCATGGTCAAACCCATTTCCAGGAAACCCCAGAATGGGGATAGAGGAGTCCCTCTGCATCCTAGGGTCTCAGCTACAGCTGCGGCCCATGCTGGTTCTGCCTCCCCCACAGCTCCCAGCACCTCCACCCTCCCCTGCTATCCCATCACATACACGATGGAGTCACTGATGCCACTGTGGACTCTCCTGCTTCCTTCTCATGGACACCCCTCCCACCACTGGGCCTGGGGACCCTCACTCCAGGGGCTTTCCAAAGGCTGCTTCTGAAGCCACTTCCAGCTCCTCAACCAGCACATCTGCAGGGTTGGCTTCCTGCCTTCCTCCAACCTTGGGGTCACCCTGATGAGTATCACATCCCTTCCCACCCTATTGCTCTGGGGGCCTCCCACTGGCTCCAGTGCCAGCTTCTTCCCATCTGACCAGGCCCTTCAGACAACCCCAGTGGCAGCACTGCCTCAGCCACAGACACCCCCAGCCTGCCCACACTAAGGTTCTGGAGCCCCACCCCGATGTGTAAACTCCCCTTTCACCCTGGAGCCATCAACCTGTCCCTATCTGAAGTCCCGGTGGACAGTCTCATAGAGCCTTCAGCGCTGACCATTCTTTCCAGTTTGCAAACCTGGCAGCTCAACGTCTACTCAAGGCTGGCCAGCCCTGGGCAGCAGCACGCTGTTAGGTTTGGGGGTTTGGTACCCACAAATTCCCCCTTGGGCACCCAAGCCAAGCTCAAGCCAGCCTTTGGGTCCACCCCCGCTGTGTTCTCCTCTGGTGCAGCCAATGCCTCTGGCTTTGCAGCTGCCACCAACCTGCATGGGTTGTGACCAATTTCAAGCAATGCTCAACATATGGCAGCACCACCCCAGCCCGCTCCAGGTCAGGGGTTTCAGCAGCACATTAGAGCTTTGGGAGCCAAATAGACATCACATATCTGAGCTCCAACACTGAAGCACTCAGTACAAGAGCAGAAAGTTGTGGGGCACCCCACAATACAAATTGCTATGGGATAAGTTTAGGCCTGAAGCCCTGGGGCCCTGCCAGCCATAGCATCCCTATGATCATCGTGGGAGCCAGCACCCCTAAGAGTAACCCTATGTTTGGAGGCACTAATGAATGCCTCTACATGCTGCCCAAGGCTCAGGGGCCCACCCTGGCAGGGCCCCTTTCCCATGGAGGGCCCAGCACCTCTCAGAGCCATACTGGATTTACATGTCTATCCATTCCAGCACTTATTCCCACCAACCCCACAGTGGACATGGGCACAGCAAAGAGCAGCCTTGCCTTTAGGGCTCCATCATCATGAGCCCAGGGCTTTGCAGGAAACTGAACTGGTGGGCCCTCAGCCCATTCACTTCTCTCCAGTGGGGCTCCACCATCTCAGGGTCTGAGAGGCGAATGCTGGCCTGAGGGAGCGGGACCTCAAGAAGAAGCTTTGTCCACTTTCCTGCAGGCTTGTCTTGGGTTGCCCAGTTTAAATGTTATGCAAATCAACCCCTGTTCTTTGCACTCCTGGAGCCAGTTGGAGCCCCAGAGATAAAGGTTCCCATTTCCTCCACCTTCCCTGCAGTTTTGTCCCCAAAGTTGGGGATTTGGAGCTGTCATCTGGTATGATCCCAGTGGTCAGATTACTCAGGGGAGGAGGCCTGACCCCATCCCACCAGATGAGGAGCCAGCAGAGCCCACTGCTGCCCACAGGTGACTCCTACCCTTCTCATTTTCCTTGTCAGTCTTTCAGAAGTGTATTAGTCAGCCAAAAGGGTGCTAATGTGAAATACCAAAAATGGGTTGGTCTTTATAAAGGGTATTTATTTGGGGTAGAAGTCCACAGATACCAGGCCATAAAGCGTTAAGTTTCTTCTCTCACCAAAGTCCATTGCCACGTGTTGGAGCAAGATAGCTGCCAACGTTTGTCAGGGTTCAGGCCTCTTGGATTCCTCTCTTCCCGGGGCTGTGTTTCTCTCCAGGCTTAGCTCTTCTGGTTCCTCCACAAGGTCAGCTGTAGACTATCAGGCAAATGGCTCACTTTTCTCCTGGGGCCTTCTCTCCAACATCAAAACTGCTTCTCAAAAACTGCTGCAGCTCTGTTCTTTGTGATGCCTTTTATATTTTCTTCCCCCACCCACCAAGGGGTGGAGCTCAACGCCCTACTTATGTGGCCCAGTCAATGCCCTAATCATAACTTAATCATGCCCAGATTAACAGATCAGTTTACAAGCATGATCCAATTCATAATTACACCAAATTGCCCAATGGCTATAAGAAGTTTTATAAATAAAACCTGCTTCTTTTTCTTTTACATAGTATCTCTCTGCTCTGTAAATCAAGTGTAGAGAAACCATTGACTTGTAAGACTGGAGACAGATGAAGCCAGACTTAACTCTTTCAAGTTTCCAATGGCCCAGCTAATGGGGTAGGGAAAGTAGCACAATAGAGGAGTATGAAGCCTGACACCTAAATATTAAAAATGTGTTTTGATTTTAAGGGATGGGAGCCCAAGATATACTGGATCCAGGGGAGGGTTAGATGAGGAGCCCAAGGTATATGTGGCCCTGGGAAGGGGATGGGTAGATGGGGAGCCTAGGGTGAAGAGGGCCCTGGGGAGGGGGAGAAATAGGTGGCGGCCCAAGATATGGGATGGAAAGATGGGGGACTCAGGAGGAAATGGGCCCAAGGGAGGAGAGGGCTCAACAGGGAGACAGAGACTCATCCTTGCCTGCTGGACCTGCTGCCTCTTGCCTCTGACTATGGAATGGGCTGGATCACTCCTAGTGCACACAATAAAACACATCTGCTATATTTAATGTTTTGAAGCTTGTGATTTTTTTTGCTTTTAATTAAGGTTTAGACAAATCACAGCTCACCTAGAGAGTGTGGGCCTAGTATCAAGGCCCTGGTACCAGAGTGAACAAGGGAAGAAAACTCACCTCTGCTCTGTAATCAGTGAAATGCATACGTCATAAGATATGACATATGCCTGGGCAATTTGTCTTTAAAAAAGCATAGGAGGAAGCGGATGCGGCCCAAGTACTTGGTCTCCCGTTTACCATATGGGAGGCCGGGGGTTTGATTCCTGGGGCCTCCTGGTGAAGGCAAGCCAGCCCGCATGGCACAGTGAACTGACAGCCTGTGCGGTGTGGTGAGCTGATGCAGCAAGATGACACAACAAAGGGAGGCAAGCAGACACAGAAAAACGCACAGCAAATGGACACAGCAAGCACAAGCAGCAAGGGGGGGATAAATAAATGAAATAAATCTTAAAAAAAAAAAAAAAAGCCACTTTCTCAGTGAGGTTTTCCCTGGCCAGCTACTTTAAAGTTTACAAAAAAAAAAAAAAAAAAAAAAAAAAAAGAATAGGACCCACTGAGTCCATCACTTTCCTTTCTGAGGAATAGGATGGAAGGACGCTATTTGGGCAGGCCAGCAAGCTAAAATTAGATTTTAATTCTAAAACAAAGTCTAAAAAATTATGTGCATTTCATTATCACCATTTTACAGATGAGTTATAGGCACAAAGATCTCAAGTACTTTCCGTGAAGTCACCCACCAAGTACATGTTAGGTTCTAAGTACAGGAAGTCTGACTTTAGGCTAAACCACTGTGAATATGACTTCACAAGAGTCACCATTCCACCCAGGTTGGGCTGATCTCAAAGCCCACTGAGTGTCTCAACTACACCCAGGTACTGTAAACGTGATGCTCTGAAAGCAGCTCCCCAGCCAGGAGAGTCATCGAACAGATGGTGGAAAGAGCCAAGCACCAGGCACTGTCCTCCACTCTTTCAACTTTATTAAATGGTGAGTGAGTGATGACTGTATATCCACAGGGCAGGGAGAGCTAAATGTAAACCTTGTGGGAGTGGTTTACAATCTGTGAGCAAGAGATAAAGAATCAGCAATTACAATTTGAGGGGTCAGTGGTAGGATAACAGAGCAAATAAGAAAGATGTTGGGAGTGGATATGGTTCAAGGGGTTGAGCACCTGCTTCCCACATGGGATGTCCTGGGTTTGGTTCCCCATGCCTCCTAAAAAGAAGCAAGCAAAGAAACTAAAAAACCAACTCAAGGGAGCCTATGTGGCTCAGTGGTTCAGTGCCAGCTTCCCATTCAAGGTCCTGGGTTCAATGCCTGGTCCTGTTATCTCAAAAAAATAAAGATGTTACCTAAGTCAGAAGAGAAAACACTGGAGCTGGGGATCAAAGGAGGAGAAGGAAGCAGCCAAGTGGTGAGGGGTTATTTCCACATCAAGGAAATAGCCAGTGACAAGTGGAGAAAGAAGAGAGAGCTTGACTCAATGGCTGACCTCCAAGGGAGGTGGGCATGGCAAACCCATTAAAAATGGGAAAAGTATTTAAATAGACATTTCTTCAAAGAAGATATACAAATGGCCAATAAGCATATGAAAAGATGCTCAAGTCCATTAGCCATTAGGGAAAAGCACTTCAAAAGCATGATGAGTTATCACTTCAAACCCATTAAAATGGCTATTACTTTAAAAATTGGAAAAGAACAAGTACTGGTGAGGATACATATAAAGAGGAAAACTTGTACACTGTTGGAAGGAATGTAAAATAATGTATCCACTGTGGAAAACAGTTTGGAAGCAACTCAGAAAGTTAAACTTAGAATTACCATATGACCTGGCAATCTCACTTCCGGATATATATCCAAAATAATTGAAAGCAGGGATTCTGACAAATATTTGTATACCAATGTTGACACCACAATAGACAAAAGGTAGAAGCCAAATATCCACCAGCAGATGAATGGATAAACAAAATGTGGTAAATACATAGGATGGAATATTATTCAGCTGTAGGAAAGAATGAAGTCCAGATGCATGTGACAACTAGATGAACCTTGAGGACATTATGTTGCATGAAATAAGCCAGACACAAAAGGACAAATATTGTATGATCTCACTGATATGAACTAAGTATAATAAGCAAATTCAAAGATTTAGAATCTAGAACATAAGTTACCAAGGGATAGAATGGGGGTAGAGAATGGAGAGCTGATGCTTAAATTGTGCAGAAATTCTATTTAGGGTGATTGTAAATGTTTGGGAATGGATAATGGTGATGGTAGCACATTATTGTGAATGTACTAATTGTGCTGAATTATGTTTGTAAATGTGGTTGACTGGAGAAGTTTAAGGTCATGTACGTTACTAGAAGGAAAGGTAGAAGGCAAAACATGGGATTGTATAACTCAGTGAACACTACTGTGGATGATGGGCTGGGGTTAATAGTACAAATGTAAGATTTTTTTTTCATGAATTATAACAAATGTATGACACTACTACATGTTGTTAATAGGAAGGTATATGGAAAAAATACACATAATGTAAACTATGGACGACAGTTATCAGTAACATCTTAATATTCTTTCATCAATTGTAACAAAAGTATCATGCTAATGCAGAGTCAATAGAGGGATACATGGAAACAATGTATTTTTTACAAAAATTTTCTGTAAACATACAACTTCCCTAATTTAAAAATAAAATTGCATTAATTTAAGAAAGCATTATATGCAAAGTGAAAGAAACTAGATACAAAGTACTACATATTCTAAGATTTCATTAATATAAAGTGTAAACATAAGTAGATTAGCGGTTATGTAGGGCTGGGGAATGATAGAGGGATTGAGAGGTGACTGCTAAAGGGTATACGGCTTTTCTTGGAGTGATCAAAGTGTTCTACACTTGATTGTGGTAATGAATGCATAACTGATTATACTAAAAGTCACTGATTGTACATTTTGGATAGACTGTATCGTATGTGAATATATCTCAATAAAACTGCTTTTAAAACTTGGGGCACACATTGTGCAGGTCTTTGTAGTCCAATATAAGAACTTTGGATATTACTGTAAGCTGGGAATGCATGAGGTTTCAGTAAAGAGTTAGCAAGGGCCAAGACCTGACTTAGATTTTAACAGGATCATTCTGGCTGCTACATAAGAATGGACCACAGTGACAAGCAGGTCAAAGACAGACGAGTTAGGGAGCTATCGCAGTAGTCTAGGTGAGAGATATGGTGGATTAGACAGTGCAATAGGAGTTCGGGAAACCAGGTGGTCAGGTTTTACACATATTTGAAGTAGCTGATGCGGATTGATGTGGGGTAAGAAAGTGACACAAACCCAAAATCCTCAAAAGCAAACATAAGGAATGAGCAAACATAAGTGGGGGATGCAACTGTGGATAAAAGTAGACTTATTATTATTCTAATATTGGAAGAACTTGTAACATTGATATAATGACAGTGGATACCAGATGATTTGAGGGCAGGGAAAGGAAAGAATAGGTGCAACATGGGACATTTTTGAATCACTGTAATTACCTATAAAAATGTGCAATGCAAAGTGTAAAACATAATGTAAACTATAGACTATGCTTAATAGCAAAGCTTCAATATGTGTTCATCAAGTGAAACGCATGGACCACACTAATGAAAGATGTTGTTCACTGGGAAAAGTGTGTTAGGGAGAGGGGATAGGGTATATGGGAATCCCCTATATTTTTTATGGAACAAATCTAAAACTCCTTTTAAAAAAAAAAAGAAAAAATATTTTTTGAATTGTGACACAGAAGTAGAAGTATCAATGAGTTGTCATGCTAGGCAAGAGGAAGACTGTGGCATCATCATGACTATTTGGTATTTGAAAACATGGAAAGAGTTTCTGAAGAGAGTGCACACTGAATGAGATCCATAGAAAACAAAAATGATACATTGGTCTTCATCAAACTTTAAACTACTGATGTGCAAAATACAAATTATAAAGGCAAACTACAGATAGGGGAAAATATTTGCAAACTTAACCATGACAAAGAAAGAACAGATATCTAGAATATTTGGAGATGATATCTGGAACAGATATCTAGAATATCGGAAGTGGATGCGGCACAAGCAAATGAGTGCCTGCTTCCCACATGGCAGATTCCAGGTTCAGTTCCAGGTACCTCCTTATAAGGAATGAACTCTGGACTAGAGTGGACTTACTGGTATTTTACTATAGACTCATTGTGATTTGTCCCGGCCAGCGGGACAGTCAACCAGGGCTCACGCCGACACAGCGAAAGGGATGTAAAGACAATTGACACAGACACACAGGAGAGATTTTCTACATGCTTCTGCTTTATTAAGGGAGGTGGTGATATATATATCATGAGAAAGGGGAAGTATGTGTAAGGCATATGCGGCAGGCTGGGATTGGACACAGTTGGTTGCTAGGGAGGGTTTGCTATTTGTGGAAGGCGGGAAGGTTTCGCGCGCCGGGGAGCAGGGTAAGCTACTTCCTCCAAGGCTAAATATGGGATCGAGCTTGTTCTTTGTTGTTGGTCGGCCATTACGTGCATTTTTAGCTTCACCTCTTTCTGACTGCCTCCAACATCTCCTCCCTTTTTGTTTTATTAGAGCCTTATTTATTGTATAGCTAGCTGAGGGAAGTAGAGGCCTCATCGTAGGAGGGGTTTCGTATATGCAAATGTGCCATTTGCGGGGGGGGGGGGGTCTGTGCCTGTCTTAGGTCGGGGCTGCACCCGATCAGTCTTACCCATCATTGGGAAGCATGGCAGCAGGAGGCCATGTCCCTGTCTTAGGTTGATTGATGGGTCAGTCCGGTTGCCCGTCATTGGCTAGCCAGCCCAGTGTTTTATTGAGCATTCTGCTCAGTTAGAACGAACCCTTGTACTAATGAGGCATGCTTCTCAGAGAACAGTTAGGTTGTACTCACTTTTAACCGTCTCCTGCAGTGCTTTGCCTCGCACTCAGCTGCTCATAGGTGGGGAGGGTTGAAGGATGTTATTACTTACTGAGGGCAGACATCTTCTATCATTTTTGGTGTCATGCCTTGATCAGAGAGGTGAAGTCGGTGGTAATGCACTTGAATTGGTTTACTTAGGGCAGAATTAATTTGATCCTTAACTAGTTGTATTATTTTTCTTATGGCCCAAGGTCCAAAAGACAATATAAGAAGTAGGGTTATTATGGGGCCTAGTAAGGGAGGAGATAAGGGAGGATTTCCGTTTAATCCACTCCATAAGGGGTTATCAGCTAATTCTTTTCTTCTTTTGTCTAGGTCCTCTTGTAACTTTTTAATTTTGTCCCGGACAATTCCAGATTTATTGGCATAAAAGCAGCATTGTTCCTGTAGAGCCAATCATATCCCTCCTTGTTCGGGAGTTAATAGATCTAGCCCTCTTCTATTTTGTAAGACTACTTCAGCCAAAGAGTCTAATTTGTCCTGTATGTCTCGGATCGTGCCGGATAGGGCTTGAACATCCTCAATTAGTTGTTTAGACAAATTTGAATAATGAGTAACAGACACTCCTAGGCCGGCAGATCCTGTGGCAAGGGCCCCTGTTATACCTAAGGTAGCCAAAAATGGGATAAGCTGTACGGCTCTTTTATGGCGGCCAGCTATAAAATCCAATCTAGGAATAGGCACAGGTTCATTTCCAGAAATAATATCTATGTCAGGGAGGAGGTAGGCTAGAGTGCATAGCCCCGTCCAATTAGTAGGCAGCAGGGAATAGGCTAGATTATTGCCGCAGACAAATACTGAACCCTGGACTGCACAGAGAGCATCAGATACATTACGTGTAAAGTTACATTGCATAAACTGGAGTATCCCTAAGTCAAGCTCATCACTATTGTGTGATGGGGAAAATAAACAAAGAGAACTATTGAAGAACATGGGTTGCACTGTAACAGGTGGGATAAGGACACAGGAGTTATTGTGATAAGGAGAATAAGCGGCATAGGGTGCTGGTATAGCTAGTGGCATAGGGGTTCCTGTACGCAGACACAGCCAACAGCCCTGAATGAACTCAGGATGGGTTTCATTGAGTAACCCAAGGGAGGCTATAAGAATATCATGGGTTTGAGCATCTATATCTGAGCTAGCAGCTTTTGGTAAGGCTAGAGGATGATATTCAATTTGAGGGAATAGTTTTTTTGCCAATTCTTCCACTCTATGTTGGATAATGATCTGTCAAGCTTGGTCTTGTGGGCCTCCCCCGTCTGACACATGTACAGGAGGTTTTTGGTTCCAGCAGAACTGATCTCCACAGGGGGCCTGGGCAAGTTTAGGATTACCCAAGACTTCAGTTCCCGATCCTCCAAATGAACCACTAGATATCTTTACCAAAATGGCAGTATAATAAGTATGGTTATTTGGACCGGTACAGGATTGAAATGAGGAGTAACAACTGTGGTGAATAGCTGGATAATAAGTGCTGCAGGGACATGGCCCCGGTTTGCCGTCATCAGAGGGGATTACTTTTGGACGACTTATGCAAACCCACTTCAACTGCAATCCTCCTGTTCTGCTAGGGGTAGATATTAGATAGGCTATGTGAGTGGGACAATGCACGTACTGGAGTTTGGTGGTATCTCTATCGGGGTCAGGCATTTTTCCCCCTCCGAAATCACAAGGCTTGCCATAGAGTTTTTTAAACAAGATGTCACGAGAAACAGGAGGTCCCATTCCTCCATGCAAGATTCTTGGCATGACACATATAAGGAAGATTTTGAGCATGGAGCAGATAGGCCGGTCCATTTTGTATATAGGGAGAGTTATAAAAGGCAGGTGGTGGCAATAAGCAGACCGATATACGTGGCAAAAAGTGAGACGGTTAAGATCTTGTGTACAGTGTTCCAGCTGCGGGGGGCACCGCCATACAGCAGGAGAGTTCCAATGGCAGTGGCAAGGCCGCACAGGAAGAGCCCCGGAGCAGTGCAGAGTTGCATTGGTAGAAGGCGTATCTTGTGCTGGAAGATAAAAGGAGAGGGTTGTCTCTGGGGGGGGGGGTATCCACCCTGGAGGTTTTGTTATTATCAAAGTTGACCTGTTTTATCAATCTTTCGGGGAGCCAGCTTGGGCTTCCTTCTCTTCTGTCATATACACAGGCTGAGCCCCGTCCCCAGATAAGTACGGGGTCAGGGCCGTTCCAGCACGATGTTAATGGGTCACGCCACATAACAGTAGCCTGATGTGATTGTGTGTTAGGGTGCCAGTGCCTGTCGGCCGCAGATTGTCCACCGACATCCAATGTAAGGAAATTAAGGGCAAAGAGAGCATGGTGCAGAAGATCTTGCGGTCATTGTTTAGAGAGATCAAGAGAGCTTTCAGTTAGGCGGTTTAGGGTGTTCTTTAAGGTGCGATGGGCTCGTTCTATGATCCCTTGACCTTGAGGATTATAGGGTATACCTGTAACGTGCTTAATCTGTAATTGCTGGCAGAAGGCTTGAAAATTTTTTCCAGTGTATCCAGGGCGATTATCGGTTTTGATTATTTTAGGTTGGCCTAGGATAGAGAAACAATGTAGCAGGTGGGATATAACATGCTTGGAGGCTTCTCCTGATTGTAAACTGGCTAGGATGAAGCCACTGTAAGTATTGATACACACATGGACATACTTAAGCTGTCCAAAGTTAGCGAGGTAAGTTACGTCCATTTGCCAGATCTCATTTGGAATAAGACCTCTGGGGTTAACTCCTAGATGAGGAACTGGCAGTTGAGTTACACAGTTTTTGCAGGTCTTGACAATTTCCCTTGCTTGCTCTCTAGTAATATTATACTTTAGGTGGAGGGTATTTGCGTTTAAGTGATGTAGAGCGTGGGCTTGGGAGGCCAGGGTTAAAGGATCTGTAAGGGCAGGGCACAGCAATTGAGTGGCAGAGTCTGCCAATGCGTTGCCCTTTGTTAGAGGGCCTGGTAGATGTTGGTGTGCTCGGAGGTGCCCTATAAAAAAGGGATGTTGCCTTCTGAGAATTGATTTTTGTAGTTTTGAGAACAGTGGAACTGCATTAGTGGAAGGTTTAATGAATGGAGTTGTTTCTAGGAGTGGTACTGATTGGGCTATATAAGTGCTATCAGTGTATAAGTTAAAAGGCTGATTTTGGAGGCAGGAAAAGACTTGCAGGACTGTGTAGAGTTCTATGAGTTGGGCTGAAGCATAGGGGGAGGGTATGGAAAAAACCTGATTTTGGATAACATAGGCGGCAGTTCCGTTTGCAGAGCCGTCAGTGAAAACTAGGAGCGCCGAATCAATGGGTGTTTGTTTTGTGACCTTTGGAAAGATAAATGGGTGGATTTTGGTGAACTGAATTAATGGGTTAGCTGGGTAATGATTGTCAATGTTGCCTGTGAAGGAGGAGCATGCAACGGCCCACTCGTCATCAGTTTGGAAAAGCCAATTGATTTGTTCTTGCATATACGGGACGATAAGGGAGTCTGGGTCCTTGCCAAAAAGTTGGCGGCTGGTTTGCCTGCCCTTAGTAATGAGGGCGGCTGTGAGAGAGATGTATGGTGAGAGTACTCGGGGGGGGGTAGCAGAAAGGTGAACCCAGAGCAGTGGACGACCTTGTTTACCTTGCAGGTTGTAACAGGATTGCCAGAAAACACCAGTTGGGGTATGATTCGTGGCCAGGATTATGAACACTAAAGGGTGGCGGTAGTCTATCTGGTAACAAGTTTGGGTTTGAATAGCCTGGTTTATGATTTCGAGCGCTTGTGCTGCCTCCGTAGTTAAGCTCCGTCGAGAGGATGGGTTAGAGTCTCCCTTTAGGATTTCGTTGAGCGGGAGAAGCATTTCTGTAGGTATTTTAAGGTAGAGGCGAAGCCACTGAATGTCTCCCAGCAATTTTTGGAAATCATGTAACGTCAGCAAATGGGAGGTTTGTAACCTGATATGAGGGGTAAGAACTCGTTGACCCCAGAGTTCGAATCCAAGGTAAGAAAAGGGGTTAGAGGTTTGTACCTTATCAGGGACAATTAGAAGGCCTTTTGCTGTTAAAAGCTTAAGATTTTGGTAGCAAGAGTGAAGTTCGGTTAGGCATGGTCCCGCTAGCAATATGTCATCCATGTAATGAAGAATATAAACTTGTGGCCAAGCCTGTCTTGTTGGATTAATTGCAGCAGCAACAAATTTTTGGCATAAGGTGGGGCTATTGGCCATACCTTGTGGCAATACCTTCCATTGAAATCGGGGCATTGGACCCTGAAAATTGGTTTGAGGAACACTGAAGGCGAAATGTTGCCTGTCCTCAGGGTGAAGGGGTATGGAAAAAAAACAATCCTTTAAGTCTATGACTATTTTATGGAAATTTGAAGGGATTGCAACTGGCGAGGGGAGACCAGGTTTTAAAGCTCCCATGGGGATCATCATCTTATTTACGGCCCGCAGATCCTGTAACAGTCTCCATGTGCCCGATTTCTTTCTTATGACAAAAATGGGGGTATTCCAGGGGGACTGGGTAGGCTCAATATGGCCAGCAGCAAGTTGTTCCTGTACTAACGCTATAGCTGCTAGGGTTTTTTCTAGTGTTAAGGGCCATTGATCAACCCATACTGGCTCTGTTTTTTTCCAGGAAATTTTTTCAGCACAGGGTACAGGGATGTCAATGGCCATCATGTTAAATCCTGTGGGAACCCAAGTCCTGTTTTGTTTGGATTAGGTTTCACTGAAATGGGTTGTTTAATACCTTGATTGTCTCTGCCTAAGCCTTTGCCAGGGAGGAAATCCATATTAAGCATTTGGGCGGCAATAGTGTTATTGGGGCTGCACATAAAGACTTTCATTTGGGTGAGGATATCCCTACCCCACAGATTGACAGGAAGATTGGGAAGGACATACGGAGTAACCATGCCTTTATTCCCTTCATCATCTTCCCAATTTAGAGTTTGTGAACTTTGGAGGGGGTTAGCGCCTCTGCCTATCCCTTGTAGATGGGTGGTAGCATCAGTAAGGGGCCAAGATTTGGGCCAGTGGTTTGAAGAAATGACTGTGGCATCAGCTCCTGTATCTAATATGCCCTCAAAAGATTTGCCATTTAGCTTTAATTTTAGAGTGAGCCGGTTGTGGGTTATGGCTTGTGCCCAATAAGCATCAGACGAACCGGGATTTTCGGTGTTCCTCTGCAGTTTTTTAAAATTGGAGTTAATATGATGCAAGGGGAGAATAACAAGCTGTGCTATTTGGGTGCCGGCAGAGATGGGGATTATGTTATGAGAGGTTGTTGCAATCACCTTGATTTCGCCTTCATAATCGCCGTCCAATATTCCCGGGAGAACTTGGACCCCTGTTAAGGAAGTGCTGGCCCTGCCCAAAATAAGACCAAAGGTGTTGGAGGGCAGCGGCCCATATACTCCTGTTGGAATAAGGAGGGGGCTGGACTCTGGGGTTAATATTGAGTTGGAGGTGGCACTGAGGTCCAATCCTGCACTCCCCGCTGTTGCTTGCCATAAGTCTGAGACATGGCAGCATGGTTTATGGTTGGGAGAGCAGGCACTAAGGTGAGGGGTGGCTGGACAAACCGTACTGCCCCTGGGTTTGTCTTGGGTGGGACCTGAGGCCGGCCCCATTGGGAGTTTCCCTGCGGCCGAGGAGGTATAGGTTGGCCAGAGATATCTGTTTTTGAGTGACACTCAGAGGACCAATGAAATCCTTTTTTGCAATGCGGGCAAACGGTTCTAGGTGGGGGGCGGGTGTGAGAGGGGGAAGCAAAGCCAAGAGGCATTGGGGATGGTGGGTTCCTTATGGGGCATTGTTTTAGAAAATGGCCTGGTTGTTTGCAATTATAACAAGTTGGGGGGCTTATTTTTTGCTGGTTTTGAAAAGTGGCTCCAATCGCCAGTAAAGCTTGTGTGGGGCTAATGCCTGAACAAAGTTTGATATAATTATGGATAGGGGTATTGCGAAAGGGGCGTATAGCCGCTTGGCAAGCGGAATTGGCATTCTCAAAAGCGAGATGTTTAAAAAACTCACTATTGGTTTCACTTTCCCCAAGTAAGTGCCTGGCCGCGTCCTTAAGTCTGCCCAAGAAATCACTATAGGACTCATCTGGTCCTTGAATGATCTTTGTTAGGGATGAGGTGGCAGAGTCTTTTTGGGGGAGCTTATGCCAAGCATGTAAAGCCGCGGCCTGTACTTGACCAATTAGTCCTCGCGGAAATTGCGCCTGTTTCATATTTAGGTTGTAAGGACTGAGCCCCAAAAGCTTTTTTTAAGGTCCAGGTTTTAGATTCAGGCTTTTGCGTGTTGCGATCCGCCTGCCGCCGGCATCGCTCCTCATATTCAGTTTTCCATAAAAGAAAATCGCCACTGGACAGGGTGGCTTTGGCTAATTGCGTCCAGTAGTTGGGAGTGAGTTCCTTTTCGCTGAGGTTTTCTAATAAGGTGACAGTAAAGGAGGCGGTGGGGCCATAATCATTCGCTGCCCTTTTTAGGTCTTTTATGTATTTTAAATTGAGAGGCTTATACTTGGAAGATTCAGAATGGGCTGACGGAGGACTAGGCGCTGCTTCCTCCTCGTCTTCTGAAGACGAGGAGGAGGCAGCTGGTTGGATTTCTTCCTGGTCGTCATTTTGAGACAGGCTGTCAGCACCATCTTGGGGCTGGTCGCCGCCTTCGCTATTTGCAGAGGCTGGAGGGGGCAAGCTATCCCTACGTGTGATAGGGAAAGCATAATGAGCACAGTGAGGAGATGGGAGAAGGCTGGTGGGGTTATTAGGAAGAGGGGGAGGACACAGCTGCGACAGCGCATGGGTAATCGCTTGTAAGGAGTTAAGTAAAGCACTGGCCTGTTGCTGATTTTGTTTAAAGGCGGTGTGGGAGCCGGCGGCATGGGTTTGAAGGCCTTCCATTGCCTCTTCAACAGTGGAGAATGGAGGCAGGGAAGTAGCATACGCAGGAAAGGCAAGGGGAGGAGCAGATGAAACGTGAGGGTTATAAGGAAGAGGATAGAAAGGAGGAAGGGGATTAATTGGATTTGTTTTAAGAGAATTATTGGGGGGAGGTGAGTTAGTGGGAGGCAACATGTCCTGATTGGTAGAAGGGGATCAGGTTCTGAGTATTCGGTTGCTAAGAAATTGGGTGGGGGTTTGTCCTGGTTAGCAGACAAGGGTGTATTGCTGTTACCGATTTGGTCCCCACCAGGGTGGTTCTCTGGTATATCAATGGTAACGGTTGAACATCTTGAAACTGGGCGGGAGCAGCTCTGTAAGACTGCCTCTCCTTGTTTGCGAAGATAGGTAATATCAGGAGAGTCAGTTTTTAGAATCTCATTGATAAGGTTCCAATAAGAGAAGGCTGTTACAGGCACCTTCTCGGGGCCAAAGGTTCTATAATAGTCTTTTAAGCAATCGCCGACTCTGAGCCAGCATTGGTGGTTGATAGTTCCCTCCTTGGGGAACCAGGGGCAAGTATCTATAATGTAAGTGAAAAATTTAGAAAGATCCTTTCTCTTGACTTTGACCCCCCGCACTTGGAGGGAATCCTTAATTTGAGTAATATAGAGCTGATGAGAACTAAGTGTTTGACCCATGATAAAGGGAAAAATAAAGATAGACTTACTCAGGTGGAAGTTCCTTCATTCGCCAGCACCGTTGTCCTTCGCGATGAATTTCTCGCAGCTATGAGTGAGGGGGCCCCCTTTGTCGATGTGGCGCTCCCGTCTCTCAGGTGGCACTTGAGCCCCACGGTGGGCGCCAGTTGTCCCGGCCGGCGGGACAGTCAACCAGGGGTCGCGCCGACACAGCGAGAGGGATGTAAAGACAATTGACACAGACACACAGGAGAGATTTTCTACATGCTTCTGCTTTATTAAGGGAGGTGGTGATATATATATCATGAGAAAGGGGAAGTATGTGTAAGGCATATGCGGCAGGCTGGGATTGGACACAGTTGGTTGCTAGGGAGAGTTGCTATTTGTAGAAGGCGGGAAGGTTTCGCGTGCGGGGGAGCAGGGTAAGCTACTTCCTCCAAGAAGGCTAAATATGGGATCGAGCTTGTTCTTTATTGCTGGTCGGCCATTACGTGCATTTTTAGCTTCACCTCTTTCTGACTCCTCCAACAGTGATTCTAGCAATGGAAGAAATTATATCATTGATGTAGAGGCAGTGGCCACTGGAGGCTCTAGGGGCAGGGGAGAGAAAGACAGGTGTAATGTGAGGGCTTTTTCAGGACTTGGGAATAGTCCTGAATTGCATTGCAATGACAGATATAGGCCATTATATATCTTCCCATAGCCTGCAGAATTGGGTGGGAGAGAGTATAGACTACAATGTGAACTATGGTCCATGCTCAATGGCAATGCCCCAGGATGCATTTATCAGTTGCAATGTGCCACACTAATGAAGGATGTTGTTTATGTGGGAGGGTGTGGGAAGTGTGGGGAGTGGGGCATATGGGAATCCCTATATTTTTTGTGTAGCATTTGTGTAATCTAAGTATCTTTAAAAATATATATTTAAGAAAATAAATAAAGCTATGAAAAACATGGAGGAAAAAAGGGTGATGTTTAAACAAGACCTGTATTTTACATATTTAGACAGTTACTTGTTAGCTGGTTTCTAGTTTAATTGGTTATTTATTTACTAATGCTTCAGCCATGTAGTCACCTAAACATTTAAATCTATTCAATTGCTAATGTGCAGCCCACCAATAATGAAATAAATGTTTTAGAAAACTGGAAAAAAAAAAACAACAACAAGCAAACAAATGAAAAGAAAAAACAACTCAGTGGAACCAATGTGGCTTAGTGGTTGAGTGCTGGCTTCCCACTTATGAGGCCTGGGTTCAACCCCTAGCCCTGGTACCACAAAAAAACAAACAAACAAAAACAAAACCCAAATATCTAGAATATATTAAAAGAACTTCCAAAATCCTAAAAACACAACCATAAAAAAAACAATCTTATTAGAAAATGGGCAAAATATATGAACAAACATTTCACCATAACAGATATATGGATGAGAAATAAATATATAAAGAGATGCTTGATAGCCATCAGGGTAATGCAAACTACACCATTTTGAATGTAACTACACACTATTAAAACAACTGAAATATAAATGAAAATACCAAATGCTGGTGAGAATGCAGAGAAACTGCATCTCTCATACATTGAGGGAAAGTAAAATAATAGTCACTCTGAAAACTAGTCAGCAGATTCTTATGAAACTAAATATATACTTATCATACAACCCAGCAAGTGCACTCCTGTACATTAATCACTTAGAAATGAAAACTTATGCCCAAACTAAAGCATCAGTTTGTTCTTTGAAAAGATTTACTCAAACTGATAAACCTCTAGCTAGGCTAACCAAACATATAACAAAGAAGATACAAATTATCAATACCAGGAATGGAAGAGGGGTCATCACTACTGGTTCCACAGACATTAAAAGGATAATCAAAGAAGACTATGACCAACCCTATGTCCAATAATTTGATAACTTAGATGTAATGGCCCAAAACTCTTTGAGAGATGCAAACTATCAAAACTCACACAAAAACAAATATATAATTAGAATAGCCCAATAGCCATTAAAATTTTGAATCTTAATTAATAACATTGCAAAAAAGAGAGAACCAGGTGCAGATGGTTCACTGGAAAATTCTACCAAACATTTAAGGAAAAATGATACCAATTCTCCACAATCTCTTTCAGAAAACAAAGCAGAGGGAACATGTTCTAACTCACTCTATGAGGCCAACATTACCCTAATGGCAAAACAAGTTAAACATATTAAAAGAATAGAAAATTGCATACCAATATGTCTCATGAACATAAAACCAAAATTTTGCCCCATTGTCTGGGACTGTTCAGCTGACTAGGATTCTCCTGGAAGGAAAATTCACAGAATAAGACATACTTCAAACGCATGTCATGATCCCTTCCCAGAATCTTTATTATTATTGTATATTTTGTGGGAAAAAACACATGCTCATTTTAATGAAAATCAAATGTTGAAAAAGCTACACAATGAAAGGTACACCTCCCTCCCATCCAGCCCCTGCTCCCTTAGTTCTACCCCCACCCAGAACTGAACAATTTCCTGCATCTCCTTTCATAGATAGCCCATCTGGGCTCAAGTATATATGCCTGTGTCTGATTGTACAGCCTATTTTTTGCACTTTTTTTTTTTACTTAAATTATTAAGTTATTCAGTCATTAAGTCAACCTTTCTTAAAGAATTTCCATCATAGACCTAATAGCTTGACCATATAACATAAAGTCACATCAGGTTATTCCTAGTGAAAGGGGGTAACATGAAAAGGTAGGACAAAAGACAGAAACCAGGACTGCCTTGGACAAATGGGAACACACAGTGATCCTGGAGCTCATCAATCTGTTTAACAGCTGTATGGCAACCCAGTTCATGGACTTATGTTAATTTACAAATCAGTGCTCTGGAGCTCCTCTCAGGTCCACGGCAGACAAATGCACGACCTCCCACTCCAAAACGAGGATGTTCAGTGTATTACAGGATAAGAAACTCAGCAGAAGGGGGTGTTCCCTCCCCAGTGCACAGGACTAACACCTCCCACAAACATCCCCAGGGCACACAAAGCTCAAGGCAGCCTAGCACCTGAGCAGCCACAGCCATCGCCAAAAGCCTGGCTGCTGGAGCCTGGACACCACCTACTGCCAAGGCCTGCAGCCTGGAACTGAGCATCATGGGAGGAAGAGGCAGGGCAGCTTCCAACACCACCCACATGCAGGCCCCATCCCCAGATCTCTGTAACCCAGCCAGGGCCTTGGGACTGGGGATGGCCCTGCCCACTTTCTGGCTCAGGCACAACAGGGTTCAGCTATTGGACCATCTGTACCACTACTCATCTTTTTGAGTTTTTTTTTTTTTTTCAAATCTTTAACATTCTCCATTTAATTTCTTTTCAGCCCTTTTGGCTTTTCACCTTCTCTTTCTACTTGTCACCCTATTTCTTAGAAATTACATTTCAATTTTGAACTTTTTTTTTTCATTTTTCTTATTTTCTTATTACTTCTCATTCATTTTTTGAGTTTTTCTAAATTTACGATATCTTATCATGTAGTTTCATTTTCTTAATGCCTTTTGTCTACTTTTCAGAAAGTATAATTCAGTACACAATGTAGATCCCAATGAAGAGTTTTCTATCATTTGTTGTGGATTACTCTGCACTTACTCCTTTTCTCCCTATATTACCTTGGTACTTGAAGATAACATGAGTTTTTTTTCTGTTGGTATTCATAAAATTAAAAAAATTTTATAGACAGAAATGAGATTGAAAATAGCTTTCCCAACAATACACATCTGTTTCTCTTTCTACATTTTGAATGAAATGTTTTAAAGTATGAAAGCTTTCTCTTCCTGACATTTCTGGATTCTATACTTCTACCACTTCTATCACTGCTACATCTTTTGGAATGGACACAATCTAGGTGAGGAAGGACTGAAACAGGAAGGTGCACACTCCAGGCTGCTGAGAGGGTTGTTCAGGTCTTTAGTCAGGGAGACTACTGTTGATGACCATATCTAGAAAAGTTCTCTTATCATTGATTGTACTTTTCAACTCCAGAATATCAGTTTCAGTTATTTTATGCTTTCTAGCTCTTTATTAATATTCTCCATTTGGTGAGACATCATCCTCATGTTTTCCTTTTACTCATTGAGTAGATTAAAAATACAGGAAAATGGTGTCAATGTAGGTGGGCAATGCTCAGCTCTTTCAAAAAGAACAGCAGAGAGGGTGCAGGGGCCTAACCCAAATGAGCTATTTTGGGAATCCACAGAGCAGGAGGCTGCAGGCATCATTCAGGAAGGAGCTGGACAAAGAGACAAAGAGCCCAAGGGAAAACCATGAGTTGCTCACCCCTGTGGCTGGAAAAGGTGGGTAAGCCCCACCCTCAAGGCAAATAGCCTCTGTGGAATCCCTGGCTCTCAAAAGCCAGATGAGTGGGAGGGAGCATTCCCTGGAAGGAAGGGGGGTCTGGTGAAGGGTGGAGAGTGGTTTCTTTTCTGTAGTTTGGGCACCTGAGCCCCCTTTGACTCTTGGGGAGGATACCAGACAGAACTGAAGTTGCCCTGGGGAGAAGGGAGGGGAAATCTGCTGAGGCAGGCTGTCATACCCAGCTGCCCTGGGAGAGAGAAACTTGGTCAAGGAAGGGATGGAAACAGGCACCTAAGTAGCCCAGCCCTGAAAACTGTTAGAAGTCCAACTCCCTAAGGGAAATGGGCAGGAAGAGCCATATAAGCTTTCAATAGCCTATTTAGCCTAGAGAGCTGCTGTAGCACAGTGGGAGAATTCCTGCCTTGCAAGTAGGTCCCTGGTTCAAGCCCTGGTACCTCCTAAGAGAAGGGGATCTAGGGAGAGGTAAGGCACACAGCTAGCACCTTATGATAAGGAATATATAGACCCAGTTTTTATTGTTTTGTTTTATGATTTTAATTTTTTTTCTTTTTCCTTTATTTTACTCATTAAAACTGGATACATCACCTGTGGAGGGAAGGCTGCAAGGTGAGTGACTGATGAACACCAGCAGCCTGAGAAGGTCTCTATGGGCCTAAGAGGGAAGACTGTTTTTCTGGGTTGTTTCTTTGTTACTCTTTTGTTTCTTCTTTGTTCTTTTCCCTTTCTGTTTCCTTTTACTTATTTTTTCAAAGTACTTTATTTCTCTTCTTTCCTTCTTTTTTTCTGTCTTCTGTTGCTTTACTTTTATTCTACAACTTCTTGTTTGTTCTTAATATTTTCTTTTTTCCTCTCTCCTTTTGTTCCCCCCGTCTATTCTCTTCTCATCTTTTTGAGCTTTTAATTCATTCTATTTCTTTTCTTTCTATTTTGTTTCTTATTTTATTTTTTCCTACTCATCTGTCTGGACTTTTAATTCATTCTATTTTTTTCTATACTGATTCTTGTTTCATTTTTTTTCTATTCCAACTCTTTTTATTCTTATTCCTTTGTATTTGTTTATGATTTTTCACTCATACTACTTAGTTTCCTAGCTCTTTTATGGTTCATCTTCTACCTTTTTTGTATTATTATTATTATTATTATTATCATTCTCTTTTCTCTTTCCTTTCCTCTGGTCCTAATATTTTTTTCCCAAGGGAACACAGACAACTACAAGAATATAGAATAAGAGGAACAAAGCATCAAAAAATAACCTTGAGGAATTACAGGAAAATGGTGATGGAGTAGGTAGGTAGAGACTGACCCTCTCACAAAAAAAGTGGAGAGAAGGCAGGTACCTATCTAAAGGAGGTGATTTGGATATATATAGAACAGGAAGGTGCTCTGAGTCATCTAGAAAGATACTGGAAAGATAAAGAAAACCATGAGTTACTTGCCCCTGTGGCTGGAAACAGAACATATACCCCACAATCATGGCAAGTAACCACATGGGCCCTGGCTTGCTGCTGCTGAGGGACTGGGGGCAAAATTCCCTGGGAGGAAGAAGGGTCTCACAGAGGCTGGAGAGTGGTTTCTTTGTGGTGAGTGTGGCTAGCTAAGACCCCTTTGGATCTTGGGATGGACCCAGACCTGACTGGGAGAGGGGAGGGGGATCCACTGAGGTAGGCTGTCACACCCAGCTGCCCTCCTGGGGAGAGAAAGCAATTATATTAGAGAGGGGTAAGGGACAGGTATCTAATCAGCAGGACTCTAGCACGCTATAGAAGTCTAAAAACACCTGGGGGAAAGGTGGCATAGAGCTCTCTAAAGACAGATTAACCTAAGGAGACAATTTAGCCCAGTGCAGGAATTTCTCTCTTACATATATAAGGCCCCTGCTTTGATTCTTGGGTCAATCAAGACCATGATCCACCTTGTTATCAGGCACCCAGCTTATTTTATGACAAGGAACATATATTCTTTTGGTTTTAGGCTTTCTTGCATCTGTTATTTCTTTTTTTTTAAAAAAGTTTCCTTTTTTTTTTAACTTTTAAAATTTTAATTGCTAAAACCTGCAGAGGGCAGTCTGCAGGGTGATGGACTGATGAAAACCAGCAGCCTGAGAAGCTCCTTAGGGTCCTAAAGAGAAGGATGTTTTACCTTCATTGTTTTGTTGTTGTTGCTGTTTTGGTTCTTGTTTTTGTGTTTCCCTTTTCTTTGCTTCCCCCCCCCTTTTTTTTTTATTTTTTTCTGATTGTTTTCTACCTACATTATTTCTTTTCTTTCCTTCATTTTTCTAACTTCTGTTTTCTGTTGTTTTTCATTCATATCACCTTTTTGTATTTGGGCTTCAATTTATTTTTATTTTTAGTTTTTTATTTTTATTTCTCTCACTCTTTTCTTTCCTTATTTTTTTACTTTTTTTCTTTTCTTTTTTCTTTTCCTCTCTTCTCATCATTCTGGGCTTTTAATACATTCAGTATATTTTTCTCTATTTTTGTTTCTCATATCATTTTTCTATTCCACTTTTTAAATCTTTTTCCTCTGTTCTTATGACTTTTTACTCGTGTTAATTATTTATTTTCCTAGGTTTTGTATGGCTCCTCTTCTACCTTTTATTATTATTACTACTATTATTCTTTTTCTATTCTTATATCTATCCTTTTCTCTCGTCATATTTTTTTCAAGGGAACACAGACAGCAGCTGTGAAACCTTACAACACACAAAACAACAAAATAAAACCCTAGGACAGAAAGAGAAGCAAACCAAATGAATAAATCCATCAAGATAAACAAATGTCTAGACACCAAAAAAAATTATAAGCCATACTAAGAAACAGGAAGATATGGCCCAGTCTAATGACAAACCAAAACACAAGAGGAGATGCAGAACATGGAATAATCAAAAACATGCAAACAAATATCATGAATCAACTTAATGAGATGAAGGAAGAGATTAAGGATATTAAGAAGTCACTGGGAGAACATACCAAAGAAATTGTAAACATACATAAAAAGATAACAGATATGATGGCGATGAATGGCACAATCCAAGAAATCAAAATTACACTGGAAGCACATAACAGCAGACACATACTTGTCAAATTGTCCAATGCTCACGACAAAGAGAGAATATTGACAGCAGCAAGAGAAAAAAGATCCATCACATACAAAGAAAGCTTGATAAGATTAAATGCTGATTTCTCATCTGAAACCATGCACGCAAAAAGACAGTGGTGTGATAGAGTGAAGGTGCTAAAAGAAAAAACTTCCAGCCAAGAATTCTCTATCTGCCAAAGCTGGCATTCAAAATTGAGGGAGAGTTCAAAATAATCATAAGCCAAAATTAAGAGAGTGTGCGAATAAGAAACCTGCCCTTCAAGAAATACCAAAGGGAGTTCTGCAGGATGAAAGGGAAAAACAGGAGAAAGAGAGGTGGAGGAGAGTGTAAGAAAAACTAAAAAGATAAAGAGAAATAAAAACAACACATGGCATACATAAACCTAAAGAAAATATGGCTAATATCAGTAATTCCTTGACAGTAATAAAACACTGTTAAAGGCTTAAACTCTCCAGTCAAGAGATAGAGATTGGCAGAATGGATAAGGAAATATGACTCATCTATATGCTGCCTACAAGAAACTCACCGTTGGCCCAGAGATGCAAGGAGACTGAAAGTGAATGGCTGGAAAACAATTTTACATGCAAACAATAAACAGAAGAGAGCAAGAGCAGCTATACTAATATCAGGCAAATCAGACCTTAAATGTAAAACTAATGTAAAAGACAGAAAAAGAACACTGTATATTAATAAAAGGAGAAATCTATCAAGAAGAAAGAACAATCATAAACATTTATGCACCTAACCAGAACACCTCAAAAGACATGAAGAAAACATGAGAAAAACTAAGTGGAGAAATGGATGCCTCTACAATTATTTGTGGGGGACTTTAATACACCATTATCACCATTAGACAGTTAACATCTCAATAAGAATCAATAAAGAAGCAAAGGCCTTGAATAATACATGAGAGGATCTGGACCTAACAGACAAATACAGAACATTACATGCAAATACAATGGGATATACATTCTTCCCAAGAGCACATGGATCATTCTCAAGGATAGACCACATGCTAGGCCACAGAACAATTCTCAATGAATTCAGAAAGACTGAAATAGTACAAAGTAATTTTTCTGACCCCAAAGGAATGAAGCTGGAAATCAGTAAGGCACAGTGAAGCAGATTAGGCACAAAGATATGGAAGTTAAACAACACACTCTTAGACAATCAGTGGGTCAAGGAGAAAATTGCAAACAAATAAGTAACTACTTTGAAATGAATGAAAATGACAATACAATATATCATAACCTATGCAATGTAGCAAAAGCTTTATAGAGAAGGAAATTCATAGCCATAAATGCTTATATTAAAAAAGAAGAAAGTGCTAAACTGCACACCTCGAGGAACTAGAAAAAGAACAACAAACTAACCCCAAAGGAAGTAGAAAGAAGGAAATAAAGATTAGTACAGAACTAAATGAAATTGAAAATAAAAAAAACACTGGAAAAATACACAAAACCAAAAGCTGATTCTTTGAGAAGATTAATAAAATTGATAAACTCTAAGACTAACAAACAAAAAAAGAGAGAAGACGAACATACATAAAATAAGAAATGAGGAAGTGGTTATCACTACTGACCCCACTGAATTAAAAAGTATCATAAGAGGATATTTCAAAAAATTATATGCCAACAAGAAAGATAATTTAGAGGAAATGGACAAATTCCTAGCCAACACACAAGCAGCCTACATTGACAAAATAAGCAGCTGATGAACGCAACAGAACAAGGTGTAAATATATGAAGAAAACTACACAACACTGTTAAAAGAAATCAAAGAAGACTTAAGTAAATGGAAGAATATTTCCTGTTCATGGATAGGAAGACTAAATAAGATTTCTATCCTACCCAAAGTGATTTACTGATTTAACGCAATCACAATAAAAATAACCAAAGCATTTATTACTAAATTGTGAAAGCTAACTATAAAATTTATTTGGAAGGGCAAGAGGCCCCAAATAGCCAATGACATATTGAAAAAGAAAAATGAAATCAGAGGAATCACACTACCTGACCTTAAAACATACTACAAAGCTACAGAGGTCAAAATTGTATGGTATTGCCACAAGGATAGACATACTGACCAACAGAACTGAGTTCAGAGTTCTGATACAGATCCTTACATGTATAGTCAACTGATATTCAACAAAGCCACCAAGCCCATTGAACTGGGAGAGAATGGTGCTTGGAGAACTGGATATCCATATCCAAAAGAATGAGAGGAACACCATCTCACACCTTATATGAGCCAAGTCTATAAAGATCTTGGAAGGTAATGTAGGTCCTTTCTGTTCCTTCTGGTATAGATTACTGTAACAGAAATGCAAGCTGTAGCCTTCAAAGTCATTACTAAGGTGATGAGGAGAATGTGATCAAGGTAAATGAAAACAACTCAAACCTCTCTTACACATTTTCACCTGTTTTTTTTTTTTTTTTCCTGTCATGTTTCAAAGTTTCCCTTGTTGTGGTATGCTTTTGGTTAGTACAGTTTTCTGATAAATTTTATTTGGATAGTTTTGTCATTTACGAGATGCTTTTTTGAATGGACTAACACTAGGATTTCCTAATATACTATCTGTTGTTGTTGTTTTAGGAGGCACCTGGGAATGAATCCAGGACCTCATGCATGGGAAGCAGGCACTCAACCACTGAGCTACAGCCACTCCCAATAAGAGTTGGGGTTTTTAATTTGTTTGTTTGTTTTTAGCAGATACTGGGGTCGAACCTGGGATCTCGTACAAGGGAAGCAGGCACTGAACCACTTGAGCTACATCTGCTCCCCCAATATACTATTTTGCTGTTGCCATTCTGTTCCTTTAAAAGTTACCAGACCTTTAAATTTGTACTTTGTGAAGGACTTTCCCTATAGTCCATGCTCTGAATTTCCAGACATACATTCTAGTATTTTGCTCTTTTGGAAGTTATTATTTAAGCAAAAGTTTTAGAACATCCTATGGACTTTTTATCTCTTTACTCATCATTTTTCCTCACTGTTTCTCTCAATCTGCCTTTGTTTGCTACACATTTGAACTGATGTGGAGATAGGAAGGTGAGAGCTCCTCTATGGTTAGTTGTTTTTCTTTTTTTGTCCTCAAATTTATTTTTGACATTTCAACAATCTCTCTCTAAAATGCATACTGAGAGTGTGGTTGTTATATAAATTTATCATTTTTCTTTTGGGTTGTACTATTATTTTTACAAAGAATATTGGGAGGAAGTTACCTAGACAGATACCATTGTCCTTAGGTAACCCTAAGAGTCAGTTTCAGTTTATAATAGGATAAATATTCATAGATAGAATCCATATAAAGGAAAGCTCTTTGGCATCCACAATATTTTTCAAAACTGTAAAATGAATACTGAGACAAAGCATTGAAAAAACCTGATACATCTGAGAGTGTGAGCTCAGGAATGGAGAGTCCATTTCTAGATCCCCTGATGCCTTCAGGGAGGTAGTCACTGTGTTAACAAATTTATAATAGAATGAAAATGTAGACATATGAGAAGCCCTTGAAGTGCTGGGTTCATTCAATGGCTGTTTAAGTCATGGAAACTCCTCAAGGTAGAAGAGGACAGGTGCTGAAAAGAGAAACAATTCCTACAAAGTACTAGCAATCTGCATTGGCCTTTCAGAGATTTAGGGCTCAATTATTCTCATCATTTGAGACTGGTCCACTTATCCCAGTGGGCCTCTAATTATATGATAATTGTCTGGTAATGCTATACACAGAAATGTAATTGAGTCACCAGAAGAATAATTATAACAATAACAACACTAAGGATAACAATAGAATACTATGGATGGAGGCTGTATTACTTCATTCCTAAGGAACCTAAGAGGTACTATCTCTGTCTTCACATTAGGAAATGAGACCCAGACAATTGAACTAAGTTGCCCAATTGATAAGAGCAGAGTCTGGATTCAGCCCTGACCCTGTGACTCCAATGTCCATGACCCTAATCACATCAACCTTCAGACTTTGAACATCATAGATGCTGTCAAAATATCATGGATAAAGTGTTGGAAAATCATTTCAAGACAAATCTTCACAAGACCATTCAAGTTTTTTTTTTTCTTTCATAGATGTAGCACTCAAAATACATCTTACTACAATTTATATACACTAATCCAAAAAATTACGATACAGAAAACAAAGCAAAGGAAATGAAAATCACAAATAATCTCACCATCAAGGAAATCACTTCCAATACTAGAAACCGTTTTTTCTCTAACATTTCATACCAAATAGTTATATGTAAACTGATAATTTAATAATATCATGACACTACATATATTTTACCAGTAAGTATTCCAGTTTTCTCTTTCATGCAGATCTTACCATATCAGATATTTGTTTTCAATGTGTTACTGGTTAAATTTTGTTCCATCATATTCATATACCAATCTTTAACCTAGTTACAATAGCTTTATTGACATAAAATTTACATACTAGATAAATCACCCATGTAGTGGTTCTTTAACATTTTACCCATTGCTTTAAACAAAATGTTGTTCTGAAATTTCTGATCAGGAAATACTTAAATACATGTAGGAGATTCTTTCTTAAGACTACATTTCTATATTTGCACTCCTTATTAAAAGCCTATTATAATGTCACACTTTTAAAAATGATTATTAGTATATAATTTACATAAAGTTTTTAGTTTTAGTTTTTATAGTTTCTGTTCAATGTCAAAGATGAGAAAGAAATGGTTACATTTGCATTAATCTAATTGTTTGATTTATTATATATAATTTCATTTATGTTTTTTTTTTGTGGATAATTTTACTGAGGCAATATTATTTATGTATATTTTGTTTTTTAAAGTGATCTCTCTTTTCCTAAGAAATAATTCATATATATATATATTTACATATATTTTCATTTTGACATTTAAAACTGTAAGTGACCTAGACATTTTGGTATACGCGGTCAAGGGGGAAAATATGTTTTCATGTTCCTGTCATTTTCTAAAAAATGACATTTATTGAATATTGATAATTTTCTACATCTATTTTTAAAATGGATCAAATTCTAACAGATGACTATGTTTTGGGAATGTTTCATTGATCTGTTTACAAAATATGTACCACAACTACATGTGTATCATAGGGAAATTGCCTGAAGTTCTGGAATTTTTTTTAGAAAACACTGCTGTCACCCAGGTACTATGGAGACTGTAGGTAAATGGTTTCCAGTGACTGCAAAAGCATGGAATAGATGGGGAAGGCTGCAGGAAGACCCTTCATCCAGTCTGGGCAGGGAAATGTTAAAAGTGGGAACTGAAAGAAGAGAAAGTTGATACCATCTGTGGAGCCCCCTCTCTGTGCTCATCACTGAGTGAAAAGCTGGTGAGGAACAAAAGAGCCTAGGTCTCTGGCTTCACAGGGCTTCAAGCCTACAGAGAAAATGACGATTATGCAAACTATGCAAATCTATTAGGATTTACAAGTCTGTACATTGAAAGAAAAGTGTAGGAACCTTTGAGGGCATGTACACAGTGCATCCTGACCTGAACTGTGTGTGGAGTGAATGATTTCTTCATAAAACATCATATACACAAGACTTTACTTTTAAAATTGCCAATACTTTCTGTCCTCTGAGGAACCCTACATGTCTGTGCTTACTTGTCACACAGTTCATGGAGAAGGAGGTAGGTGTCAACCCTGTGTGTACCTAACCCATGATGCTACACCATGGGCAAAATCTCCTGCATCCTATATTTTGGAGTGGCATCCAGTGACTATTTCATAAGCTCATACAGGTTTGTTGTGGTTTGAAAATATGTTTACAATTTCTTTGACCAATCTGCCCTAACACTGCCCTGCTGCCTAGAAACTCTGGTGACAAAGGTCAAGGCAAAGTCAGCTTCAACCCACAGACATGTGAGTGAAGTCAAGCCAGGTGATTCAAACTCCCAACTGTAGAAACATCCCCAGACAGGGAGCTCTCTCTATTAAAGCCCCAGAGATCATAAAGCAGAAATGGTGAATCCCACTGCTCCCTGCTGAATTCCTAATCCCATGAAACATGAGCAAACTAACAGTGTTTTCTATAATTAATTAATAAACTAGGATTTCAGTTTTGTTCTTCCTCACCTTGAAGAGGTGGGGGGCCAAGATCATTTTCCCTCATATAACTTATTTTCAAAAAAATAATAATGTACAGTTCTAGGATTCAGTTTTTAAAATAAAACGTTTACTCTGAAATGACACACTTGTCCATGTAAAACACATGAGTCTAGATAGTAGTAGTTGGACCTTGCAATATAGAGAACACATGTATTCTGAAAATTCCATGATTGCCCGTAGTCCTGGTTATCTCACGATACTCATGTGGCTTCATGGTTCTGTCACTCTGTGCAGAGAGAGATTCAAATTTGGCAGAGGTATAAAAGCTCTCAGCTTCATCCCTACAGTTCATAGACATGGGGAATCTCAATTGCTGTTTGACAGGTATGCTCATATGAACCTGCTTAATTAAATCACTCCCTCCAAATAGGCTAGTTAACTTTTCACAAATTAGCATCTTTTTTCAATTTCCCCTCTCCAACTGTCATGCAGCATTTTATTTTTTTTTATTTTTTATTTTTTATTATGGGTAAAAATCAAAATTCTCACAATACATACAAACATTTGCAAAATGATATATAAATATATATGCATATATGTGTATTTACTTACAAAAATGTTATTTATATATATATATACATATATTTTAAGAGGTGCTTAGATTACCCAAAATATTACACGGAACCCACTGGGATTCCCATGTTGCCCACCTCCCACACCTCCCACCACATCCCACACAAACATCTCCAAGTGTGGCCCACCACCCTCAATGAACTTACCCATCCTGGAGCCTTGCCACCAACCATAGACCACAGTTCACACTGTAGACCACACTCTCTCCCACTCAGTTCTGAGTGGTGTGTGCTGATTTAAAATGCCCTACATCCGTTGCCACAACAGTACTCAGGACAACCTCCAACTCCCAAAGAAGCCCCTGTATTTCAACTGCTCATCCCCTCCCTAACCCAAAAGTGTCAAGTGGCCACTGGCTCCACTTCATTGTTATAATTTCTTGCATTGCCAGAATCACCATATGTGAACAAGAGAATACCATCAAGTCCACTCTAGTCCATAGTTCTTCCCCCAATCCTGAGGAGACTGGGATGGTGATGTCCACTCCAACTCCAAGTGAGAGAGGGCTTATATCCCATGGATATGGTGGGTGGGATGATCCTGCCTGCAGATGCAGGCCCTCTCCATTCCCTGGGATGGCCATTGCCCATCGTTGTCTCCTCACCAGGTGACTTGAATGAGTCCATTGAGCTCGAGGGTAGGAGTTGCAGCTCCACCTAGATTTCATGCACACCTGGCACATAGGTAGGCGGGAGGCTCCAGTCTCTGGAAGTATACCTAAAAACTCCAGCATCACATATAGGTTTGAATAGAAGGGACTGGTGAACCATGTGCAGGGAGGACTTATTTGAGTCTAATTCTGTCACTCTCAGGAACACAGATTCCAAAATAGAACCAACTGATAAGGCATCAGTCTCTGGGGCTATCCCCCCTTATATAGGACCAGTGTGTCTCCGGAGCTCTCAGGAACCCCAATGAGTGGGGTGATAGGCACTTAGATGTTCTATGAGCTCCTACTGAGGTGTGCATAAGAGTTACCTCTGGGATGACCTCCCGACTCTCTTTGAAGTCTCTTAGCCACTTGAACTCATTTGTCTTTACCATTTCCCCCTTTTATTCAAGGTCTTTTTCCAGTTGCATGCAGCATTTTAGATGTATTTTATACTTTTCTGTTACTCGTTAATTTGTATTCTTGTTTCTTCTATCAACCTGGTTGCCTAAAATGAGAATTTCCATTTAGAAAAATTTAGTATTTCTTATTAATCCTTCAGCCCTCACTCCTGTCCCCACTAGGTATTCACTGGGGAAATATTATAAAGTCTATTTTGATGGTGTTTTTTACTCATCAAAGATGTAGCAAATTATTGATTTCAGAAATCTGGAGTGAATCTGGACGGTGGGGATGGGAAAGGAAGTGTTTCACAAAATGAAGGGGTTTTAACTTCCTTTTCTTCAATTCACCTGAAATGTCTATTTAACTCAGTATAATTGGGGGCCTGTTGCTTCCATTCATATCACCAATTTTCCAAAACAAATGGTAAGAATTTGATTTTCCCCACTCAAACTGATTTATAGATTCAATAAAATACCAATCAAAATTCCAAAAGCCTACTGTAGAAAATTAGAAAAGGCAATTATCAGGATTGGATGGAACATGGCCAATGGGTTAAGCAGATAAGGCTTAGCTCTCACTAAACAACAAAGAAAGAGCCAGAGGCTGCCATGGGGACCAGGTTTGGGGCAGAGCAAACCAGGACACTACTTACCAACTAACAGAAAAGTGAGGGTCAGAGACATGAAGAGGCCAAAACAAGAAATTGTGAGTTATTAAACCTCCAGGCTGCCGGGAAGGGATCCTCTCCCCAAACCCCAATATAGGCAAAGATAAAACTCCCAGTGAATTGTATCTCAAGAGGAGAGCAGACATCTACCTCCACAGGAACATGCTCTGAGTCATCTAGGAGGGTACTGGACAGAGAGGGAAGCCAGGAATAATCACTGGTTGCCTACCTCAGTGGTTGGAAGGGGCATAGATACTCGGCCCTCAGGGTGGACAGAAAGGTGGAGCCCCTGGACTCCTGCTCCAAATGGGAGTGTGACAGCAGATTCCCTGCAAAGGAGAGGGATCTGGGAGGGTGGAGAGTGATTTCTTTGTGGTGTGTTTAGCCAGCTCGGCCCCTCTTGAATATTGGAAGGGACCCTGACTCAACAGGGAGAGTGGAGAGGGATCTCGTCTGGCAGGTGGTCCCACCCAGCCACCTAGGTAAGGAGAGGAATAACATCAGAGAGGAGGCAGAGTCAGGTGGTGATCAGCACCACTCCAGGTGACTGCAGGGAATCTAACCTGCCCAGGGCAAAAGAGGAGGATAGCCTTCTGAAAGGCTAACTAACCTAAGGAGGGAGAATCGCTCAGTGGTTGAATTCCTGTCGAGCATATATGAGATCCCTGGTTCAATTCCTGACTCTTACTTGAGAAGTGATCCACCAGGTTATCAGGCATCCAGCTAAAACTTTATGACAGGGAACACATAGACATTTTCTTTGTATTAGGTTTGCTTGGATCTCTTATCTTTTTAAAAAAAAAAAAAAAAGTGTTCCTTTTATTTCCCTTATTTTTCTCACTAAAACCCAGTTCAAAACCTGCAGAGGGCAGGATACAAGGTGAGTGATTGAGGAACACCAGAAGCCAGAGAGGATCCTTAGGGGCCTAAGAGAGAAGGCAGTTTTTCCATTTACTTTTTTCCTTCTGTCTCCTTTTTTTAAAAAACAGTCACTGCTGTATGGTTTCTTGCTTGTTTGATATCCCCTTCCTTTGTTTCGCTGATTGTTTATTTTTCTTTTGGTTACTGATTTATTCTACCTACACTATTTGTTTTCACTCCTACATCTTTTTATCTTCTGTTTTCTGTTGTTCTTTCATTCCACCTCTTTTATTTGGTCTCCAGTTTTTCCTGTTTGTATTTATCCCTTGCTCCTTTTTCCTGATTATTTTCTCTTTTTCACAATTTTCTTTTACCCTCTTCTCACCATTCCAGCCTTTTAATTGATTCTATATATTTTTCTATATTGTTTCTTATTTCATTGTTTCTATTCCACTCTCCAAATCTTATTCCTCTGTGCTTCTTACTCGTGTTAACTATTCAATATTCTAGTTCTTATACGGTTGCTTTCCTACCTTTTATTATTATTATTACTATTACTCTTTTTTGTCTTCCTTTCTCTTTACTTTTCTTTATTACTTTACTTTATTTCTTTCAAAGGAACATACACAGATCTCTCTCACAAAAAACAACTGAGTGGGGGCAAGATCTTGCCCAAGTGAGCTGTTGTTGGAACCCACAGAGCAGGAGGCTTCAGGGCATTGATCTGGAGAGAGCTGGACAAACACATAACTTCTTCATGGTGCAGCTGGCTTGGTTCTTGGTTGCTGTGTTTCCTCTTCCTTGATTTTCCCTTTTCTGTGTATACTGATTTTGTCTACCAATGCTATGTCTTGTCTTTCCTTCATCTTTCTATCTTCTGCTTTCTGTTGTTTTTCTAACATTCCAACTCTAGCTGTTTAGTCCTCAATTGTTCTGGTTTTTATTTCTATCTTGTCTATCCTGTTTTCTTTCATTATTTTTTGTCTTTTTGTCTTTTCTCTTTTGCTCTCTCCTTATCATTCTGGCCTTTTAATTCATTCTATATATTTTTCTCTATTTGGTTTCCCATTTCACTGTTGGTACACCACTTTTTTATTCCTTGTGGTTGTTCCGAACCACTTGTTGGCGGAAGGGGAACGCTGAGTGGCAACCAGCGTTCGGGGGCCCAGACGGCGTGGAGGGTGCACGGAGGAAAGACCACCGCGGAGACGAGGTAAGTACGCAGGTCTAATTTATTACAGGAAGGTTTGTTGTTTATATAGGTTCTGATAAGGGAAGTGAGTTAAGGACATGATTGGAGGAAAAGGGGTGACGTACATAGTAACTGGCAAAAAAGATTTTTAGAAAAGGTTATGATTGGACATTGAGGATTGACTGAAAGAAGTCTTTTCAGGTTCATGCCGGGAGTCACGTAGCACTTGGCAGCCATTTTAGCCGCTTGGGGGCTCCATTTTAGGTGTCCCTACCACAATTCCTCCTTTCTTTTTATTAAAGGAAAGAGAGGTTGGCATTAACCAGCTGGGGGAAGTAGAGGTCTCATTCCCGCAGGATCGACAAGCCAGTTGTTAGGTTACAGTAGGCTAGGGGCGTCCCCTTCTAGCCGTCCGTACTCCGTGACTACAGTTTGGGCTGCGCACACCCATTGTAGTGGCCGTCTTTTTTGCTCTGTTTTTTGAGGGAGGGGATATTTGCAGAGCAACCCCTATGCTAATGAGGCATACTTCTTAAGGAGCCTGGAAATGGCTTAGTTTTATGCCCTCCTTTGCAGTGCTTTGCCTCGCACCCAGCGGTACCACTGATGGCAAGTTCCAGGAATTGTTTGCCGGTTCCCCTTTGGGGAGATGGTAATCTTTGTGCTCGAACATCAGATTTTTGGACATGACCCAAGAGAGAGCGGTGGGTGTAGAGTGGAAGAGAAGGAAGGAAAGGAAGGCAGGGGGACAAAGCACTTAGGGATTTGGGTTATAATGGGGAATCCGGGTTTTCTTATGGGACGCATCTTGGTGTTTTTTTCTTAAGCTTAGGGCGCTTCTTTTTGCTGCTGGGCACTGTATAGTTCTTCCTTTTGTTGTCAGGTGCTGTATAGGTGACGGTTTCTCGGGTGGCCAGGCGTTGATAGTGAACCTGTGGAGAGGGGCTCAAAGCGGCATTAACTTGCTCTTTAATTAAACTGATAATTTTACGAACAGCCCAGGGTCCAATGGCTAGAATAAGAAGAAAGGTTATAAAAGGGCCTAGCACTGGGAGGAAATAATGGAGGATTCCATTGAATTCCCAAGAGGGGTTTGTTAAAGCTGTTTCTCTTTCTCTTTTTCGCTTTGTTAGTCCTTCTCTAAGTTGGGCCATGTTGTTTTTGATAAGGCTGGAGTGATTAGCATAAAAGCAACACTCTTCTCCTAAAGCAGCGCAAATTCCTCCCTCTTTTAGGAAGAGGAGGTCTAGTCCCCTGCGATTTTGGAGGACAACTTCAGATAGTGAGTTTAGAGATTTTTCCAAATGAGAGATGGAGGTTTCTATACGGGCTAGATCTTCATCTACGGCCCTTCTGATAGAGGTAAGAGCTGATTGTTGTAAACCCAAGGCGACAGCCCCAGTGCTAACTCCTGTGATACCTAGAAGGGAAGCGATTGTGACGGCAGTGATAACTTCTCGTTTTTGTACATGAGTTGGTAGAAGGTTGCTCTGCCAGGAGTCAAGGAATCGGTTATTATCATGAAAGTAGATGCGGGGGAAAACAGTTGCGAGCACGCAAGTTTCACCAGTGGCGTTAAGAGTTGTGACACTGAGGCATGGGGTGAGACCGGTAGAAGAACATAGCCACTTTGTATTATTGGGGGGTAGCAGAAACTTTACATCTGTTTCAGGGGTATTGGTAAGGTTGCAAAGAGTTTTCATGTAGGGGGTAACAGAACCTCCAATTTTTGTAATACAGAGCCCACTGTGGGATACGGATTGGACGGTTAGTCCTATTTTTGTTTGGTTCCAATTACAAGAGGTGGGATTGGGGTCAGTAGAACTGTTGTAGGAGGCATTAATGGCTATAGCTTCGTAATAGGGCAACATGTAAGAGAGACACAACCAGCAGGCTTGGGTAGAGTTAGGGCTGGAAGAGTTCAATGCGAGAAAGGAAGCGTTAAGGAGGGATAAAAGTGGGTTGTAGAGTGACAGCAAAGACGTGGTAAGTGAGAGTGGGATGTTGGTGGAGTTGGATAACTGTACGCTGGCTGAAGCCGAAGATGAGGGCAGAGGAGGAGGAAGTGGTTGTGGGTTGAGCACTGGGTTGGGGCCAACTGCAGTGGTAGGTGGGGGAGAGGGCTGTGTTTTTTGTATTTTGAAAAAGGTGCCATAGTCGTAATGGCCCATGTAGAGCCGAATTCCCCACGTGCGGCCAGATAGCCATTGGACGTTGGTGGGGTTTTGTACTGTTATGGTGATATTGGGCCAGCCTGTAGCTTTTATGTGTTTGTCATTGTTAGGGGGATTGGACCATCTGTGTGCTATTGACTCACATCCCCAGGAGGGACAGTAATAATGTGAGGGATCATGACAGGAGGAGTGGGAGGAACCTGTTGAAGAGGGGCAAATGTAATAGCCTGACACCTGTGCCAAGGCTGCTATAAGGGAGGGCTCTCCTGTTCGTGCTGTTTGTCGTAGGTAGCAAACTTTGGATGTGGACCCGTCAAGGGAAGGGATTTTATTGCCTTGCGGGCTGCAGCCTTGGGGGTAGAGGACAGGGAATTTGGGACTGCTAATACCATATTGGTAAGGCAACAGGCATGCAGGGTGCAAGAGGGAGCGCCGGATGTGACATTATAACGGAGGGTGATTTCTTCTTGCCAAAGCTGTAACGTCCAGTTAAAAGGTTGATGATCATTATTAGCAAGCAAAAAGGAGGGAAATAGAAGGAGAAGGGTGAGGATTTTAAAAGGGGGTGCCATTAGAAAATGAAGAATGTGAGTATAGTAAGAATGGTAGTTATAGAAAGGGAGTAACAGTGAAGAGGAAGGAGTTGAGAGAAAGGTATTACTCATGGTTTGTTGTTCCTTTTTTGGCAGGCCGTGGCAGGACGAGTGTTTTTTCCTGGGACCCAGATAGGTTGCGGTGCTTCTTCTGGAAAGACACAAGCAAAACCCCTCCCTTGGGCTAAAAGAGGGCTAGGTCCTTTCCAAGTATTGTTTTCGGGGTCTTTCCAATATACCATAGGGGCCACTGTAGGTGTATATGACGGTCCCCAATGTTTGTGGAGTGGAGACAGTCCCTTTTTATCAAATGTGAGGAGATTCATATGAATGAGACAGCTGGTAATAATTTCACTAGGAGGACTGTGTGGCCGTAACGCCTTTTCCTTTTGAATCAAGATCTTTAGCTGTTGATGAGTACGTTCTACTATTCCCTGACCTTGAGGATTGTAAGGAATGCCAAAGTGGTGTGTGATGTTGTATAATTTTAGAAAGTTAGCAAAGGATGTACTGCGGTAGGCAGGGCCATTATCGGACTTAACATCCCAGGGGACTCCCATGAACAGAATGGCTTGATGCAGAGCTTTGATACAGTGTTTTGCTGTTTCCTCAGCTAAGGGAACTGCATAGCAGAGATGAG
Source organism: Tolypeutes matacus (assembly GCA_026826555.1). Lineage (NCBI taxonomy): Eukaryota > Metazoa > Chordata > Mammalia > Cingulata > Chlamyphoridae > Tolypeutes > Tolypeutes matacus. The sequence goes on along the minus strand of JAKSZT010037117.1, from coordinate 721,566 downwards.
AGAAGGTATCTATGGTGACATGAACAAACTTTAGGCGACCAAACGAGGGGACATGTGTACCGTCCAACTGCCAACGAGAGTTGGGTTTAAGGCCGCGAGGGTTAACTCCCTGGGGTTGTAATGGCCCTTATGGGAGAAATGGAGCACAGGTTTTACAAGATCTAACCAGATGTTTGTATGTTTGGATGTTAAGGTCTGGCAGCAGATGTTTCAGAGAGATCGCTGAGAAGTGAAATTTGGAATGTAGTAGCTTGGCCTGATTGATGAGATCTCCAGGTGTTGCAACTGCTGTCATAGACACGGCACAATCTGCTAAATGGTTGCCATGAGCTAAGGGCCCAGGCAGATTGGAGTGACTCCTGATATGTGTGATATACCAGGGAGCAGTGCAGTGTTCAATTAGTTTTTGAAGGCGTAATAATGCCTTATCAATAGGTGTTTCTTTAGGAAAGAATGTGCTAGCACCTGGCAAATTTGAAGAGTGTAGAGGCTATCAGTAAAAATATTCAGGGGCTCAGAGGGGAACAATGTAAGTGCCAGATGTACAGCTTCAAGTTCCCCTGTTTGTACAGAGTGAGGATTAGGCTTGACATATGTGGAAGGGGAGCCTATGTTAGGCTGGTAAACCACAACAGCATATTTTGATCTGGAGGCATCTGTAAACACAGTAGTACTTGAAGGGAGGGGGGAGGAAGAAGGATAAGGGTAAAAAGGGTCTGAGAATGGCAACCAAATGAGCCCTTGAAGTAGTTTATGTTGAGGATAATGGTTGTCAAAAGTTCCAGTAAAGCCTTCTACTAAAATTTGCATTTCTTCATTGTTTTGAAGGAGTTGAGTAGTAGCCACAGCCGAAAGGGGCCAGACAATGGTGTCTGGTTTCACTTGAAAAGTGTGGAGGCAGAGTGTACACAGATCACTGGCTAAGGCGACCCAAAGGCGCACTGCTGGACAGATCTTTGAAAGTTTACTTTTAGCTGGGTGTGACCACAGCAGTGGGCCCTCTTGCCAGAGGACTCCAGTAGGAGTGCCAGACATGGCAAGAATTAAGGCTAATATAGGACTGTTCGGGTTGTACCTCTTAAGCATGCACTGTTGAAGTGTGTGGTTAACCGCTTGTATGGCTGCTTTTGCCTGCTGAGTTAGTGAGATGTTTTTAGTAACAGCCTGAGGTGGTGTTGCAGGCAATTGCAGAAGGTCAAAGAGAGGCGTAAGTTGTGCAGTGGAAATGGGAAGAGCTGGTCTTATCCAATTAATGTTTCCACACAGCTGTTGAAGCTCTGTCAAAGAGAGGCGATCAGGGATCTTTATCTTAGGAGCAATAGGTTTAACATATTGAGAAATTTGAAAACCTAGAAATGAAAAGGGCGGGTGGCGTTGGACCTTTTCAATTTTAATGTGAAGGCCTATATCTGTTAGATTTTGTGTAAGCTGTTGGAAAACAGCGTTTAAATGCTGGGCATCGCTATGCGCCAAGAGGATGTCATCCATATAATGAATGATGAATGCCTGAGTTCTAAGAGGGGCCACTGCAATATTGACATAATTTTGGCAAAGTGTAGGGCTATTTTTCATTCCTTGTGGAAGTACTTTCCACTGGTATCTGCAGGCTGTCCCTTGATGGTTGGGGAGGGGGACAGTGAAGGCAAATTTATGTCTGTCTTGAGGATGTAAGGGGATAGAAAAGTAACAGTTTTGAATATCAATTGTAATTATATGATAATCATGAGGGATTGCCGTACGGTGAGGCAGCCCCGGTTGGCAAGATCCCATGGGGACAATATGCTTGTTTATTTCTCTAAGGTCATGCAGCAGACGATATTTGCCAGTAGTCTTTTTTTGTATGACAAAAATGGGAAAATTGTAAGGGCTGGTGGAAGGTTCAATGTGACCAGCTTCCAGCTGTTCTTGTATCAGCATAAGTAAGGCTTGAAGTTTGTGGGACAGGAGGCCACTGCTCAACCCATATAGGGTCCTCTGTGTCCCACTGCAGAGGAACAGGGTTAGGTGGTTGTAGCTGAGCAGTGGTGCCTAGGATTGGGGGGGCTTCTGTGACATGTCAGGACTGCTCCCAAATGGGGAAAATGGCTGGGACTGAGAATGGGCAGTTGTAACAACAGCCCCGCATTGATCTAGTATGTCCCGGCCCCATAGGATTGTTGGGAGGTTTTCAATTAGGAGAGGTTGAAAAAGTCCTGAATTGCCCTCTGCATCTTGCCAGGGGATGGGCTTCTTAGTTTTTCTAGAACTAGCCGTTCCTGTTGCACCCTGTACAGGGGGCCCTGGCAAAGTCTCCCACACATGGAGATATTCAAAGGGGAGGCAGGAGACCTCTGCACCTGTATCTAAGGTCCCTTGCAGCCATTGTGCAACATCACCTCCCCCAATTCTAAAAGTAGCCGTGGGCTTGTTGGAATGAATGGGAACTGTCCACAGCAGGGGTTTGGCATTGGGAAAGGAACCTCTTACTGGCGGGGCTGAGGCTTGCCCCCTTTGAAGTTTAAAGGTTTGCTTTCGCTGTTGGTTTTAGAACGGCAGTCACGTGCCCAGTGATAACCCTTACCGTACCTAGGGCAAGGCGTAGGGGGGCCCCTACGCGGGAGGGGAGGGGGTGCCAAAGGGACAGCGGGAGCAGAAGGAGCGGAGGCAGAATTTGGGCATTCCCTGGCAAAATGACCTGGCTGCCCACATTTAAAACAGCCTGAGGTTTGAGCTACTGCAAGGACGACTGCGGACGCAATAGCTGCCGCTTGGGGGTCGATATGACTACAAGCTAAGACCCAGTCGTCAATGCTTTTGTCCCTCACAGGGGCGAGAGCTTGTTTACAGGCAGGGCTAGCCCCCTCCAGAATGAGCTCTCGAGCGAGGGCCAGCTGGCCTTGAATGCCCGCCACTTTTCTTTCACACGCCTCCATAACTCTGGAGAAAAAGGCTGCGAAGTCTTCATCTTTATTTTGTATCATTTTTGTAAATTTTTCTGGCCGGAGGGCAGAGCAAGTGCGAAATGCATGGAGAGCCACCTCACGCAGCTGAATCCAAAAACCTGGAGGGGCGGTGGCATAATGAGCAGGGGCTGCAAAGGGGCCAGTGCCGTAGAAGGCCTCAGGCACAATGTTGACACCAGCGCTAATATTGAGGGCCACCTGTTTCTCTGCTTCCGAATGAAAACGGGCACGCCAGTCTACAAGCTGGCCAGGTGTTAAAATTGCACGGGCTAGAGAAGCCCAGTCATAAGGGAGGCACAGCTGTGTGGAAATTTCCTCAATGAGGTGTTGAGCGTAGGGGCTACCCAGACCATCCTCTTTTACAGCTTTGCGGATATTCTTGACCTCATCATGTTGCAGAGGGTAGTAGAATTGTGGGCGAAGTGGGGAAGGATTAATATTAACAGGGAAGCAAGGCAAAGGGGCTAAGGAGGAAGGGGCGGTGGAGTTGGTAGGAGGGGGAGCAGAGGCGGAAGAGAAAGGGTTGTTGTTAGAGAGTGGTCCTGAGTAAGGGTAGGGGGAAAGGGTGGAGAGGGTAGGGGCGGGGGGGGGGAAGAGGGGAGGACCAACACATTGACTGACATGATGGGACTTGCGCGCCACCTTGTGGCTGCAGCGGAGACAAGGAAGAAGAAGAGGAAGGCGGCTCAGGGTTTTGGACCGGAAGGGAGGGGTATAGAGACGCAGGTGAAGAAGGAGGGAGCCCCCGGTCCTGAGTTTTTTCGAAAGACTGAGAACTTCCTCCTTCTCCAACTGCCCCCTGGTCTGGTTTTTGTTCACTAGGAGGAAGTTCGCCATGTTGTTCCTTCGATCGCAGGTTACAGCTTTTTGGTTGGGACTTGGGGGGGTCGAGCTCCAAAGCATTGTTAATGCGAGAGCAGAGAGACTCCATATCAGAATCCTCTCCAGAGTCAGATGGGGAAGGGTTATCCGCCAGGTGATCAATTAAGTTGACCTGGCAATTGGCAGGTGAAATGGGGGCGCCTTGAAGGCAGGAACGAATGGCAACTAGGGTAGGGAGTAGACCAGGGGGAAATTGTTTATTTTCATGTTCCATGGCAGCCGTAACGCGATTTATTAGCTTATTGTATGTCGCGGGGTCCCATAGATGGCAGGTCGCTAACCAAGGGTTAAAAGGAAGCAGAAGGTCCCAATATGTCTGAAGCTGTTTTACGGAGACCTTCAGTCGGTTAGTATCTAAGAGACCGGCCAGCGCTCTGACTTGGGGTGCCTGATGAGAGGAGACTCGCGCTCCCATATCGACGCTTTGGGAGAGCGAGGGGGACTCTGAGGCACGTTAGTTAGCGTGGGGTGGGGTCGCTAATTTAAGCACGACGGGTTAGGGAGAAAAGGAAAGTATATACTGAGACAACACAGAGGAAGAATAGCGCAAGAAAGATTCGCTCCCAGAAATACCAGTTTGGAGGGGTGGCTGAGGCCAGACAGAAAGCGAAAGTAACAGAGGTTAAAGAAAGCAGAACAAGAAGGAGAGGAGGCATTGAATTGATAGATACCAGACAGAAGAGAGGGGGCACCAAGTTATAGAGCAAGGCGCTGGAGATACTTACAGAGTGCCGCTATTTGAGGCCGATAAGAAGACGAGGCCGATAAGAAGACGAGGCCCTACCGTCGGGGCGCGGCGAGAGGTGGGGAGCCCCAGGCTGGGCGCCAATTGTGGTTGTTCCGAACCACTTGTTGGCAGAAGGGGAACGCTGAGCGGCAACCAGCGTTCGGGGGCCCAGACGGTGTGGAGGGCGCACGGAGGAAAGACCACCGCGGAGACAAGGTAAGTACGCAGGTCTAATTTATTACAGGAAGTTTTGTTGTTTATATAGGTTCTGATAAGGGAAGTGAGTTAAGGACATGATTGGAGGAAGAGGGGTGACGTACATAGTAACTGGCAAAAAAGAAGATTTTTAGAAAAGGTTATGATTGGACATTGAGGATTGACTGAAAGAAGTCTTTTCAGGTTCATGCCGGGAGTCACGTAGCACTTGGCAGCCATTTTATCCGCTTGGGGGCACCATTTTATTTGTCCCTACCACAATTCCTATTACTCTACACTGCTTACATGAGTTACCTATTCATTTTCCAAGGTTTTATATAGTTTCTCTTCTAATGAATACTATTATTATTACTATTACCTTTTTCTTTTCTTTCTTCTTTTGCTTTCTCTACCCTAATTTTTTCCTTAAAGGGAACATTGACAACAGCAAGGAAATAGAATAAGACAAAGTGTCAAAGAGAACACACACACACAAAAACAGCAACTAAATAAAACCCTAAAGAGAGAAGCAAATCAACTGAATAAACCCATCAAAATAAAAAGATGACCAGACGGCAAACAAAAAATTACAAACCATACTAGAAAACAGGAAGACACGGCCCATTCCAATGAACAAAGAACCAGGAATAGATGCAGAATATCAAACAACTAATCAAAGCTGTCCAAACAAATTAATGAAGTGACGGAAGAGATTAAGGATATTAAGACAACACTGGGAGAACATACTGAAGAAACTGTAAACATACATAAAAAAATAACAGATATGATGATTAATGGCACAATCCAAGAAATCAAAAAGACAATGGAAGCACGTAACAGTTGATTTGAACAGTTAGAAGAAAGAATCAGTGACGTGGAAGACAGTACGTCTGAAATCAAACAGATAGTAGACAGATAAAAGAAAAAACCCAGCAGAGACTTAGGGATTTGAATGACAACACAAAATGCACAAAAATATGCATTATAGGCATCCCAGAGGGAGAAGAGAAGGGAAAGGGGGCAGAAGGAGTGTTGGAGGAAATACTGGCTGAAAATTTCCCAACCTTATTGAGGGAGATGGACATACAGGTTCAGGAAGTCCAGAGAACCCCAAACATTATAAAACTCAACAGGCCTACTCCAAGACATATATTTGTCAAAGTGTCCAATGCTCAAGACAAAGAGATCCATCACATACAAGGGACACTTGGCCATTGGGCAGTTTGATGTAATTATGAATTCCAAAAATGCAATTGGATCATGCTTGTAAACTGATCTGTTAATCTTGGCATGATTGAGTTATGATTGGGGCATTGACTGGGCCACTTCAGTAGGGTGTTGAGCCCCACACCTTGGTGGGTGGGGAATCAAATATAAAAGGCATGGCAAGAACAGAGTTGAAGCAGTCTTTTGAGAAGCAGTTTTGATGTTGGAAAGAAGGCCCCAGGAGAAGAGAAGCAAGCCGTTCGCCTGATCGTCTACAGCTGACCTTGTGGAGGAAAGAGGAGCTAAGTCCGGAGAGAAATGCAGCCCCGGGAAGAGAGGAACCCAAGAAGCCTGAACCCTGGCAAACACCCACAGCGGTCTTGTTCTAACACGTGGCAATGGACTTTGGTGAGAGAAGAAACTTAATGCTTTATGGCCTGTTATCTGTGGACTTCTGCCCCAAATAAATACCCTTTATAAAGACCAACCCATTTTTGGTATTTCACATTAGCATCCCTTTGGCTGACTAATACAGATGCTAAATAAGATTAAGTGCTGGTTTCTCACCTGAAACCATGGAGGCATGAAGGCAGTGGTATGAGATAGTTAAGGTACTAAAAGAAAAAAAAAACTTCCAGCCAAGAATTCTCTATCCAGCAAAACTGGCATTTAAAAATGATGGAGAGTTCAAAATATTCACAGATAAACAGAAATTAAGAAAGTAGGCCAATAAGAAACCTGCCCTTCAATAAATACTTAAGGGAGTCCTGCAGGTTGAATGGAAAAAACAGGAGAGAGAGAAAGTTGGAGGATAGTGTAAGAACAACTAACAAGACAAAGAGAGAAATAAAAACAACATATGATATATATAAACCCAAAGAAAATATGACTAATGTAATTCCTTCAGAGTAATAACACTGAACATTACTGGATTAAATGCACCAGTCAAGAAATACAGATCAGCAGAATGTATAAGGGAATATGACCCATCTATATGTTGTCTACAAAAAACCCACCTTAGACCCAGGGATTCAGGAGGCTGAAAGTGAATGGCTGGAAAACAATCCTACAAGCAAACACCACCCAAAAAAGGCGGGAGTAGCTATACTAATATCAGACAAAATAGACTTTAAATACAAAACTATTGTAAGAGACAAAGACAGACAAGAAGAAAGAACAATTATACACATTTATGCACCTAACCGGGGCTCTTCAAAATACATAGGGCAAACACTGGAAAAACTACGTGGAGAAACAGGTGCCTCTACATTTGTAGTGGAGAAATTTAATACACCATGAACACCATTAAACAGAACATCTTGACAGAGAATCAATAAAGAAACAAAGACTTTGGGTAATACATTAAAGGAACTGGATCTAACAGACATACACAAAACACTATACACAAACATAGTGGGATATACATTCTTCTCAAGTGCATATGGATCATTCTCCAAGATGGACCACATGACAGGCTACAGAAAAATTCTCAGTGAATTCAGAAAGATTGAGATTATACAAAGTAATTTCTCTGACCACAAAAGAATGAAGCCAGAAATCAGTAAAGGCCAGAGAACCAGATTAGGCACAAAGATATGGAAGTTAAACAACACATTCTTAGAGAAACAGTGGGTCAAGGAGGAAACTCAAAAAAAAATCCATAACTACCTTGAAATGAATGAAAATGACAACACAACATATCAAAACCTATGGGATGCAGCAAAAGCTGTACTGAGAGGGAAATTCATAACCATAAATGCATATATCAAAAAAGAAGAAAGAGCTAAAATTGAAAAACTGCATGCCTGGAGGAATTAAAAAAAACAACAGAGCAGAGCTAAATGAAATAGAATATAGGAAAACACTAGAAAAAAATGAAACCAAAAGCTAGTTCTTTGAGACTATCCATAAAATTGAAAACCCTTAGTAGACTAATAAAGAAAAAATGAGAGAAGATGCAAATACACAAAATAAGAAATGAGGAAGGGGATATCACCACTGACCCCACAGAAATAAAGAGTATCATAAGAGGATACTTTGAAAATTTATATGCCAACAAGCCTACATTGACAAAACGAGAAATGGATGAACTCAACAGACCAATTATGAGAGATAGCATTAGTCAGCAAAAAACTCCCAACTAAGAAGAGCCCAGGACCAGATGGCTTCACAGGTGAACTCTACCAAACATTCCAGGAAAACTAACACCAATCTTGCTTAAACTCTACCACAAAATAAAAGTAGAAGGAACATTACCTAACTCATTCTATCATGCCAACATCACCCTAAAACCAAAGCCAAACAAAGATGCCACAAGAAAGAAAAACTATAAACCTATCTCTCTAAAGAATCTAGATGCTAAAATCCTCAACAAAATACTTGTTAATCGTATTTAAAAAGACATCAAACAAATTATACACCATGACCAAGTGGGTTTCACACTGGGTATGCAAGGATGGTTCATCATAAGAAAATCAATCAATGTAATACACCACATAAACAGATCAAAAGGAAAAAAAACTCTAGAGATGCAGAAAAAGAATTAAAAAAAATACAGCACACTTTCCTAATAAAAAAACACTGCAAAAGATAGGAACAGAAGGAAACTTTCTGAGCATAATAAAGGGTATATATGAAAAACCCATAGCTAACATCATATTCAATAGAGAAATCCTAAAAGCTTTCCCTCTAAGAGCAGGAACAAGACAAGAATGCCCTATATCACCACTCCTATTTAACATTGTGCTAGAAGTACTTGCTTCAGCACTGAGGCAAGAAGAAGATAGAAGAGGCATCCCAATTGGAAAGGAAGAAGTCAAAATTTCACTATTTACAGATGACATGATCCTATACATAGAAAGCCCTGAGAAAACTAAAACAAAGCTTCTAGAACTAATGAATGAGTTCAGTAAAGTCGCAGGCTATAAGATCAATATGCAAAAATCAGTAGCATTTCTGTACGCCAATAATGAGCCATCTGAGGAGGAAACCAAGAAAAAATACCATTTACAATAGTAACTAAAAGATCAAATACCTAGAAATAAATTTAAATATGTAAATGACTTATACAAAGAAAATTTCACAACATTGTTAACGGAAATCCAAGAAGACTTAAATAAATGGAAGAATATTCCCTGTTCATGGATAGGAAGACTAAACATCATCAAGATACCTATCCTACCCAAACTAATCTACAGGTTTAATGAAATCCCAATAAAAACCAACACAGCATTTTTTACTGAATTGGAAAATCTTACTATGAAATTTATTTTGAAGGGCAGGAGGCCCCAAATAGCCAAAGACATATTGAAAAGGAAAAATGAAATTGGAGGAATGACACTACCTGACTTTAAAACATACTACAAAGCTACAGTGGTCAAAACTGCATGGTACTGGCAGGATGGCAGACATACTGACCAATGGAACTGAATTGAGAGTTCTGACATAGATCCTCACATATACAGTCATCTAATACTTGACAAGGCCACCAAGCCCACACAACTTGGAGAGAATGGCCTCTTCAACAAATGAGGCTTGGAGAACTGGATATCCATAACCAAAAGAATGAGAGAGGAACACCATCTCACACCATATACCAAAATCAACTCAAGATGGATCAAAGATCTAAATATAAAAGTCAAGACCATAAAGACCTTGGAAGATAATGTAGGGAAATATCCACAGAACCTTGTAATAGGAAATGGTTTCAGGAACTACAAACCCAAAGCATGAGCAGCAAAAGAAAAAATAATCTCCTCAAAACTAAAAACATTTGCACCACAAAGGAGGTTATCAAGAAAGTAAAAAGGCAGCATACCCAATGGGAGAAAATATTTGGCAATTATATATCTTGACAGGAGCCTAATATGCAGCATATACAAAGAAATCCTACACCTCAAAAATAAAAATAAAAAAACCACCCATTTAAAAAAGGGGCAAGCGACCTGAAGACACTTCTCCAAGAAAGAAATACAAATGGCTAAAAAGCACATGAATAGATGCTTAACATCAGTAGCCATTAGGGAAACACAAATCAAAAGTAGAATGAGATACCATCTTACACCCATTAGATTGTTGGTTATTAAAGAAACAGAGGACTATATGTGTTGGAGAGGACGTGGAAGAATGGGAACCCTCACCCAGGGCTGGTGGGAATGTAGAATGGTCCAACCATTGTGGATAACAGTTTGGTGCTTCCTAAAAAAACTAACTATAGAACTGCCGTATGATCCAACAATTCCACGGCTGGGTATATACCCAGAAGAACTGAAAGCAAGGACTCAAACAGATATATGCACACCAATGTTCATAGAGGCATTATTCACTATTGCCAAAAGTTGGAATCAATCTAAATGCCCATCAATAGATTAATGGATAAACAAAATATGGTGCATACATACAATGCAATATTACTCAGCTGTGAGAAGGAATACGGTGCTAACACATGGGAAAACACATGGCTCTTAAGTACCTTATGTTTAGTGAAGCAAGCCAGGCATTGAAGGAGGAACATTACATGACCTCATTGATATGAATTAAGCCAATTGAGCAGACTCAGAGAGCTACTGTCTGGAAGATAGGTTCACAGAAAACAGAAAGGTAGAAGAAGGGTGCAAGCCAATGCCCATATGGATGTAATCAATGATAAGATGAAAGTGTGTAGTTGGGCATTGAAGGGATATGACAGGAGGGTAGTGATACTATTGGGTTGGGTGGTGCAGGTTTGACAGGTGGGTAGATTGGGGATGGCGGGTTGGAAGATCCATGGAACTGGGGAGAGGGTTGGAGAGGGACCAGGTGAACACCAGGGATTGGCAGGTATGTGGTTGAAAGTACATAGTTGGGAACGCTCTTACAGCAATATGACAAAGAACAGTTACTAGTTTAGGTTGTTGGATAGCAGGGCATTCAGGACAGCATGCATCTGGATCATGCCTCTAGGGAGTATGCAAGTGTTTGTTTTGTCATAATGAGTTGTATCAGGTTGGAGACACACATAATGAGTGGGAAGGAGTTGGACTCCATCCTGGGGAGATCAATATGTTCACAAACAGAGGGGCGTGAGTCTCTCAAGAGCATGGGCAGTTCCTAATAGGGAGGACAAACCAGTGTGTCAAGTCCTCAGTGTTGTTCCAAGTAACTATGAATCTTGTCATCCAAGGAGTGAAGCCAAGGATATCGCTGTGGGCCCTCCCTGAGGGGAAGGGGAGGGGAGAATAGAATAGATGGAACAGGGGGCAGTTAGTGGGCAATGGAAGTGTTGTACATGATCTTGCAACAATGGACACAGGCCATGTTAAATATCATCAAAATTTATAAAAGTGTATGGTCTAAAATGTAAACCTTAATGTAAACCATTGACCATGAGCTTTATTTCACTATTTATATATCAGTTGTAACAAAGATACTATCCACATATAAAAAGGTATTAATATGGGAAGGGGGAAAAGGGGGAGGATGTTGGGTATATGGGAGTCCCCTGTAGTCTGTATGTGACTTTCTGTGACCTAAAACTTCATTAAAAACAAAATGAAAAAAAGTAAAACACTAGGGAATAAATGGAAGAAAATGTCACTCTATATACAGGACAATAAATATTACAGTGAAGAAAGGCAAAATGTCAAAATAATTTTTTTAATATTTTTCATTATTTTTTAATATCCCAATCTTTTAATTTTATTTTAGTTATAGTTCTTGTGGCCATTGGACAGCTTGATGTAATTATGAATTCCAAAAATATAATTGGATCATGCTTGTAAACTGATCTGTTAATCTGGGCATGATTAAGTTATGATTAGGGCCTTGACTGGGCCACGTCAGTAGGGCGTTCCGCCCCACCCCTTGGTGGGTGGGGAATCTAATATAAAAGGCAAGGCAAAGAACAGCATTGAAGCAGTTTTTGAGAAGCAGTTTTGATGTTGGACAAAAGGCCCCAGAAGAAGAGACGTGAGCCATTCACCTGATAGGTCTACAGATGACCTTATGGAGGAACCAGAAGAGCTAAGCCCAGAGAGAAACGCAGCCCCAGGAAGAGAGGAACACAAGAAGCCTGAACCCTGGCAAACATTGGCAGCTGTCTTGCTCCAACACGTGGCAATGAACTTTGGTGAGAAGAAACTTAATGGTTTATGGCCTGGTATCTGTGGACTTCTTCCCCAAATAAATACCCTTTATAAAAGACCAACCCATTTTTGGTATTTCACATTAGCACCCCTTTGGCTGACTAATACAGTTCTTTTAAATTTTTATGTATTTTATTTTTTATATTTAAACCTACCATTATAATTTCATTTTCCTATCAACTGTTTTTCGCTATTTCCTGGGCTTCATTTTTTTTTTTACTTTTTAAAATTTATTTAAGTATCACTCATACAAGAGCATACATAAACAATAATTGTATAGCAATAGTTGTGAACTTACAAAACATACATAACATTATACAGGGCTCTCACACCTCACCCTACCATCAATACCTTGCATTGTTGGAGCATTTTTAACTAACGATTAAAGAGCATCCTCAAAATATTACTACTAACCAAATATTTTCCCCCAACCCACCCTATTATTATTATATCATTTATACATGAACATACACAAACAATAAATGTATAGTAAAAGTTGTGAACTTACAAAGCAAACATACATAACATCATACAGGGGTCCCATACATCAACACTTCACCAACACCTTGCATTGTTTTAAGACATTTGTTACAAATTATGAAAGAATATTGTCAAAATCTTACTTAGTTCTTATCTTATATAAGATATAAGATAAGAACTTAGTTCTTATCTTATATTTCATGTATTTTTATCCCAACCCACCCCATTATTATTTTTTAAATATATTTTTATGACAAAAGTTGTAAACTTACAAAACAATCATGTACATGTGCAGAATTCCCATATAACACCCCTCTATCAACCCACCACACCGTGGTGGAACATTATTACAGATTATGAGATAATATCATCCCATTATTACCAGGTCCACAATGTACATTTGGCACACATTTTCCATACTCCCCTATTATCAACACAGTACATCTTTGGCATAGATGCAAGAATATTACATTATTACTATTAACCACAATCCATAGGTCACTCCAGTTGCATTTTTCCCATGCTTCTCCAAATTCCCACCACCATGCTCTAGCTCACAAAGGACACTCTTGCATCTGTACCATCAACCACAATTCTCATCCACCTCTGGGTTTTCTGTAATATTAAGCCCCGAAAGTATTCTCTACCTTTCTGTCAAATTGGGATGTATGTCCCTAGACTACCATTTTCAGCCATATCCCCATTTATAAACCAGCTGTTACTCACTATAATGTGTTACCATCAACTCTGTACACTTCCACACTTTTACAGTAAAGCTAATTAAAACTTCTAACACACATTAAATATCAGTAGTCCATCTCAGTTCTCCTCTTATCTCCTTTAAGAATCCATTACCTACTACCAGGTCTTGAAGATATTTTCCTACATTTTCTTCTAGACGCTTTATGGTTCTTGCTTTTATATTTAGGTTTTTGATTCATTTTGAGTTACTTTTTGTATAAGATGTGAGATAGGGGTCCTCTTTCCTTCTTTTGCTATGGATATCCAGTTTTCTCAGTACTATTTGTTGAATGGTCTGTTCTGGCTGAGCTGGGTGAGTTTGACAGGCTAGTCAAAAATCACTTGACCATAGATGTAAGGGTCTGTTTTTTAACTATCAGTTTGGTTCCATTGGTCTATGTGTCTGTCTTTATGCCAGTACCATACTGTTTTTACCACTGTAGCTAGGTAATATGACTTAAAGTCTAGAAATGAGAGTCCTCCGACTTTGCTTTTCCTTTTTAAGATGTTTCTGGCTATACATTTCAAATACATTTGATAATCATGTTTTCCATTTATTTAAAAAATGCTGGTGGAATTCTTGGCAGGATTGCATTGATTCTGTACATCAATTTGAGTAGAATCAACATCTTAATGATATTTAGTCTTCCGTTCCGTGAGCATGGAATGTTCTTCCAATTATTTCAGTCTTTTTTAAACTCCTTCTAACAATGAGTTGTAGTTTTCTGAATGAAAGTGCTTTACATCGTTGGTTAAGTCTATTCCTGAATATTTAGGCTTTATCCGTCATATTTTATTTTCACCACTCTTTTGACACTTTTAGTTACTTTTATTAATATAATTCTTCATTTCTAGACTCTCTTCCAGGTAACTCTCAGCTTCCTCCCTGCTAGAGGTGGGGCTAAAGCCTAGGCTAGGGCTGCAGGCCAATCTGGGTGGGAAAAAACAGTCTCTACCATCTCTATGATTTTCAGTCAGCCTGGCTTCCCCTCATGCTGGGGGTGGAGTCAAAATGCTGGCTACTGGCCTCCTTCTGACTTGGACAGGCTCAAACTTTACCTGTTCTTAGGGGTATATTTTAGCCAGCCAAATTTACTAACCAGTAGCTGAAATTGGTGGCCAACCATCTTTTCCTCCCGTTTTTGGGAAATGGAACTTCCAATTCCTGACACAGAATAGATCCCGGGGTGGCTTGCGTTTCCAAAGTAGGATGATCACTGACCTCTGCGGCATGGCCTGTAGTTTCCCAGAGAGGCTAGCACAACTCCCTGCAGCTTCCACCCTGCCAGAGGTGGGCCTGTGGCTTAGGCTAGAGTGGCAATCTGATGTAGATGGAATGAAGCTGCTCCCTACCAGCACTGTGATTTTCAGTCAGCCCTGCTTCCCCTCGAGTCAGGTGCGGACTTAAGATGGCGGCTACTGGCCTCTTTCTGACTTGGACAGGTTCAAACTTTAACTGTTCTTAGGATTATATTTTACTTTACCCATTGAATTTACTAATCAGTAGCTGAAGTTGATACCCAAGTGTCTCTTCCTCCCCCATTTTTGGGAAGTGGAGCTTCCAATTCCAGCCGTGGAACAGCTCTCGAGGCAGCTTGTGCCTCCAGTGGAGGATGGGCACCAGCCTCCGTGGCATGGAGTGCTCTACTTACGAATCTTCTCTGAAGATGGGCAGTCTCCTCTTTCCATTCTTTCAAGGATGTTGCAGGATGCACTTCTGGCCTCCTGAAGCCCCCAAACAAGTGCTCTAGATAGCTCTGGGTGATCACCAACTGCCCCGTAGCAGGAGCTGATTCTAGGAGCTCTTTACTCTGCTGTCATCTTGCTGGTTGTCCTATTGGCTTCATTTTTGAAGAAGTTTTGGATCACAGAATAGTTACAACTAGGACAGGGGAGGATCACTGGTGTAGGGTGTCAGTGATGGGGGATATATGAGAGGAAGTTCACCAGAACACACATATAAGGTATATAAATGTGTTCAAATGTTCATGGGGCTTTGTCACAGTAGGTGGAGATTCACACAATAACTGAGAGAATATTGAATTCACATCCTGGAGAGCTCTGCCACATTCTAATGGAGGAGCAACAGTCCCCCAAGTGCAGGGACAATGACTTGCAAAGGAGGATGGTCCACTGATGGGTCCCTGATATTGACAACTATGTTTCTGAGCCTTTGCTTTTGTAATTGAAACTTAGTTCAGTGTTGTGGGGTGCCTAAGAGTTGTCTCTTGAGGGCCTCTTTGTTGCTCAAATGTGGCCTCTTTCTAAGCCAAACAGCATATAAATGCAATACCATCCCCACAATATGGGACATGACTCCCGGGGATGAGCCTCTCTGACACCAAGGGATTACTATCAAGCACCAACTAGCAGTGCAACTGGAAAAAAGACCTCAAATAAAAAGGGGGAAAAGGTAAAGACAAATGAGTTTATATAGCTAAGAGACTTCAAAGTGAGTTGGGAGGTCATCCCAGAGGTAACGCTTATGCATATCTCAGCAGGATTTCACAGACTGCCAAAGTGGATACTACCCCAAATAGTGGGGTCTCTGAGGGCTCTGGAGAAACCTAGGTACTATGGTCAGGGCAGATAGCTCCAGAGTTTGGTGTCTTGCCAGTGGGCCCTACTTTGGAGTTTGTGCTCCTGAGAGTGACAGAGGTGGACTCAGTTATGGCTTCCATACAGATGGCTCATCTGTCCCTTCTATTTAAACTTACATTTGGTGCTGGAGCTTGTAGGTATACATCCAAGAGACTGGAATCTTTGGGCTGTCCATGTGCCAGCTGGGCCCTGAGCCTCAGTGGAATTGCAATACCTACTCTCCAGTTCATTGGACTCACCGAGGACAACTAACAAGGTGGTGAGGGTTGACAACCACCAAACTAAGAAACTACAAGCAAGAGAATCTCATCCTTTGGCTGTATGGGATTGAAGCCCCCTCTCAATGAGAGGTGGAGTGGACATAACCACCCCAGAATCCTCAGGATTGAGGAATGAACTATGGACTAGAGTGGACTTACTGGTATTCCACTATATACTTATTGTGATTCTAGCAAAGAAGAAAATACAACATTGATATGGAGGCAGTGGCCACTGGAGGCTCTAGGGGCAGGGAGAGGGAAAAACAGGTGTAACATGGGTCTCTTTTTGGGACTTGGGAATAGTCCTGAAAGACATTGCAATGACAGATATAGACCATTTTATATCTTCCCATAACCTGCAGAATTGTGTGTTCACTACAATGTGAACTATGGCCCATGCTGAGTGGCAATGTCCCAGGATGCACTTATCAATTGCAATGAATGTGCCACACTAATGAAGGATGTTTATGTGGGAAGGTGTAGGAGATATGGAGAGTAGGGCATATGGGATTCCCTATATTTTTTTGTGTAATATTTACGCAATTTAAGTATTTAAAAAAAAATAAAAAATATATATTAATTTCAAAAAAAAAGATAAGGCAATTACCAAACTCATTTGGAAGGGAAAGTATACCCAAATTACCAAAAGCATTCTAAAAAAGAAGAGTGACATGGGAGGAATTTCACTGCCTACCCTGAAAACATATTACAAAGCTACAGCAGTTGAAACAGCTTGGTACTAACATAAAGATAGACACATCAATCAGTGGAATAGGATTGCTAAATCCAGAAATAAACCCTCACTTCTACAGTCAACTGGCTTTTGACAAACCTACCAAGTCCATGTTAATGGGAAAAAACAGTCTCTTCAAAAAACAGTGCTGGGAGAACTGGAAATCTATAACCAAAAGAATGAAAAAGGACCTCTATCTCACTCCCTATACAAGAATCAACTCAAAATTGATCAAAGAGCCAAATATAAAAGCTGGGAACATAAAACTACTAGAAGAAATTGTATGGAATCATCTCCAAGACCTTGTAGTAAGTGGTGGTTTCTTGGTCCTTACACCCAAAGCACATGCAACAAAAGAAATTAATAGATAAATGGGACCTCCTCAAAATTGAACACTTTTGCACCTCACAGGACTTTGTCAAAATGGTCAAAAGGCAGCCAACTCAATGGCAGAAAATACTTGTAAATCACATGTCCAATAGGGTTTAATATCCATGACATATAAAGAGATGTTATAACTCAACAATAAAAAGACAAATGACCTGAGTAAAAACTGGGCAAAACACTTGAATAGACATTTGTCCAAAGAAGAAATACAAATAACAAAAAAACAAAACAAAAACAAACAAACAAAAAAAAAACACCACATGATAAAATGCTCAACATCACTAATGATTAGGGAAATATAAATCAGAACTACAATGAGATCTCATTTCACACCTATCAGAATGACCACTACTAAAAAGACAGAGAACTACAAGTGTTGGAGAGGATATAGAGAGATAGGAACACTAATTCACTGTTGGTGGGAATGCAGAATGGTACAGCCACTGTGGAGGACTGTTTGGCAGTTCCTAAAGAGGTTCAAAATAGACTTGCCATGTGACCCTGCAATACCACTAAATGGGTATATATTCAGAAGAACTGAGCAGTGACACGAATAAACATCTGCACGCCTATGTTCATAGCGGTGTTATTCATGATTGCCAAAAGTTGGAAACAACCCAGGTGTCCATCAACCAATGAATGGTTAAACAAACAGGTGTAATCACTTGATGGAATATTCTGTAGCTGTAACAAGAAGTGAAGTTGTAAAGCATATGAAACATGGAAGAACCTGACAGACAGTATGTTGAGCCAAGCAAGTCGGACACAAAAGGACAATTACTGTATGATTGCATTATTATGGATCAAACATATTGTGTAACATATTGTATGATTTAAACATTTTTTATATGTATCCAGTACACTTACTTGAGAATGAATGTTTTTATTCAACTATATTTTCTTTTTATTTCAAAATTATTGTTTATATTTCCAACTATTAAATATACAAAATAAAGTTTAAAAAAAGGGAAAAAAAAGAATTTACTTTTCTAAATGTCAGTTTTTAGCACAAAACATATATCTGTTTATTCTTGGTGGTTACCCAAAATTCCTATTTTACAGAGGAAACTATTTCTGCTTTCACTGAACCCATTCCCTCCATAGAAGTAGCATGGAGAAAATAGAGTAATTTTTCCTCAATTACTCAGTGAGGAGCCTTTCAACACACAAAGGGAGACAGAAAAAGGTTAATGAACTGATGGCGATTAGCAGATAAATAACCAGGTACTTAGTTGGTTATTTACACAGAGAATTAGGTAATGTGTACAGAGAAGAAAAATAAAATTCATGACATGGATGATTCAGCAGTGTTCAATTCATAGTCGTTAAACAACATTGATAAACAGAGGCCCTTTGTGCAATAAGTCAGATTCCCTGAGTAATTCATGAGCACAGCCACCAATGTATTGACAGCTAATTTGTGTCCCCTCAGGTCCCCCAGGGGACCCACTGGAGGTGCTTCCTATTGCCAGGGCAGAAGAGGAAAACCCATCCAATGCCAAGGTAAGGTTGTCTTTCTTTGCTTGAAATAGATAGGTTGCTTTCTTCGTTTTTATCTTTTCAGTCAAGTTCAGATTTGAAAACATCATGTAGATCATGGAATTTATGTACAATCTTCTTGTGTGTGTATGTGTAGTGTGTGTGTGTGTGTCTGTGTGTTTGTATGTGTGTGTGAGTAGAATCTCTTACTAGCTGATAGCTGGTTCCAAGAAAATTCAATGTAGGTAGCATTAGATTGGAATGTGTATGGTAAAACACCTTTTCATTAATGGCAATTTTTCCTCTTTGGATTAAGAATTTTTAATTGTCAACCAATATGGACTTGAAAGAAAAATCCTCAAGGCCTTTTCTAACAGGTTTCTTCTATCTTGCTTTTGTGTTCTTGACATGATCACTGTTTCCCATTTGGTTTTTTAAAGACACCAAGAAAGCAAAAAACCTGTGCAAACAGCACTCAGCATGATATGAACCTGACAGTGTTTGCTTTCCTTCCTTGCAGGTGTCCTCAAGTACAAGAGGAAAAGGTGTGTATTCTGTTATCTCTCTGCCTCAGGAAAGAAACCTAGATGACTATGATAGGGCTTCCTCAATGTCTTTAGTGTGGAGAGCCCAGTGATTCTGCATTCCCTGTGAAGCCAGGATTGAGAGTATGGTGAGAAAAACTGATTTTCAGAAAAAGATCTTTGACAATGTTTCTACAGTGCCTGGAATCAGCTGGGTTCCCTCTGGGTGATCTGGCTTACCAGAAATTGAAGTTGTGGGTTGTCAACAGGTAAGTCTACATAGTGTGATTGTGCATGTTTGTGTGTGTGTATGTTCTTCTGTGTATTTCTCCTAGACACAGCTCTTATTTACACAGGACAATAGCTACTGTCAACTATGTCAAGAAACTAACCTCATCTTACTACTGCAAAGTTTACATATAGGAACTCATTCAGTCCTCATCACAGCCATATGTAGCAAGTTTACTAAAGACACAACTCAGATGGAGAACCCCAGGTATAGAGACAAATATTCCCAATCTCACGTGGAAGAGCCTAATATGTACCCCATCAAGAAACCTCAGTGTTGATACAATGAACCTGCACTTAAAACTGTGAAATGGGAATATTAGATACTATACAAGGGAGGTCTAGCAGCTGTGTGTATTACAGAGTTTCCAAATACTGCCCATTATTATAAGGTAAGTTAAGTAGTCACATCACCTACTGCAACTTTCACATGGCTTCGTATCTGTCCATTGAGTATTTTAAGTAAACATAAAATGACAAGATTTTCTTGAAACCTGCCTTTAATTCACATGGGTCTACTAGGTAACTTATGAAGAAGGGAATCAAAACTTTGAACCGTAAATAAATTATTAATAATGTTCCTATCTTTGTCTGTCAGTAAGCTGTCAACAGCTCTTTCACTTGTGAAGGATCTTCCCAGGATTTTGCCTCAAGGGTAAAAAATGAAAATTTGTTTCTCAGCCCACCACATCCAGTCGTTAAGTAGCATGAAAATCACTATCTGGCCAAAGAAGAGGGAACACCAGAAGCTATCCCCCAGCAAATGCCCTACAGAAGGTAATGTGGAAGTGCAAACCTTATGTCGATTCAAGAATAACAACTGGTACATCTGGGAAGACCACAGTCTTACTAGTCTAGTTTCTTACCAGAAAAATAGCTAGAGAACAGGCTGAAACAGCCCCGAAAAAGATCTTCTAGGGTTTAGGACAGCAGAAAAAGATCTTTTAGGGTATAGGACAGCAGGCAAAGGCTGGACACCACCCAGAGGAGAGAGGGACAAAGGAGGGAAATCATGACAACAGAACCCTGAGTTGAAAGCAGCGGCTATTGCTGCCGGCACCATCCCCCACACTAAAGCCACTTTAGAATTCTCAGGCCTCTGGGCCTAACTACAGACAAAGGGAGCTCCAGGGATCTACCACCCCAGGAAAGGGGAGAGAGAGGGACACAGCCTAAGGCTGACTTAGCTTATCACTCACAAATATGCTCTGCTGTGTCCCAAGTGCCCTCCCAGGCTGGGTGGGGCTGCACATTGTTTGCCTTGGAGCCTGCAAGGAGCTAAAGATACACAACCCTCCCAATCTCCTCCTCTACTAACAGGGACAGATTGTTGAGGACTCAGAGGGGAGTGGAAATATTTCCTGACTGGGAAAAGGGAGGGGGCTACCAGAGAAGGATGGAAAACTGTCTCAAAGAAAGTTTGAATTACAAGGCTCCTAGCCTCCAGACAGGAAACTCTATCACATTAATCTGGTCTGTGTTGCAACAAATACACTTCAACCAGGCAATGAACTGAGAGCTGCCAAAGAGCGCCACCTCCTGGCAGACCAAGGGAGTGCACACAAGAAAATTAAAAATAAGTAGGAGAGGTTTTTTCTGGCCTCTATAGCCTCCCAGCCAAAGGCCCTAGGAAGCAACTCTACAACAAATTACTGGGTCCAGTGCCCAGTTCTGAGCAGCCAGCAGGACCATACTAACATCCAGGTTGAGCGAAAAATCAAAGAGCAGTGGTAACCCACAGCCTCCTGCCACTAAATCCTTATAAAAAAGAAAGAAAATTGAGCATGTGAGTAAACTACATACTAATCAGATGCCTAGATGTCATGAAAAAAATACAAGTCATACTAAGAAAATAGAAAACATAGCTCTAGAAAAGGAATACATCAAAGCCCCAGAAGAGATGCAGAATTTGAGAACTAATCAGCGAGATGAGCACAAATGTCCAAAATCAAATTAATGAGTTGAAAGACATTAAAGTTAAAGAGATAAACAACATCAAAAAAACAATGAGTGAACGCAAAGAAGAATCTGAAATCCTGAACAGAAAAGTAACAGGGCTCATGGGAATGAAAGACACAATAGGTGAGATCAAAAACACATTTGAGGCATATACCAGCAGACTCAAAGTAAAAGAAGAAATAATAAGTTATACTGAAGATAAAACAGCTAAAATTGAAGAGAAAAAAGAAGAGAGAGAGGAAAGAATGGAAAAAATTGAGCAGGTACTCAGGGCATTGAATGACAACAGAAAACCCAACAATATACATGTCACAGGAGTTCCAGAAAGAGAAGAGAAGGGAAAAGGGGAAAAAAGAGTATCTGAGGAAATAATAGCTGAAAATTTCCCAACTCTCACAAAAGAAATGAACCTACATGTCCAAGAAGTCCTTCATACCCCTATCAAAATAAATCTAAATAGACCTACTCCAAGAAACATACTACTCAGAATGTCAAATATCAAAGATAAAGAGAAAATTCTCAGAGTAGCAAGAGAGAAGCAAACCACCACATACAAGGGACATCCAGTAAGCTTTAGCAAATTTCTTTTCAGAAACCATGGAGGCCAGACAGTGGTAGGATACAATTAGGATACTGAAAGAGAAAAACTGCCATTGGATACTTCAATACCCCACTCACATCATTAGATAGAACTAGACAGAAGATCAACAAGGAAACATAGAACTTGAACAATATGGTAAACAAGTTAGACCTAACAGACATGTGATGGTTAGGCTAATGTGTCAACTCGGCCAGGTAGTTGTGTCCAGGTGTTTGTTCCAGCAAGCACTGGGCTAATTGTAATACGGGAGCATTTGTGAACTTCGATCACCAGTGAGTTTACTGCGTGGATGGCTGATTATATCTGCATCAATCAGGGAGATTGCATTATCGATGGGTGGTGCTTTTATCCAATCAGTTGAATGACTTAAGAGTGGAGGTGATTTCAACATTCAGAGAGAATTTCCCAGCTCATCCTTGGACAGGCAACTTCTCCCAGAGACTCATCAACGACCTTTCATCGGGCTTTCATCGGAGCCCCTGGTTTGCAGCTTGCCTGAGGAACCTGGACTTGTGCGTCCCCACGGTCGCGTGAGAGACTCTTTTAGAGTTCCATATTATTCACAGATATCTCCTGCTGATTCTGTTTCCCGAGAGAACCCTGACTAATACAGCTGGTACCGGGAGTGGTTCTTGAGTAACAGAGTCTTAAACATGGGATGTCTGAGGTGGCTCTCCACTCTAATTGGACTCGCGGGTACTAATGACTCCCTTTCCAATAATGAGGTTGCTAACAGTCCATGGCGTGAGCTGGCAATAGAGATACACAAAATAGCATCATTGGATTCCCCTACTTCCATGCTTATAAGAAGCAAGGATCTGGGTGAGAGTGTTTTCAACACTTTAACAGAATTTTGTGGAGTAAAAAAATATAATAATGTTGGCTGGCTCTTCCTAGATACTCTGGATACAGTTACAAAAGAAAGGGATGAGCTAAAGTCTTCAATTTTGAAACTTAAATGCCGCATGAATGATATGAAAGTTTCTACGTGTGCCTTGAAAGAAAATCTTGTCTCCTGTAGCCACAGACTTGAGATATCTGAGAATCAAACCCAGTCTCTCATTGTACGAGTAGCAGAATTACAGAGGAAACTAAAATCTCAACCTCGCAGGGTTTCTGCAATTAAAGTGAAGGCATTGATTGGAAAGGAGTGGAACCCCGAGGATTGGGACGGAGACATATGGGATGATGATGATATTGGTAGGGACATTGGAACCCTAAATTCTGCTGAGACTTTACCAGATAAACCTGTGATGGCCTGCCCTGTGGAGACCACACCTTCTCAACCTTGTATCATCTAGCCTCCAGCCTGCCCCAGGGAGTCTGGACTTCCTTCCAGCCCTGAGGTGGGTACAAGCCAAATGGAAGCCTGCACTGCCCAGCCTCCACCTTGCCCCAGACAGTCTGTACCTCCTCCAAGCCATGAGGCAGCATGCATGGTCCAACTTCCAGTCTGCCCTGAGGAATCTGTCTTCCAACCCCTGCCTGAAGAGAATAATCCTGTCTCACCAGAAGAAAATGCAAAGGAATGCCCTCAGGTCAGTAGCCTGCAAGACATCTCTAATCCTTCTCCTTACCCAGACCCCCCACCCCTCTTGTCTTTGAGACCCATTACTAGATTAAAATCACAACAAGCCCCCAAAGGTGAAATACAAAGTGTGACCCATGAGGAAGTTCGCTATACTCTGAAAGAACTGCATGAGTTTTCCAACTTATATAGACAGAAATCAGGGGAATATGTGTGGGAATGGATACTAAGGGTATGGGATAATGGTGGAAGGAAAATAAAGTTGGATCAGGCTGAATTTATTGATATGGGCCCACTCAGCAGAAATTCTGGATTCAACGCTGTAGCTCGAGGGGTTAGAAAGGGCTCTAACAGTTTGTTTGGGTGGCTGACTGAAGCATGGACCAAACGATGGCCTAGCATATCTGATGTTGAGATGCCTGATTTGCCCTGGTATACAGTAGATGAGAGGATTCAAAGGCTTAGAGAGATTGGAATGCTAGAATGGATTTACCACTTGAGACCTGCCCACCCACCCCAGGAATGTCCAGAGGACACACCTTTAACCAGGACTGTGAGGAATAAATTTGTAAGACTAACTCCATCTTCTCTGAAGAGCTCTGTGGTTGCTCTTCTCTGCAGTCCAGATATTACTGTAGGGGGGGGCTGTAATGGAATTGGAATCCTTAAATATTATGGGGATGATCGGATCAAGGCCCGGTAAAAGTCAAGTATCGGCAGTTAATCACCAAAGCCAAGGTAGGCGTGGCTACTGCAATGAAAGATTCAAAACAGCACACAGAATAGTCTGAGTCGTATGGAGTTATGGCATTGGTTAATAGATCATGGGGTACCCAGAAGTGAAATACACGGGCAGTCTACTAGATTTCTTCTGGATCTGTATAAGCAGAAGAGTTCTAGGTCAAATGAACAAAATCCTAACTCTAATTACAGATGCAGAGAATCACGGCCCCTTATTCAGTTCGCAGATTTGAGACAGTTTAAAGACCCAGAGCCCCTTGAATGAGGGGAAGGCCAGGTCCCCTTGGGGAAGGATCCTGTTAAACTGCCAAAAATTTATACAGTTAATCTTCCTCCCACCTTTCCCCAGGGAGACCTGCGGCCTTTTGCCAGAGTAACAGTGCATTGGGGAAAAGGAAATGATCAGACATTTTGGGGATTATTAGACACTGGCTCAGAAGTCACATTAATTCCAGGAGACCCAAAACGTCACTGTGGTCCACCAGTCAGAGTAGGGGCTTATGGAGGTCAGGTGATTGATGGAGTTTTAGCTCAGGTCCATCTCACAGTGGGTCCAGTGGGTCCCCGGACCCATTCTGTGGTTATTTCTCCAGTTCCAGAATGCATAATTGGAATAGACAGACTCAGTAACTAGCAGAATCCCCACATTGGATCCCTGACTCATGGAGTGAGGGCTATTATGGTTGGAAAGGCCAAGTGGAAGCCTCTAGAACTGCTCCTGCCTAGCAAAATAGTAAATCAAAGGCAATACTGGATTCCTGGAGGTATTGCAGAGATTAGTACCACCATCAAGGATTTGAAGGATGCAGGGGTGGTGATTCCCACCACATCCCCATTCAACTCTCCTATTTGGCCTGTGCAGAAAACAGGTGGATCTTGGAGGATGACAGTAGATTATCGTAAACTTAACCAGGTGGTGACTCCAATTGCAGCTGCTGTCCCAGGTGTGGTATCATTGCTTGAGCAAATCAACACTTCCCCTGGTACCTGGTATGCAGCTGTTGATCTGGCAAATGCTTTTTTCTCAATTGCCATTAGTAAGGACCACCAGAAACAGTTTGCTTTCAGCTGGCAAGGCCAGCAGTATACTTTCACTGTCCTGCCTCAGGGGTATATCAACTCTCCAGCCCTATGTCATAATATTGTCCGCAGGGACCTTGATCGTCTCTCCCTCCCACGAGACATCACACTGGTCCATTATATTGATGATATCATGTTGATAGGACCTACTGAGCAAGAAGTAGCAAAGACTCTAGATTTATTGGTAAGGCATTTGCATGAGAGAGGATGGGAGATAAATCCAACAAAAATATAAGGTCCTTCCATCTCAGTGAAATTTCTAGGTGTCCAGTGGTGTGGGGACTGTCGAGATATCCCTTCAAAAGTAAAGGATAAGCTGTTGCACCTGGCCCCTCCTACGACCAAAAAGGAGGCACAACGCTTAGTTGGCCTCTTTGGATTTTGGAGACAACACACTCCTCATTTGGGTGTGTTACTGCGGCCCATTTACCGAGTGACCAGGAAAGCTGCTAGTTTTGATTGGGGACTGCAACAAGAGGAAGCCCTGTGACAGGTCCAGGCTGCTGTGCAAGCTGCACTGCCACTTGGACCATATGATCCAGCAGATCCAATGGTGCTGGAAGTTTCAGTGGCAAATAGAGATGCTGTCTGGCGCCTTTGGCAGGCCCCTATAGGGGAATCACAACGCAGACCCTTAGGATTTTGGAGCAAAGCCTTGCCATCCTCTACAGATAACTACTCCCCTTTTGAGAAGCAGCTTTTGGCTTGCTACTGGGCCTTAGTAGAGACTGAATGCTTAACCATGGGCCATCAAGTTACCATGAGACCTGAGTTGCCTATCATGAGCTGGGTATTGTCTGACCCACCAAACCATAAAGTTGGGCGTGCACAGCAGCACTCCATAATAAAGTGGAAGTGGTATATACAAGATAGGGCTCAAGCAGGTCCTGAAGGCACAAGTAAGTTACATGAGGAAGTGGCCCAAATGCCCATGGTCACCACCCCTGCCGTGTTACCTTCTCTTTCCCAGCCTACAGCTTTGGCCTCTTGGGGAGTCCCTTACAATCAGTTGACTGAGGATGAGAAAACTCGGGCCTGGTTTACAGATGGTTCTGCACGATATGCAGGTACCACCCAAAAGTGGACAGCTGCGGCACTGCAGCCCTTTTCTGGTACATCCTTGAAGGATAGCGGTGAGGGCAAATCCTCCCAGTGGGCAGAGCTTTGAGCAGTGCATCTAGTTGTTCATTTTGTTTGGAGGAAGAAATGGCCAGAGTTGCGTTTGTACACTGATTCATGGGCTGTTGCCAATGGTTTGGCTGGATGGTCAGGGCCCTGGAAGGAACATGATTGGAAAATTGGTGACAAGGAGGTCTGGGGAAGAGCTATGTGGATAGATCTTTCTGAGTGGGCAAAAAACATGAACATATTTGTGTCCCACGTGAATGCTCACCAGAGGGTGACTTTGGCAGAGGAAGAGTTTAATAATCAAGTGGATAAGATGACCCGCTCTGTGGCTAATGCTCAGCCTCTTTCCCCAGCCACTCCTGTCATTGCCCAATGGGCTCATGAACAAAGTGGCCATGGAGGTAGGGATGGAGGTTATGCATGAGCTCAGCAACATGGACTTCCCCTCACAAAGGCTGACTTGGCTACAGCCACTGCTGAATGCCCAATCTGTCAGCAGCAGAGACCCACACTCAACCCCAGATATGGCACCATTCCTCGAGATGACCAGCCTGCTACCTGGTGGCAGGTGGACTACATTGGGCCACTTCCATCATGGAAGGGGCAGCGATTTGTTTTAACTGGAATAGACATATACTCTGGGTATGGGTTTGCATTTCCGGCACACAATGCTTCTTCCAAAACTACCATCCGTGGACTTACTGAATGTCTTATCTACCGCCATGGCATTCCACACAGCATTGCTTCTGATCAAGGAACCCATTTCACAGCAAATGATGTGCGGGAATGGGCACATGCCCATGGAATTCACTGGTCTTACCATGTTCCCCATCACCCTGAAGCAGCTGGATTAATAGAACGGTGGAATGGCCTTTTGAAGACTCAATTACGATGCCAACTAGGTGGCAATACCTTGCAGGGCTGGGGCAATGTTCTCCAGGATGCTGTGTATGCTCTGAATCAGCGTCCTCTCTATGGTGCTGTTTCTCCCATAGCCAGGATTCATGGGTCCAGGAATCAAGGGGTGCAAATGGGAGTGGCACCACTCACTATTACTCCTAGTGACCCACTAGGAAGATTTTTGCTTCCTGTCCCTGAAACCTTAAGCTCTGCTGGTCTACAGGTTTTAGTCCCAAGAGGAGGAGTGCTGCCACCTGGGAACATAACAGTGATTCCATTGAACTGGAAGTTAAGACTGCCACCTGGCCACTTTGGGCTCCTCTTACCTGTGAATCAACAGGCAAAGAAGGGAATTACTGTACTGGCTGGGGTGATTGATCCTGACTATCAAGGGGAAATAGGACTACATCTACATAATGGGGGTAAAGAAGAGTTTGCCTGGAATGCAGGGGATCCTCTAGGGCATCTCCTAGTCCTGCCATGCCCTGTGATTAAAGTCAATGGAAAATTGCAACAAACCAATTCAAGCAGGACTAACAATGGCCCAGAATCTTCGGGAATGAAAGTTTGGGTCACCCCACCAGGCAAAGAACCACGGCCAGCTGAAGTTCTTGCTGAAGGTAACGGGAACATGGAATGGGTAGTGGAAGAAGGTAGTGATAAATATGAACATCGACCATGTGACCAGTTACAGAAACGAGGACTGTAATGGTCATGAACCCTTCTTCCATGTTTCATTATGAGTATGATTGTATATGTACACAAAATGAATTTCTTTGTTTTCTTCCCCAATCTTTTCCCCTATCATGAAAAGTTGTATTAATCCCACATCATAATATTTAAGGATGTCGAGTTTAAGAGTGACTATCATCCAAGGACTTGCACCCTCTTCTGTAGGGAATTAATGTGTTTCCGGTTGTACGCAGGGGAGTTGAACATTGTTAGGCGGAAATATATATGTATACTTGTCTGTTATTGTTTTTACTTAGAGACTACGTATGGTTTAGAGTAATGTGTATGATTGCCGAGTTGACAAGGGGTGGACTGTGATGGTTAGGCTAATGTGTCAACTCGGCCAGGTAGTTGTGTCCAGGTGTTTGTTCCAGCAAGCACTGGGCTAATTGTAATACGGGAGCAGTTGTGGACTTCGATCACCAGTGAGTTTACTGCGTGGATGGCTGATTATTTCTGCATCAATCAGGGAGATTGCACTATCGATGGGTGGTGCTTTTATCCAATCAGTTGAATGACTTAAGAGTGGAGGTGATTTCAACATTCAGAGAGAATTTCCCAGCTCGTGGTTGGACAGGTAACTTCTCCCAGAGACTCATCAACGACCTTTCATCGGGCTTTCATCGGAGCCCCTGGTTTGCAACTTGCCTGAGGAACCTGGACTTGTGCGTCCCCACGGTCACGTGAGAGACTCTTTTAGAGTTCCATATTATTCACAGATATCTCCTGCTGATTCTGTTTCCCGAGAGGACCCTGACTAATACAAGACATATACAGAACACTGCATCCAAACTCATGCAGTACCCATGGATCTTTCTCCAGGACAGACCACATTAGGTCACAATGCAGCTTTCAACAAATATAGAAAGACTGAAATTATACAAAGGGGAAGTGGCTGTGGCTCAATTGGTTGAACTCCCGTTTACCATATGGGAGGCCCTGGGTTCAATTTCTGGGGCCTCTTGGTGAAGGCAAGCCGGCCCGCATGGCACGGTGAGCTGACGGCCCGTGCGGCACGGTGAGCTGACACAGCAAGATGACGCAACAAAGGGAGTCAAGCAGACACAGAAAAGTGCAAAGCAAATGGACACAGTGAGCACAAGCAGCAAGGGGGGGGGGGATAAATAAATAAATAAAAATCTTAAAAAAAAAAATTATATAAAGCACCTTCTCAGATCAAAATGGAATGAAACTGGAAATCAATAATAAACAGGATAAAAGTAAATTCACAAATGTGTGGAGGCTGAACAACACATTCCTAGTTAATCAGTGGGTCAAAGAAGATATTGCAAGTGAATTCAGTAAATATATTGAGACAAATGAACACAAGAACACAATGTATCAAAATTTATGGGATACAGCAAAGGCAATCTTGAAATTTATAGCACTAAATGCCTATATTAAAAAAGAAGAAAGAGCTAAACTCAAAGATTTAACTGAACAACTACAGAAACTAGAAAAAGAACAGCAAACCAATCCAAAAGCAAGCAGAGGGAAAGATATTATAAAGATTAGAGCAAAAATAAATGAAAATAAGAACAAAAAAACAATAGAGAAAATCAACAAAACCAAAAGCTGGTGTTTTGAGAAGATCAATAAAATTGACAAATCCCTAGCTAGACTAACAAAAAAAAAGGAGAGAAAATGCAAATATATACAATCAGAAATGAAAGGGGAGAAGTTACAAATGACCCCACAGAAATAAAAAGAATCATAAGAGGATATTATGAGAAACCATATGCCAACAAACTAAACAATCTGGATGAAATGGACAAATTCCTAGAAATGTACAAACAACGTACACTGATGCTACAAGAAATACAAGAACGTAACAAACCAATCTCATTTAAGGAGATTGAATCCATCATCAAAACTCTCCCAGCAAAGAAAAGTCTAGGACCAGATGACTTCACAGGTGAATTCTACCAAGCATTTAGAAAAGAATTAACACCAACCTTGTTTACACTCTTCTAAAAATTTGAAGAGGAAGGAAAATTATCCAACACATTTTGTGAAGCCAGTATCACCCTAATATCAAAGCAAGATAAAGATACTACAAGAAAAGAAAATTCATGCCAATCTCTCTAATGAACATAGATGCAAAAATTCTCAACAAAATACTTGCAAATTGAATCTAACAGCATATACATCACAACCAAGTGGGATTTATTCCTGGTATGCAAGGCTGGTTCAACATAAGAAAATCAATCAATGTAATACACCACATTAACAAATTAAAGGAAATAAAACACATGATCATATCAATCAAAGCAGAAAAGGCATTCAACAAAATCCAACAGCCTTTTTTTTTCATAAAAAAAATTCTGAAGATAGGAATAGAAGGATAATTCTTAAATATGTAAAAAGACATATATGAAAAACCCACAGACAATATTATACTCAACAGGGAAAGGTTGAAAGCTTTCCCTCTAAGATTGGGAACAAGACAAGGATGCCCAATGTCACCACTGTTATTCAATATTGTACTAGAAGTTCTAACTAGGGCAGTTAGACAAGAAACAAAAATTAAAGGCATCTGAATAGGAAAAGAGGAAGTAAACATTCACTGTTTGCAGATGACATGATTCTGCACTTAGAAAATCCTGGAGTATCCACTACAAAGCTACTTGAGCTAATAAATGAGTTCAGCAAAGTGATAGGATACAAGATCAACACACAAAAATCTGTAATGTTTTTGCACAATAGTACTGAACAATCTGAGGAGGAAATCAGGGGGAAAATTCTATTTTCAATAGCAACAAAAAGACTCAAATACCTAGGAATCAATTTAACCAAAGAAGTAGTAAATGCAGAAAATTACAGAACAATGCTAAAAGAAATTTTAAAAGGACCTAAACAAATGGAAAGACATTCTGTGTTCATGAATTGGAAGAATAAATATTGTGAACATGTCAATCTTAACCAAACTGCTTTATAGATTCAATGCAATCCAATCAAAATCACAACAGCTTACCTTACAGAACTAGAGAAGGCAATTACCAAACTCATTTGGATGGGAAAGTGCACCTGAATACCCAAAAGCATTCTAAAAAAGAAGAGCGACGTGAGAGGAATTTCACTACCTGACCTTGAAACATATTACAAACCTACAGTAGGGAAAAAAGCATGGTACTGGCATAAAGATAGACACATCAATCAGTGGAATAGAATTGCTAAACCCAGAAATAAACCCTCACCTCCAGTCAACGTGTTTTTGACAAACCTACAAAGTCCATGTTAATGGGACAAAACAGTCTCTTCAACAAATGGTGTTGGGAGAACTGAATATCTATAACTAAAAGAATGAAAGAGGACCCCTATCTCACTCTCTATACAAGAATCAATCAAAATGGATCAAAGATCTAAATATAAAAGTCAGGACATAAAACTGATAGAAGAAAATGTCGGGAAACATCTTCAAGACCTTGTAGTAGGTGGTGGTTTCTTAGACCTTACACACAAAGTACGTGCCACAAAAAAAAAAAAAAAAAAAAAAAAAGATAAATGGGACCTCCTCAAAATTAAACACTTTTGCACATCATAGGACTTTGTCAAAAGGGTGAAAAGGCAGTCAAATCAATGGGAAAAAATATTTGAAAAGGGTTTAATATCCAGGATATACAAAGACATGTTACAACTCAACAATAAAAAGACAAATGAGCCAATTAAAAAATGAGCAAAAGACTTGAATAGACATTTATACAAAGAATAACAAATGCTAAAAAAAACCATGAAGAAATGCTCAACATCACTAATGCTTAGGGAAATGCAAATCAAAACTACAATGAGATATTATTTCACACCTATCAGAATGGCCACTGTTAAAAGACAGAGAACTATAAGTGTTGGAGAGGATGTAGAAAGATAGGAACACTTCTTCACTGTTGGTGGGAATGCAGAATGGTACAGCCACTGTGGAGGACTGTTTGGCAGTTCCTAAAGAAGTTGAATATAGACTTGCTACATGACCCTGGTATATACCCAGAAGAACTGAGAGTAGTGACATAAACACACATCTGCACACCAATGTTCATAGCAACATTATTCATGATTGCCAAAGTTGGAAACAACTCAGGTGTCCATCAACAGATGAATGGATAAACAAACTGTGGTCTATTCACACGATGGAATATTATGCAGCTGTAAGAAGAAATGAAGTCATAAAGCTTGTGACAACATGGATGAACCTGGAGGACATTATGTTGAGTGAAGCAAGCCAGACACAATAGGACAAATACTGTATGACTGCGTTACTATGAACTAAATATATTGTGTAGGATATTGTTTGATTTTAAAAAAAATTATATGTATCCAGTTTTTAATTGAGAAATGTATGTATTTATCCATGTGTTTACTTTTTAATTTTTAATCGTTTATATTTTCAATTATTAAATATACAAAATAAAGTGAAAAATAAATAAAAATTAACAAAACACTCCAACCAGGATTGAACTGAGAGGGCTGCCAAGGATTGCCATCTGCTGGCAGAACTAGGTAGTATATGTGAGAAAATTAAAAATAAATAAGTTAGAGGGGCTTTTTCTGGCACTTATAGCTTCCCCGCTAAGGCCTTAGGAAGCAGGTCTGCAATCCATTACTGAGTCCAGAGCCCAGGTTTGAGCAACTAACAGGGACAACCCTAGCAATCCAGGTCAAACAAAGAATCAAAGAGCAGCAGTAATACACAGTCTCCCACCACTAAATCCCAATGAAAGAGAAAGAAATTGAGCATCTGAGTAAACTACACCCTAATCAAATGCCCAGACATCAGCATAAATATATGAGCCAGACTAAGAAAATGGAACACATGGCCCAGGAAACAGAATATATCAAAGTCCCAGAAGAGATGCAGAATTTGAGAGAACTAGTTAGCGAGAAGCATACAAATTCCCAAAATCAAATTAATGAGATGAAAGACAATATGGCTAAAGAGATGAATGACATCAAGAAGATACTGAGCAAGCACAAAGAAGAATTTGACATCTGGAACAGAAAAGTGACAGACCTCCTAGGAATGAAAGACACAATAGGTGAGATGAAAAACATATTAAAAGCATAAAAAAGCAAATTTGAAATGACAGAAAAAAGAATAATTGATACTGAAGACAGAACAGCTGAATTTAAAGAGGAAAAAGAACAGAGGGAGAAAAACCTGGAAAAAATTGAGCAGGGGTTCAGGGCATTTAATGACAACAAAAAAAGCAACAACATACATGTCATAGGCGTTCCAGAAGGAGAGGAGAAGGGAAAAGGGGCAAAAAGAGTATTTGAGGAAATAATAGCTGAAAATTTCCCAACTCTCAAAAAAGAAATGAACCTACATGTCCAAGAAGCCCACCTTACCCCAATCAGAATAAATCTGAATAGTCGTACTCCAAGAAACATACTACTCAGAATGTCAAATGTCAAAGATAAAGAGAAGAGGGGCAAGATGGCGTTAGTGTAGGAGGGCGCACACTGCAAGCTCCCAGAGCAAGGCGGATTGGGGACGGGGTCCTGCCCGGGGGTCTGTGCTGTGCACGCGTGGAGTGAGAAGCTTGGGACATCTATCTGCGCGGATCGGCGGCGTGGACCGAACGGTGGAGATTCGTGAGTTTTGAGGCTGCCGGTGGAGGTTGGCACAGGCGGCTGAGCCCCGCAGTTACAGAAATAAAAAATAAAACGGCCATTTGGAGCCGCGGGCGGGGGCGATAAAGTTTTATTTTCTGGGGGGCTGGCTGCCTCGCGCCCCTTGGACCTTGTGTGAACAGAGCAAACGAGCTAGTCAGCACCCGGTGAACCGGAGAGGGGAGGAACGCAGCTGATTTCCCTAGCCACCCAGGGATAAGACCCGGGCCGCTGCGGAGCCAGGAGGAAGGGACACTTCCCAAAGAAGGGAGGGTTCGGTTGGAAGACAGGGAAGGGTATTTTATATTTTTAGACATCGATCTGGCTGCCTGCACCGCCCCATAGCTTTGGGGAGCAGATAAGCCGACCTGAAGCAGCATCAGGCTGAGAGCAGACGCGAATCTGCACTCAAACTGATTTACTGAGCAGCCCGGTGACGCTGGAGCTCGGCGCCAGAAGGGGCGGAATCCGCCGTCTTTAGCACTCCTCACTGACTAACATCAGAGTTTCAGCTAACCTGGGGAGTCCGGAAAGTGGGACGTGCTTGATTAATTTCCACGGGCCCAGCTAGGGTCCCTTCCGTAAGGGGGTTGGTCTAGAAGAGGAATTATTTTGGGTCCTGCATTTGGCTTAAAAAAAAAAAAAAGTGAGGTCACCTCAACAAATGAAAAATAAATTCTTTTTAATTTAGTTTAATAGCTAAAAGCTGCTTCAGGATCTGCATATAGAACCCTGAGGGGAAATTCATTGATAAACACAAGTAGGCAGGAAGGATCCACGTGGACCCTAGGGGAATCATTGACCCCC
>JAKSZT010037117.1:614662-676916 GCA_026826555.1 Tolypeutes matacus | reverse complement strand
GTGTAATATTTTAGGTAATCTAAGCACCTCTTAAAATATATGTGTATATATATATATATAAATAACATTTTTGTAAGCAAATACACATATATGCATATATAAAAAATAAATAAATAAATAAATAAAAAAAAAAGAATCAATCGAGTAAGAAAAAAAAAAAAGATAAAGAGAAAATTCTGAGAGCAGTAAGGGAGAAGCAAACCATCACTTACAAGAGACGCCCAGTAAGACTTAGTGCAGATTTCTTTTCAGAAACCATGGTGGCAAAAAGACAGTGGTATGATATAGTTAGGATAATGAAAGATAAAAACTGCCAGCCAAGAATTCTACATCCAGAAAATTGTCCTTCAAATATGAAGGTAAGTATAAAATATTCACAAACAAACAGAAACTAAAAGGGTTTGTAATAAAGAATCCATCTTGCAGGAAATATTAAAGAAAGCTTAGAGTTTTAAAGAAAAGACAGGAGAGAAAGGCCTGGAGGGGAGTATAGAAGAAAGAATAGCAGAAAAGATAACCAAAAGAGTAAAAAAAAAAAAGACCAAAATATGATATGACATATGAAAACCAAAAAATAAAATGGTGAAAATAAATAATGCATTTACAGTAATATCAATGAATGTGAATGGGTAAACATGCCAATCAAAAGATATGGCTGACAATGTATATAAAAAAACATGAGCTGCTTTCAAGAGACACACCTTAGACCCAGGGATACTAGCCGGCTGAAAGTGAAAGGTTGGAAAAAGATACTCCATGCAAATAGTAACCAAAAAGGAACAGGGGTAGCTATACTATTATCAGTATATTAACAGACTTTAAATGCCAAAACTTATATGAGCTAGAAAAGATCATTAAATATTAATAAAAGGAACAATCCAACAGGAAGTTATAAAAGACATAAATATCTATGCACCTAACCAGGGTGCCCCAAAATACATGAGACAAACTCTGGCAAAACTGAAAGGAGAAATAGAAATCTCTACAATAATCATTCGAGACTTCAATACACCACTCACACCATCAGACAGAACAACGAGACAGAAGATGAACAAGGAAATAGAGAACTTAAACAATATGATAAACAAGTTAGACCTAAAAGACATATACAGAATGCTTCATCCAAACTCAGCAGGCTATACATTCTTTTCACATGCCCATGAATCCTTCTCCAGGATAGACCACATGTTAAGGCAGAATGCAGCTCTCAATAAATATAAAAAGATTGAAATTATACAAAGCACCTTCTCAGATTATAAGGGAATGAAACTGGAAATCAATAACAAACAGGAAAAAGGTAAATTCACAAATGTGTGAAGGCTAAACAACACACTCCTAAATAATCAGTGGGTCAAAGAAGAAATTGCAAGTGAAATCAGTAAATGTATTGAGACAAATGAAAACGAGAACACAACTTAGTCACTGTTGACAGGAATGCAGAATGGTCAAGCCACTGTGGAGGACTGTTTGGCAGTTCCTAAAGAAGCCAAATATAGATTTGCCATGTGACCATGTAATACCACTATTGGGTATACACCCAGAAGAACTGAGAGCAGTGACACGAATAGACATCTGCACACCTATGTTCACAGCGGTGTTATTCACAATTGCAAAAAGCTGCAAATAATCCAGGTATCCACCAACTGATGAATGGATAAACAAACTGTAGTGTATTCACACAATGGAATATTATGCAGCTGTAAGAAGAAAAGACGTCATAAAGCATATAACAACATGGATGAACCTGGGACAGTATGCTGAGAGAAGCAAGCCAAATACAAAAGGACAAATACAGGAAGATTGCATTATTATAAACTGAATGTATTGTGTAACATAGTGTATAATTCCATTTTTATAAAATGTAAACACAAATCAATTTATATAAGAAAGAAAATAGTATTTGTGCAAAAATAGCCAGAAATGGGAGCTGTGGGCAGGACAGGAAGCATAGAGAGATTGAGAGGTGATGGATTTTGTTTTTTTTTTTTTGTTTATTATTATTATTATTGAAATAATGAAAATGCTCTAATGTCGACTGAGGTGATGAATGCACAACTATGTGATTATGCCGAATACCAATGATTGTGCACTTTGGATGAATTGTATGCTTTGTTGATATGTATCAATAAAATTTATTAAAGAAAAAAAAAAAAAGGCAAACAGCACTTAAAAATGGGAAAATATGTGAATACACATTTACCAAAGAAGAAACGTTCAATTCTTGTCATCACTAGGGAAATACAAATTAAAATCTGCTATGAGTTATCATATACACATACTAGAATGGCTAAAATCAAGAGAGATAATACCATCTGATAAAGAAGATGTGGAAAAACTGGAGCCCTCATACATTTCTGGTGAGAATGCAAAATGGTGCTGGCACTTTGGGAAACAACTGTCAGTTTCTTAAAAATATAAACTTACCATAACTCTTGCTAATTCCACTCTGAGAAATCTATCCAAGACAAATGAAATCATGTCCATGAATGATTCCTGGGGCAAGTTCATGGCAGCAAAAACTGGAAAAAAATGTCTATTAACTGGTGCATGGATAACAAAATGGGTACATCCATAAATAGATCTACAGCTTTAACTATCTAATTTCAAGCCCCCCCATGCTGCCCTTGGAAGCAGCCCCACCCAGCCTGTCCCCAACCCGCCTGGAGGGTGCACAGGCCTCTGCAGTACTATCTTTAGCACTAATTATAGGTTCAAATAGGACAGAAGAACCATGTGTAGGGAAACTACAACTAAGTCCAACTCTGTCACTCTGGGGAGCATAAATTTCAAAGTAAGTCCCACTGGCAAGGCACCAAATTCTTGAGCTATCTGCCCTGACTCTATTGTATGTCTCCAGAGGCCTCAGGGGCCATGCTATTTGAGGTAGTACCTACTTTGGCAGTCAGAGAGATCTTGCTGAGAAGTACATAAGCGTAACCTCTGGAATGACCTTCCGACTCACTTTGAAGTCTCCTAGCCATATAAACTCATTCTTCTTTACCTTTTCCCCCTTTTGGTCAAGGTCTTTTTCCAGTTCCAGTTGATACTTGGTAATAATCCCTCAGTGCCAGGGAGGCTCGTCCCCAGGAGTCATGTCCCACTCTGGGGGGAAGGTAATGAATTTATATGCTGAGTTCAGCTTAGATAGAGGCCACATTTGAGCAACAAGGAGGCTCCCAGAAGGCAACTCTCACGCACCCTATAATACTGTTTCAACTTGAAGAGTAAAGGTTCATACACACAGTCATCAGTATCAAGGGCCCATCAGGAGACCATTCTCCTTCACTAGTCATTGCCCCTGTACTTGGGGGATTCTTGCTGACCTATTAGAGAATGTGGCAGAGCTCCCAGGATGGGAATTTGACATTCTTTCAGTTATTGCATGAATCTCCATCCACCATGGCAATGGTCCATGAATATTTAAACACACTTATATGTCTTATATGTATGCCCAGGTGACCTTCCTCCCATGTATCCCTCACCACTGACACCCCACACCAATGATCCTCCCCTTCCACAGAGAACCACAAGTGCTGGAAAGAATGTGGAGAGATAGGAACACTTATTCACTGTTGGTGGGAATGCAGAATGGTACAGCCACTGTGGAGGACTGTTTGGCAGTTCCTAAAAAAGTTGAATATAAACTGGCCATGTGACCCTACAATACTGCTACAGGGTAATATCCAGAAAAACTGAGAGCAGTGACATGAACAGGCATCTGCACACCGATATTCATTGAGGCATTATTCACAAATGCCAAAAATTGGAAACAACCCAGGTGTCTATCAACTAATGAATGGATAAACAAACTGTGGTGTATTCACACAATGGAATATTATGCAGCTGTAAGAAGAAATTAAGTCATAAAGCACATGACAATATGGATGAATCTAGAGGGCATTATTTGACCAAAGCAAGCCAAACACAAGAGGACAAATACTATATGACTGCATTACTATGAACCAAATCTATTGTGTAACATATTGCATTATTCAAGAAAAATTATATGTATCCAGTACATTTAATGGAGAAATGTATGTTTTTATCTAAGTGTTTTCTTTTTATTTTTAAATTATTGATTATATATGCAATTATTAAATTACAAAATAAAGTTTATTTTTTTTAAAAATACACAGCCAGGAGGGGTCACAGTGGGAATGGGCCCCTATACTTCACCTGCCCTGTGTACTACAAGAAAGCAGAAAGAAGTAAAACAGGGGAGAAAGAAAGAAAATTAAAGGCTCAAGTAACTCATCAGGGCTTAGATCTAAAGACTGCAAAGCCTAAGATGAAGATCTCTGGGTTTGGATACACACTCTTACTTGCAAAGTATTGGGGTCCCTACAAAATTCCCAGGCTAGGCAGAAACCTGTGCCTCTAGGCCCCTCCCAGGAAGGGTCCCCATTCATTGTGTTCCCCCAGGCACACACCAAGTGTCAGTCACGCTCCCCCCATGAGCCCTTCCTTTGGGCAAAATCAATCGCCTCTCACAATAACCCCTGTAAGAGCCATCTGCTGTGGGCCAGTCACCCAGCAGGTCCTTTACAGGTGGGAGGCAGAAGAAAGTGACGCGGCCTCCGCCAGGCTCTGAGGCAAATCTGAAGCTTAGGGCCTGGGAAGGAGGCGCCCTAACAGGGGAAGGACCCCGCGGCACCGCCGAGGGTCCAGAGGGAGGAGGGAGGGCGGAGTCGTGGGGAGGAGCGGGGGAGGAACTGTTGGAGCGGAGGGTCCGTGGGGAGTGGCGTTGAAGGGGGAAGGACTGTGGGCAGGAGGACCGTGGGGGAGGGGGGCCACCCTACGGCGTGGGCCTGGGACTTATTCTGACTTGGGGCCCCGCACAGCGGGAAAGTCGCCTGGCCCGGGACCCCCTGCAAGACCCCGCGCCCCCCACCGGCCCACGAGCCGCCCGCGGAAGCAGCGCCCCCAGCCCGGCGCGGCCAGGTCCCGAACCAGCCCGGGGGGCGCGCAGGACCGGCGGCAGCGCCGCGCACAAATTTCCGGGACACCCGCGCGCCCCCAGCGCACGGCGAATGAGCGGGAACTTTACGGAGGGCGCCGGACAGGCGCTACAGAAACGCAGGAGTGGAAGGCTCGCTCACCCAACTTTTGCGCGCTTATGGGGGTTGCTGCAGTCACCTCCCCGCCCCGCCCCCCACAGAGCCCGTAGGCGCTCACGCCCCTCCCGCGCCGCGCCCCGTCCCGCCTCCGAATTGCCTCTGCAAACTCACAGCTAACGCAGGGCCGGGTGGAGGGCTGCGGTCCAGAGGCGCGGCCTTCAGTCGCTCCGCCGCCTGCCCCCAAGGCCGGGCAGATACTGCGTCCCTCGTGGCACTCCAGGATCCAGCGGCGTCACAGCCGGACAAAGCGCACCAAGTCAGCGTGGCCGCAGCTCCAAAACATCCCGTAGACTGGGTGGGGCTTAAGGGAATGGGAGTGCCGCGATCTCAGCGGGCCAATGAGGTCTGACCTTGGTTCTGGGGCTCCGCCCCCAAAGAGGGCATGGCCTGCTCCGTGATGGACAGCACCCAGCAGCCAATCAACACGCGATCCGGTTGGCGCATGGGACGGAGCCAGCGGTGAGATGGGCACAAGGGGGCCAAGTGGGGTGACTGACAGGATGCCAGCCAATGGGAATACGGAGCGGCGACAGCGCAGGAACACCACGAAAGGCGGGGCCTGGAGACGGGGTCATTTCACGGCCAGCTGGTTCGCGCCTTGGCGGGCGGTTTGCTAGAGCTCGTGGCGGCTGCTGCTGACTGGTCGGGCAGTGGTTTCACCCTGCTGTGGGGGTGTCCCTATTCATAATGCACCAGAGGTGGCCTGGGCTGGGCAGGCGTGGGTCACTGACACCGGCCTGTGTGCGGTGCCGCTGGAAGCGCGGTCTGAGGGGAATCTGGGTGAGTCGCGTCCTGACCCTGTCCCAGAGCGGGCCCATCGCCCCTGCACCCCTTCCACCCCAGAGCTGGGGCCTTGGCTTTCCTGAGGAGAGCCTTCGGGAATTCTTGTCCCTAGCTTGCATTCTGAGAATTTTTTTTCCCAAATTAATTTTATTGATACCCTACTTTTGCTAAAGTGACCTTCTTATTGTCCTCAAGTAAGTCAGGCTCATTCCCACCTCATGTGTACAGATATCATTTCTTCTGTCTAACATGATCTTCCCCCAGAACTTTACATGGCTCATCCCCTTATTTCCTATTTGGGTGTCAACTCCTTAGGGAGGTCTTCCCTGACCAGCCTCCATCTTCATAACCATATCTATATCTGTTTTTTTGCCCATGTCTATATCTATCAATGGCATGAATATAGCAGAGAAAGAATGCTTAGAAAATTTATAGGTGACACCAAATTAGAAAGGATAACCGAATCAGAATTCAAAGAGTTCCATAAATACAAATTATTAATTTTCATTTATTCATCAAACATGTATTAAGACACTCAATTTGAGAGCCCATTATGTACCACTCTCTATTATAAGAAGGTGATGCAAATTTGAAAAAAAAGCCACTTCCAGTCCTCAAGATGCTCAAATTCCAGAGAGGCAGATGCACATGAAAACAGAAAACAATGCAAATAGCAAAATGATGTAACACATGAGATAAAAGATGCTGTGGGAGCCCAGAGGAAGTCTCTGCCTGGTGTAGAGGGAGGAGAGGGTTGGAATAGCATTACAAAGGAAGATAGTCTCAAGGCAGGAGAGGTTAAGAGAGAAGCAGAAAAACAGCTGAGTTGAGAGGCACTTACATGGAAAAGGTCTAGTAGTCAAAATTGAGCAGTCTCAAAAAATGCCAATTGAAAAGATTTTCTTATGTTTTTAATATTTTTTTTTCTCTTTTTTCTAACATCTTCCTTTGTGGTTTTATCTTGTATGTACACAACCCTTATTCGGGAAAGAAAGTGTTCCCAGAGATATTTAACAAGCAAATATTTTCTATTCAAAAGGTAAATTAAGTTTATCTTTAAAAGTTTACTGTAAATAAAGTCTCTGAATTGAAGGAAAAGACATTTTACATAACTATACTTTGCTTTCACCAAGTTAACAAAATCAGTTTCAAATACTCAGAGAAGAAGATCTAAAATTATAGACAGATAAATCAATGTATCTGAATGATTACTTTTAGAAATCCAAGTGCAGACAGACAGACAGACACACACACACACACACACACACACACACCTCTGGAAACATGGATTCAGTATTCAATAACCTGGTCATGCCAACTAACAATAGGCTGCTTTTCAGGAGGATCTCTCAAAGATATGGCTGTCCACATGAAAAGAGTCTCCATACTTATATGTATTTTTTAACTGTATCATTTTTCTTTGAAAGCTTTCTGGTTTTTTCTTTGAAAGCAGAGCATCCAACCCAAGGTACCTAGGTAACATAATAGTTGATGCACTAGCAAAAGGTAAGTTCAGGATCAATCTATCCATCTGGTGAAATGATGAGGATGTTACAGGGGGTGGGCTTGGTGACAAGGCAGCATACAACAATCATGCATTTGGAGGGTTTCATCTAGTATCTTGTAATCCAATTGTTCAATTAGTCCACATGAATCTCTTTGGATACAAAGAAACCAATGTTTAAATAAACTTTCACTTCATTTATTTAACTGCAATTCATGTATTTGACTGGGAAATGGAGCCCAAAGCATCAAAATTTGCTAAATTTGAGTGAAGCATAAGCATGAAAATCACACCCCAAACCAGTATCATATTAACCCCAAGTAAATGGTTCTGGGAAAGTGAATTATTTTCATAAATATCCAGTATACTACAAAGTTTTTTATTCCTTCATATGAAATTCAACTCTGTAGATAATAAGGGTAAAAAGGATCATTTCATTAGGCAATCTATGATGTATATCAAAATTATTCTTACTAAATGAAATCATGCACAACAACATGGCCACAGTGTAGACTGCTAGCAACATTTGTCATATTTCATATCAGTCTTAAAATAAACTGATAAAAGGACAAAGTTGCTGGAATATGACTTGACCTATGATTGGAGCTTACATTGACACACACTCCTATTATTTTGAAGCCATCAGTTTAAAGGAGATAGGACCTGGGATGTAGTCATATGTACCTCTTGGTTGGTTGGACAGTGTTGCTGAATGAGGTTTTCCATGGACTTAGAAGTTGGAGTAGAATGAGTCCAACTCATTAATACACAGGACTTGGAAATGTCTGAGAAATCTAAACTCTAATTTTTTTGCTGGAAGTGGAAAAATTAATGCAATGATGTCCTTTGTGCTAAGTAGTTGCTACAGCATGAAGAGCATTTATCAACAGCTGTCAGAGACCTTCAGCAATAATTTATTTAACTTATATAGGTCAGGTCTACTAATTCAGTCCTATTCTATGGGTATATGTGACAATTAGAAGGTTGCCAACTAAAATTTGTCTAATATCTTTTAATATTTATGTAAAAACTGCATTTATATATATACATAACTAATCAGTCAACAGATATCCTGATATTAGGTGTCAGATATTTCATGAGGTGTTGGCAATACAGAAGTTTAGAGGACAGTCCTGGATTCTAACTTCCTGATACCTACAATTTAGAGTGGCAGAGAAATGGTAAACAGATAGGAGAATGATGGGCACTATGAAAAGGTAGAATGGTACCTTGGTGATATAGAGCAGGTGACCCAACCAAGCCTGGGACACCAAGAAATGACATGTTTGCTGAGTCCTAATAGCTTAGGTAGCTGAGTAAAGGGAGGGAAGAGGGGACAATTTTAGGCAGAAGAAATAGCTGGCCCCCAAACAGTAGAGAACACAGACTTTTAGAAGAATTTAAAAATTCTATAACACCTGGACTTAATAGAACAAGGGGGCAGATAAAGCCAGAAAGGCAGGCAATAGAAATCATTCAAGGTCATGGAGGCCATAGTAAGGACATGGGACTTTATCATAGGGGCAATGAAAAATAAATGACAGATTTTAAGTAGATAAAGATATATGATAGTCTTCATGGTTATTATTAGCTATTTGTGGTTATTATCTCCTTAAGTTCCCACAACAGCCCTGTATGTATGTAATGGATATGATCCCCTCTCTGCAGATGAGGACACTGAAATTCACAGAGATTAAACCAAATGCCCAAGATCACAAGACCACATGGAGACAGAGGCACTAGACAACCTAGTCTTTGATTTTAAGTGCAGTGCTCTACCACAGTGAAGTCACTCCCATTAGCTGGCAGAATTTTTTCATTAGCAGGATCATCTGGTTAGGAAACTTCCCCATGACATTTGGTATTAGAGAGAAGAAGGTGAAAAGGACAGATGAAAGTCCAGAGGCCTCCTGAGAGCCCAGCAGC
The DNA here is from genome assembly GCA_026826555.1 of Tolypeutes matacus. Taxonomy (NCBI): domain Eukaryota; kingdom Metazoa; phylum Chordata; class Mammalia; order Cingulata; family Chlamyphoridae; genus Tolypeutes; species Tolypeutes matacus. Next base: position 667,586 of record JAKSZT010037117.1, on the reverse strand, counting down.
AGTCTTCCTATAATTACTGTCAGCACTTGAGGGGATCAGGGGAAAGAGGTCTACTTTTTGCAGCAGATGCTCCAGTCTCATCCTTTTTTACTGATAGAATGGGGGAAAGTAAGTTAACTGAATGATCTCCAAGGCCTTTTCCAGTTCTAAAGAACAACAATAACTGTCAAGCATCATGGACTTCAAGTAGCTCCTAGAAACTAACAACCAAGGAAGGGTCAGTGCCTGTGTCAGGGAACAACTGTTTTCATACCTAGATAAGAAGCCAAGAGCAGAGGAAGCACAGCATAAGGGAACTTTGTATTTTTTTTTCACATACAAATTTTTATTTATTTATTTATTTATTTATTTATTTATTTATTTATTTTAAACAATTTATTGAAGTATATCATTCATACATGAACATACATAAACTATAAGTGTTCAGTAAACATCATGATCTTACAAAACAAACATGCATAACATCATATAGGGCTCCCACACAACACCCCTCCGCAAACACCCTGCATTGTTGTGAAATATTTAACAAATTATAAAAGAGCATCGTCAAAGTATTACTACTAACTATAGTCCATATCTTTCTCCCCTATACATTTTTTTAAGGATTTACTTATTTATTTATTCATTTTTATCCAATTTTAACCCCCCTCGCCCCGTTTTTGCTGTTTTTGTGTCCATTCGCTGGGCAACTCTATGTCCATTTCCTGCCCTCTTTTCTCATCCTTCTCCTCCTGTCTTCACTGGGATTCGATCCTCAGAATCTCTAATGTGGGAGAGAGGTGTCCTACTGCCTGCACCACCTTAGTTCCTGGTTTTTCAGTGTGTCTCATCTTGGTTATCCCTTGTATAACTCTCCTGTTCTTTCATCATCTTGCTGCGTGGCTCATGGGCCTGGTGGTTCACCCACGCATGGGGCCTGGTGGCTCATCCAGGGCCTGGTGGCTCACCCGCAGACAGGGCCTGATGGCTCACCCGCTCGCAGGGCCTGGCAGTGCACCCATGCATGGGGCCTGGAGGCTCACCCACTCATGGGGCCTTGTAGCCCACATGCCTTCTATATTTTTCTTTTTTAAAATTTTTACCAGGAGGTCCTGGGGATCGAACCCAGGTCCCTCCATATGGGAGATGGATGCCTAACCACCCAAACCACATCTGTCCCCCTGCTATATCTCTTAAAGTTGACCAAAGATACCCAAAGTTACAGTCTTTTCCTATACAGGATGGTCATATAATAAATCAGGCTTAGTTTTTCACCAGCATTCTAAAAACCAGACCTAGGGAAAAAAACTAGGTCTGGGGACACATGCATGATTTCTAATATAGCAAATGTTTAGCTTACCTGATTATCACAAAATCAGGACAGCAAGAATATTGCATGAGAACTGCATATTGTTACCAGAAAAAGCTGGTAACACAGTGGTGATACATCCAAAAGGATTTCAGATGGGTGTGTATATACCAGCTTTTGAACTCTTTTACTGCCAGTTAAAGGAAAGGGCCTTCTTTTGACTCAGAGCAATAAGATAATGGTGAGGACCCATCTATTTCATTCCCTTCCTACTGCAAATTGACAACAATCTCCACGTGATGGGTCAGTCACCTAACTGTCTGGTACTTCAGTTTTCTTCACCAATAAAGTTGAGATAATGTAGCTATTTAATTAACATTTGTGATTATGGAGAAAATGAATATGAACAGAATGAAACACAACTAGCATTATGGTTATTTCTTTTAAGGTGACCCTATTCTAAATTAACTGTACTGTTCTTGCAGAATACAAAAGTCGAAAGCTATTCTCCCTCTTACACTTGTTTTGGGGGTAGTGGGTAGGAAGATTTCTACCAAAAAAAGTATATAAACCTGGAAGCATAGATATTAAGTAGACATTTACTATTCTTAAAAATGCTAGTCCTTTCTTGATTTATGCCACCTACAAGAAAATATAACAAGCAAAAACTGCAGAAGCAGCAGCAAGGTGTCACATAGTGTTTTTCTTTCATTTCCCTCTCCTGCTAGATGTATTCCATTCTGTCAATAGATATTTAACATGAATATCACTTCAGGATTTTCTAAGAAAAAGAAATGAGAGCAGTAACATTTTTCCGCAAAGTCTAATGCAGTTGCTAAAATTGCGGAGTCTGCAGACTGGCAGTTGGGTTCAACTCCTGACTCTGCATTTTCTGGTTGTGTTAAGTTAACTTGGGCAAGTTAATTAACCTCTGCTTCCTGATCTCTAAAATGGAAATAGCAGAAGTATCTATCTCATGCGGTTGATGTTAGGATTTAATGAATTAAGGCATGTACTGGATTTAGGACAGTTTCTGGCACAGAGTAAAAACCCACACAAAGATATTAGCTATTATCATTACTGTCATCCATCCTGCTTTTCATTCCTTCCACATAACTACACCCTGCTCTGTTGTTTCCATTAACATCTTTCAATTTTTCCAAAAGAGGACTAGGGTTGGTATAAAAAAGAAACATTTTGCTGTTTTAAGATATTAACTACAGTTTCTATATTAATTGTAAACATTTTTGACACCTTTACAGGAAGTAGAGGTAAAACCACAGAACGAAGGCCGCATATGCCTGCATGCACATACCCACCCCAGAAGGGCAAAAATGAAAACTAATGGGGCTGAAAGAGAAATGAGCAGGACATTATCTTCAAATATCATTTAGGGAACCAAAGAATAATACAGTTTAATAATAACATTTTACATGAACAAATTTCCCCTCTTTTTAGAAGAGTTTAATGTGCTTAATTTGGTTTTCATTTATATTAATCACTTTTTTTTTTTTTTTTTGCAAACTTTTATTTTGCAGAAGAGAACACTGAGGCACAGAGAAGAGGATTCAGTGGTCCAAGATCACACAGATTGGTCAAGATTCAATAAATGATAACCAACAGTGAAGTAGTAGCAGATACATCCACTTTCATAATCACTTCTTATCTCTATTAAAGCACTTATCACATTGTATTGCAATTTACCTATTTTTAAGTCTATCTTCCCCACTAGACCATGAATTCTTGAATACAAAGGCTCAATATTATTTAATCTTTCTGGCCTCAAGGCTAATACAGTGCCCCAGAAAGTAACAGGTTCTCAATTAATATTTGGAGAATAAACAAATTAATGAGCTCCTCAATCATAGTGTTGGCTCAATTTTCTCCATAATAGATGGTCCAAGTTTTATATGCTTTAAACACATCTGTAAAGAAAAAAATCTACATTTGTAATTTAAGCAATACATTTTCCAGTATCCTACAAAAGAGTACTTTTCAAAACTTCAGTCACTGTTATTTAAAGAGCACACTTCTAGATAGTCCAAATTTTGGTGTTAGAAATTCTTTGTGAATAATTCACTATGTCCTACAGAGATAATGCTCCTCCTTCTTTGGGCCAGCTCAGATGGGAACAACGTGAATCTTACTCTTACTCTTCACCCACCCTAGAGGCATGTCCCATTTGCAATGCTCTTCCTGTTGGTTAAATCTCACCCTTGCCCTCAGTAGACTTGTTTTAATAACTGGGTCAATTTGGGCTCAGTTTTCTTGCTCTTGGCTCTTGCTCTTGCTGTATTTTGACCCCCTTCTACTTTGACCTTCAGGGCCCATTTCTTGTCTCTGTTGCCTAATATTTCCAATCTTCACCCCTGGCATGTGTTTCTGAAGACTGATCTTCCAGAGAATGACCCAGCTCCTCTTTGCTCTATGCCTGGACTCATATCTCAGATTTTAAAGTGGCAAAATAGAATAGGATAAGAATTTAGAATCAAACAGTGAGGAGCATGAGGCTAGAGAAGTGCAGAGGCTTACCTAGGGTTACTCAGAAAGTCAGAGTCTGGGAGAAAGCTAAAGTTAAACTCTCTGGTGTCTGTCTCCAACATATCATGAGGACCTGCCCATACTAATCCTGACTAGAGGGGCCTACTTCCTTATCTGGCTTATAAGGTAGGTGTGCTTTTCCCTGTCCTAGCCACGATTCCTTGCCATGATTCCAGGCTAATCAGGATTTCCATATTGGCCCCACTCTTCTGATATTCCTTAACAACTAAACCTGCCCAGTTCTGTCCTTTCTAGCCACTCTTTCCAAGACTTGATGCTTGGACAGCATGATTATCACATGCTGCCTTGAGATCTTATGGAATTACCTCCAAGGTTCAGATAAATGGCTAAACAATGTATGGCCAGGGATGCAGTCTTTTAACAAGTATTTATTGAGTGCCTACCATGGACAAGGCTCTAACTTAGTTTAGCTAAATAGAATGCCCATGGGACCTTATAGCCTCATCTCTTTCACTAGCTATATGGACCTGAATGACTTGCCTGGTTTGGGTCTTTAGTAATCCAGATCTCGCTTCTGACAGTTATTTATGTAATTACTTCATGTTTTGTCTTGACCTACTAGTTACCTACAGCTGTGTTTTTCAACCAAGAATTGTGACATATTAGTAAGTTACAAAATCATTTTAGTGAACTGCAAGAATTTTTTTTAAATATGGAATAAAAAGAAGGGAAATTATAGAATATATCATACATACAAGAGTAAATATTGCTTTATGAATCTTATGTTTTATATATATACATCGATATATGTGTATATATAGCATATATGTGTGTCTATGTATGTATGTATGTGTATGTATCTGGCTGCTGAGTAGTATGTATTTCATATTGTAGATCATGATCAAAAACACTTAAAAGTCACTGACCTAGAATATACTTACTTTACTTTGAATGAGAGAATGTGAAATTGCCATGATATTTTTCTTAAATTTAAGTGATATGCATTCTCAACTTTTCAAATCAAGTGTATGTTTGGAAATATTAATGAGTAAATCAGGGGTCGCAATCTCTACTTCAGCACTAGTCTGTAAAGAAAATGTATGTTCAAATTTCTAATGCCATTCCAGTGGACTGAAACTTTAAATCAACCTTTAAGGATATAATCTACATGCAACGTTTCAGAACACCAGGCCCTGCATAAGAGAAGGCACATGTTTTCTCTCACTTGCCTGGGTTAGCATCTGCAGATCAGTCAATTCCTAGCTATCTTTGGGACTTTTCTTCTTTGCATAATGTTTTACTATTCTTTGACTACATTGAAATCTAAAACTATTTGACTAATACCCCCAGAGCATATAAAATGTCTCTGAAAATGTACTTGTAATACTTTTATGTATTTTGTGGAAGGTGGGAGCCAAAGAGAAGAATTGTTGCATAAATCCTTTATGCAACTGAAAGGTAACTTAATAAAGAAGGAGAAGGAAAAGAGTAAAATGTGTGCTTAGATAGTGCATTTTCAATTAAAAAAACAAGCTATCTTCTAATCATCCGGAATGTTTGTAAAGGTTTTAATGATTCTCTTTCCATATGTAAAGGATAAATAAACATGCAAAATATACAGAGAAAAGCAATGAACAGGAATGAATTTTTTGTGAGAATGAGAGATAAAATGAAATGCAGATATCATTAAGAAATCTGAGAAAAGAAGATGATTGTGGATCCAATCATTTCCATCACACTCAGTGTGGATTTATGGGCTATTGTGGCTGCCTTTGGCATAGGTATGTGACCAAGAAAGGTTTGGGAAACTTCCTCCCCACTTTGTTTTATGATGTTTGTTTATTTGGAGTTTGACAAATTTCTTTTTCATTAGTTGTTAAAATAATATTTTGTGCAAGAGAAAAAGGATAAATCCCAATGAGTACAGGCGCACACCTGCCATCAGAGTAGAAGCTCCTCACAATGCCCCTGCATGCTCTCTCCAACTCTCAAAGGCTGAGCTAATTCAAAGACTGAGCTAATTCATCTTATTTGGCTAAGAAGGGGGGCAACTGTTATTCTGTAGCCAAGAACAGTAGAGGAAGAGTCATCGAATTTGGAGAGGTAAAATAGCTTAGACATCATCTAACTCCCTTTTTCATAGCTAAGGATATAGTGACTCAGAGAAATGAGAGGACTTTCCCATGTCTACACATTTCAGTGGCAAAGCTAACTCTCCTTTCTTCTGGTCCAGTTCTATAAGACAACCCCCAGCACAGACTCAAGATAAAACCATTAGGTTTCTCACTTTGGTCAGAGACATTAATTCATTTGCCAAGATCATACAAATAGTCAGTTGGGGTGATTGGAATTTCAGTATATTTGATTTCCAAAGGCCATTCTTTAGGCTCTATGTTGCTCTGCTGAGATGATATTAGCAGCAGCACAGGTGAAAAATAAAATCCAGATACAAAAAATGATCTATCTCTTAACACTTAAATCTCATAACTTAATGTTTAGAGTTAGATGTGGTTGCATCATGGGGGATAGTACCTTTGTGAACTGAAATTCATCAAAAGTGTTTCTTATTATGACTTCACATGCCAGAGTTGTGCACAACTGGCAACCATCCAGTTGTGTAGCAACTGGAAAATCGTGGGCCTTTCTGAGTGAAGATACCACAGTATTTACAGCAGCCACAAACTCATAATGCATTTAGATGGGTTGCCCATAGCTACAAACCTAGGTATAACCTAGAGAGTGCCCTCCTTGATTATAAATGGTCCCCATCTCTTTTTTTCACTCATCTGTGAGAGAAAAGGAACATTCCCTCAAAGGAGGGCTCCTGCTTTTCTTTATCTCCAAAGATCCCCTTTATTTGCACTAACATATTTTTCTACAAATGACTACAGCCTTCAACATTTACTTCTGGCACTATCTCTTACTCTTTTCTAAAAGAAAATATAACAAAATAAAACACAATTGAAAGAGAAAATAAGACAAAACTTAGAGTGAGAGAGAATGTGCCCTTTCATTACTCTTATTAGGACAATTATTCTTAACATAGGTGCTGTCATTTAGCTACAGAATAGGGACACATTATACCAGCTAGCAGGTGATGCTTTCAATTATTATTTCTGGGCCCTCTAGTACCTGTCCTCAAGTCAGTGAGATGAAAGTGCTCCACTTAAACAAATATCAGAGTGGCACCATCACCATGGCACTTTTAGGATGAGAAAAAAAGGGAATGGGAAAAGGAAGGTATTATTATTTATTTTGCATTAAAGATAATGGATGCAGGTTTAATAGTAAAAAATAGCCTAGAATATTAAAAAGAGATAATAGAATAATGAGTCCAATTTCATTATTGTGAACAGAAATCAGAGTCATCCAGTTAAAGAATTCAGCTTTCTTTCATGAGAACTGCCAAATGATAGAAATTATTTCAAACCATTTACTATTTAAAATCTTGTAGAGTTGATTTGGGAAAGAAATGGATATATATATATGCCCCCACACCATCAGAAAGGAGAATTTGATAAAAGCATGAGAGTCTCAGCCATGTTCTTAAACATCTAGTTTTCAATTTTACAGATCAAATCTCAGTCAACATGCGGATCTCAGTAAACTTGTTTGAGGCCAGAGAAAGGGATTAAATCAGCCAGCAGAGTTGCCTTTTAAGGCATATTTCAGATGTTCCCAGACATTAAGCTTGAACATCTTAGCAGCAGGATTTCAATTCTTGTAAACTTGTTTTCAAACCAGTTCAAGTTCCTGATTTGTATATTCAATATGCTTTTCATCTTTACTTTTTTTCTCCCTCAATATTAGTATAAAATAATACACCATAAAGACCAATTGTACTTCTAACACAGATATACATTTATATTTAATGGTCTTGCCAGCATATTTTTTGACACTGAAAGAGTTTCATTGTTCAGTCCTGTCATAAGGATATTTAGAAAAAAAACGATTTTTATATTGTTCATAATGTCATTATTTTTATTGTCCCAGAGAAATTAAAGGTAAAACTAAAAGCACTAGTGAGAAAATTACTGACTTGCTTTTCCTCTAAAATAGAGTTTTTCATCTACCTTTGTGTGAGACAAGGATCTTGCTGTCTTAGTGACAGAACAGGGGGTGAAAAATAAGAGGATCATTTCCTCTCATTTGTTCTTTGGGAGTCTCTAGATACTGTTTTCTGGTGTCATGAAAATTTCTAAATGAGGGAGTCTGAGACAGACTTCACAGAAACTGCCTCTACCTGCTGATTTGAGGAACAGAATACTCTTGGCTTAAAGCAAAACCTGAAAAAAGAAACTGGCTGGTGATTCAATATTCCCCATGTTTTATTTTGTTTGGATGAAATAAGTCTCACTATTTCCAAAAAAAAGTTTTCAGTTTAAACACACCTCACAAGGAAGTATAAATGGGATTCCTTTTATGACCTTAAATAGATAATTCAGCACATTTTACAGAAACTTCAGTCATGGAAGTATTGCCTATGTAAAGTAAATGCAAGTAGAAGAAGAAACAATAAATGCTAACAAATTCTGTCCAGGTCAGAATTTGGCCAAGGGACTATGCAGCCATGAAAACTTCTGCTTTTCAGTCTGTGGTGGCAGCTTTAGGCCACCCATCATTGAGCAGCTCACCGAAAGATATGGTTAGTCTTTCTTTACCATGAAAAAGGCAATGGACAAGAAGTTAGTATACCCAGTTTCTCTTTTCCATTCTTCTTTGCTTTGCTCTATAAATGTGGATGAGTAATATCTTTCGAGACAAAGAGAATTTGGAAGCTGTCAGGAATTTGAGAGATCATTTAGAGCATTTGGATTTCCTCAATGTGCTTTTTAAAATAATAAGAATAACTTAAGGGTGTGATTTCCTAGAGGATTAAGCTGAACAATTGTTCTGGGGAAAATGACTTTGGAAAATGATAGGTTATAGAAAGTTATACAGGGCTCTTTACTGTAGGAATTCTCAGAGCCTTTAATATGGTAATTAGGTTGGAATGCTCCAGAAGGGAATTAAAACAGGCCATTTTCCCCAACCATGTTTGACTACACTTTTTTTTTTCCTTAAGGGCCTTGAAAGACCAATGTTTCTAAGAATACACTTTGAGAAATTCTGATCCCACCCTAAGTCTTTACCTTACTTAGGAGTAGACCCAGGCCCAGGAGGATTAGGTGATTTGCTTGCTCAAGGTCTATAGTAATTGAATGACAAAGCCATGACTAGAACCCTGCTTCCCAATACCCAGTTTAGTAATAATTCTTTCCGCTGTACCATGCTGTCCTTAATTTTGTGTACTCCACTCTACATGACTGTAAAATGGGGAGAATCTGGCTCCTTTGAAGGGATGTTTTGAGAATCAAATGAAAAAAGGTTTGTGAAAAGTTCACAAGAAATTGTTAGCCTAGAACAAACATATAATTTTAAGGATGGTAAATGATACTTTTGGAAAACCATCCAGTTATAAGCCACTTGTTCTGGAAGTTTCACACATACTATATGAGAGGAGATTGTTGTCTCCCCTGCTTTCTGCTTGATTTGCACTGTGAGAGAGGCTGCTAGACCACAAAAGAGTCCATTGAGAAACATTGGGATGCCTAAGCACCTTTTGAAATTAGATTTTTAATTCTTTGTTAATGCTTCCCAGATTGTGAGAGACCCTGTGAAATATTTTCCTGTTTCCATAGGAATTGTGACAATTTAGAACCCCAAGCTGAGAACCAAAGGCACTAGCACCCCAAGTGTGAGTCCAACTTTGGGTCCAGCCATCTTCCCACAGACCTTACTGAAAGGTGCTCTTTCTGCTGAATCAGGAACATCACTCTTGTCTCCATCCTAAAGAAGCCTAAGTGAAACATAAACCTACCATATGATCCATTTATTCCTCTCCTAGATATTTACTCAAGAGAAATAAAAGCATATGTCCACACAAATACTTGTATACAAATGTGCAGTTCAGCTTTATTTTTAACAGTTCAAACTTAGAAATAACCCAACTGTCCATCAAGAGGTGACTAGATAAACAATATGTGCTATATCCATACTGCAGCACACAAGTCAGCAATAAAAGGGAATGAACTATTGATTCATGCAACATGGATGTGATTATGACTGAAAGATCCAGACAAAAGAGAGCACACACTGTATGATTCCATTTGTATAAAATCCTAAAAAATTCAGATCAATCTATAGTGACAGAAAGCAGAACAGTGTTTGCTTGGATATAGGGGGATGTAGGAAGCAGTAGGAATTACAAAGAGGCAAGAGGAAACATTTGCAGATGATGGATATGTTCATTAACTTGATTGTGGTGATGATTTTACAGGTGTGTAGATAAGCCCAAACTTATCAAATTGTGCACTTTAAATATGTGCAGTTTTTATAGGTCAATTTTACTTCAATAAAGCTATTAAATGGGGGGAGGGGTTCCACAACAATGTAGTGTGTTGGTGGAGGGTGTTGCATGAGAATTCCACACGTATGCATGATTGTTTTGTAAGTTCACATCTTCTCTAATAAAAATATATTTTAAAATGAAAAAAAATAAAAAAAGTCAGTGAAGTGGGAGGAAAAATAGGAGAGTGACCTGTCACAGAAGCCAAAAGAAGAAAGTCTTTCAAAGCAGAGACAGTGGTCAATTTTATTGACCATTGCTAACCAAATAAGATAAGATACAAAAACAACCATTTGATTTGGAAACATTGAAATCATTGATGTTCTTAATATATTTAAGTATTATTTTATGGTATTAAATAAATAAATCTTTCATCATATAAAGGGGTGTGTCTAAAAGTGGGTGGGTAAATAGGTATGAGAATTCCACTTTTGGGATATAGTATTTGTTCTTTGCCCCACTAATCCTTCCTTTCTGCAAGAATGGGTGGCCTGAACTGCTGATAGTCTCTTTTTTAAAAAATGGTTGAACCACTGAACAGCCTAATGGACTTCATACTGCTGAGAAATGGTTTAAAAGGTGGTAAAAAATTGGCAGAATTGAGTGCAGGAGTTCTGTCTGAATGAGGAAGACTCTAATCCCATAGTTTTATAGAACAAGGGTAGGTAAATTTCTCAGTTTATGGGATGCTACAGAAGGTGACTGTGACTTTAGAGAGCCACTGTCTGGGTGAGAGGATCCAAGCTAGGAAAGGTCGCAGAATAGACCACCAGTGGTAGAGGTTGGGTATAGGGGTAGTGAAAGATTGAGCATGAGCCCACTCAGGGGGACTGTGAAGGTAAAAACTTTCTCAGTCCCTCTGAAAAACCAACAAAGGAATTTCTCTAGTGTACAACATTACTGAAACTTTGGGTACTGTTTTAGTTTTCCTGGGCTGCTCAAACAAATACCACACAATGGTTTGTCTTAAGCAATGGGAACTATGAATTAATGGTTTTGAGGCTAAGAAAAAATCCAAACCAAGGTATCATCAAGGCAATGCTTTCTCCACAAAGGCTGGTATTCTGGGACTGGCTGCCAGTGATCCTCGTTTCTTGGCTCCTCTGTCACATGGCAATGTACATGGCAGCCTCTCCTGGCTTCTCCCTTCTCTTCTGGGTTCCGTTGACCTTCAGCTTTATGCTTCCTATGGCTTTCCCTTGTGTTTGAATTTCATTCTTATAAAGGACTCCAGGAATAGAATTAAGACCCATCTTGATTGGGTTGTGTCACACCTTAACTGAAGTAACCTCATCAAAAGGTCCTACTTACAAGGGGTTCACACCCATAGGAATGGATTAAATTTAAAAACATATTTTGCTGTGGTTCATAGCTCCAAAGTTACTCCAGCATCTGAACTGCTGCTGGATTGAGAAGCAGAGATGACCAAAAATAGGGGCACACCCCCATCTTCACTGATGTTAGTTGAAGGTGGAGTTGGAGAGAATACAGGCCTCCACCCACCACTCACTCAGCCCACTAATGCACAAGTCTAGCTTAATGAGGGAAAGGGGAGAGCATTAAATTTGACATAGATGTTTGAAAATATCTGTTACTGAAATAAGACTCTTTTATTAACTGAAAGTGACCTAAAAGTTATAGGAGGTGATTGGGTTGGGGGAACAGAGGAATACTGCAAGATAGTAACAGTCATTGATTAAAAATAAAATTGGTTTAGGCTTGTAGTTCATTAATTGAGTATCTTCTGTCTAAGCAGTTACATACAAATGTGCGCTTTTTTTTTTTTTTAGTGGGGGGAAGGGGAGAAGGAGAGAGAGGGTCTATATGTTTCATCAGATGCACAAAGGAGCCCAAATTTCCAACTACTAAACCACTAAATTTTTTTAAATTAAATTAACTGAGTTAATTTCCAACAAGAGTGTTGGTGCAAGGGTTTAAGCATATTCCTTTCCAGGAATAGCTAATATTCTCTTCATTATTATAAGCTGGAAAGAAAAAAAGTTCCAATCTTGGTGCATCTTATCGTATTGACTGTGAAGTGATGTTCATTGCTGTATTTGTGTGTCTTTGTCCAGTCTCCATATCATTGCCCCAAACCTAACCTGCTTATCAATTCTTTAACATAAAGATCTGAATGATGTTGGTTTTCTCCAAGCCACCGAGGGAATCTGTAAAAGAAAACATCATTTTCCATAGCTCCTATTGCCACAACTTGGAAACCCATTTGGGAAAAGAATGGCCATTTTTTGAATTATAAAGCTTGGACTGTTCCCTTCTTCCTCATGATGGACTGCCCACAGGCTTTCTAGTAATAGTTCCACAGTTGTGCTTTTCAGAAAATTCCAAGAACCATGAGAATCCTTCTCTTTCTCTCCTCTCTGGAAGACACAGGGTCTATAGAACAGAATTGTTGATTTTCTCTTTCTAAATGATATCTCTATGAATTACCACAGTGTGTACATAAAGGCAGCTCTCTTTGCAATTAGTTCTCTGGTGTGCTCCCAGCTCTAACCCTTCTTCCTGTGAAATTTCATTGTTACTCAAATGCTTTAAAGCTTCTATGTCAGGGAACAGTTTTGCCAGTGGCATCCAAACATAAAACAGCTTCTAGTGCTCAAAGGATTGACTAGAGATTTATTTTCTCGCTAATTGACATATTTACCAGATTTCAAAAAATCTGTTAAAAGTGCCTGTTTCCCACATTTACTTGGTATTCTCAGTGTGGGAGCACTAACAAGATAGAAATTTTGCATTAGTAAACTCAGAACATATTTGTATTTGTATTTTTTGTGGCATGCTTTTAAAGGAAAGGAATCCTTTTTATTAGGCAGTTTTATTAATTAGTGTACCTTTTTTTTTTTTTGCTAGACAGAATAGACCAAAGCTCACTAGAAGAGAAATATTAAAACCCACAAAACCTCTTAAAGGAAGACAGTTTAGAAAGAAATAGCAAAGTCCAGAAAAGCCAGTGTTGAAGTGAAGAGATTAGAGGTCTAAAGAGCTGGATTCGAATCTTAGCTTTGCCACTAATTAATTGTGAGGCCTTGGGAAAATTAGTAATCCTCTTTGGGACTCAGATTCTATATCTGTTAAATAAATGGTTAGAATAAATATTCCAAAGATTCCTTCTAGCTCTGTACTACAGATTAGTATCTTCCTTGTGGCATAAAATGGCATGGGGAGAAAAATCATTCTGTCTGTATTAGCCAGCCAAAGAGGTGCTGATACAAAATATCAATAATCAGTTGGTTTTTATAACGGGTATTTATTTGGGGTAGAAGTCCACAGTTACCAGGCCATAAAGCATAAGTTTCTTCCCTCACCAAAGTCCATTGCCACATGTTGGAGCAACACAGCTGCCAATGTTTGCCAGGGTTCAGGCTTCTTGGGTTCCTCTCTTCCTGGGGCTGCATTTCTCTCCAGGTTTAGCATCTCTGTTTCCTCCACAAGGTCAGTTGTTAGACTATGAGGCTCTCTAGGCTTTGCTTCTCTCCACAAGGCCAGCTGTGAACTCTCAGGCGAATGGCTCATCTCTATCCTGGGGCCTTCTCTCCTCTCTTACAACCAAGATCTCTTACTTCCTGGGGCTCCAGCTCAAGACTCCAACATCAAAACTTCTCCAACACTGTCCTTTGCCATGTCTTTTATTCTTGGAGGCCCCACCCATCAAGGGGTGGGGCTCAACACCCTATTGACATTGCCCAGTCAACACCCTAGTCATAACTTAATCATGCCCAGATTAACAGACCAGTTTACAAGCATAATCCAATATATATTTTTGGAATTCATAATTACATCAAATTGCCCAATGGCTACACTGTCTTACTTTGAGGCTTCTTTCAGTTATACCACTGTACAAAGCTAAGTTTTCTTCTTGTATAACTTAGAGCAACAAACAGTATCCTTATATATTCATGAATATAAAGTCCTTATAATAAATGCACTGCCAACACCAAGTGTAGTACCTAATTCTGCCCATTAGCTATACTTGAGTTAATTCAGGACAATAAGAGTCCACACTGTATTGACAAAACAGAATTTACTATAGGTAGAGTAAATAAACATGGTTAACCTCTATTAAACAACAGATCAGCAGACACTTTCATTAGATGATTTCTGATTTGGAATTATACAATCATCTTGAGAATTTGGGAACACTGGGTGACAATTCAATGCCTGGATCTTGGAATTAAATTTCTTTGTGTGTGTATGGTGTTGGTATGTGCATGGGCTGCAGGGAATCTAAAATATTTATACCGTCTAGTTTTATTTTATTCCTGCGACCCATTGTAACACTTATTTTCAGTGCCATATTATTTAGTTATAAAATTAGTTATTTAGTTATAAAATTAATAACTACAGATATAATTTTACCAGTGGAATTGGAAAAACATTTTTCTGAGTACAATGACTTACATGAAATTCGGGAAAGTGCTAGAAAAGTGATCATAGATGGTCCTTAAGTGACACCAAGGGAATATTCATCCTAATGATTTTATTTATTTATTTATTATTTATTTATTTATTTATTTATTTTAAGATTTTTAATTTATTTATTCATTTATCCCCCTTGCTGCTTGTGCTCGCTGGGTCAGCTAACCATGCCGTGGGGGCAGGCTTGCCTTCACCAGGAGGCCCCGGGAACTGAACCCGGGGCCTCCCATATGGTAAATGGGAGCCCTACTGATTGAGCCACAGCCGCTTCCCCATCCTAATGATTTTATAACAGCCATCAGGCACACAGAAGGTGATTTTAAAAAAGTTTTAGTGGACTCTCTTACAACTGACCATTCCTTCCTAAGAACCTCTAAGTTATGAGTCATCAGGCTTTACAGAATATTTCATTCTTTCTTTCTCTTTCTCTTTATTGCTATCATTAGGAAACCTTTAAAACTTTCTTTTGTACATGATTTTCTAGGACTTCAAAATAAGATTCTGCTGTAAAAAGGGATTTGAAACAATGCCCAAATTCTCCCCTCATGGTCTGTGCCTTCCTGTTGCCCCCTGATTTTTCTTGGCATTGGTTACTGATTGAGCTGGTCCTTGGAAAGCCCTGTCTTTTGCTTATTGTTCAAACAAACTCTCTTTAATAACAGCACATGTAAAAGAAGACTTTAAAATTTATTTATTCCTTTGTAATGAGGCTGCCAAGAACAGATTAAGGTAAAAGTCAAATGCTTTTGTTTGTTTCTTTTTGAACACAGCCCTATCATACCCTGCCTCGCTCTCCAGTCTCCTCTGCAGACTCCACTCTCTGGCAAGTATCTTGTACTTCATTAATACTAAACCAACTACAGTTCTCACCAAATACCTTTTGCCTTCATTCCTTTGTATATGCTATATCTACTGTTTTAAATTCCATTCTCCTATCCTTCTTTTCCTCCCCTAGCTACTTCTAACTTGTCCTCAAAGACTTGATTCAGAGCTTCTCCTCTGGAAAATCTAAATCTTATCCCACAACCTATCATTAGCTACAGCCCAGAAAGGATATGTTTGTCTTGCTCTGTGATCCCATCTTGTTCATATGAAATCATAGCACTTGCAGTCATCTCCTTTAGAATTCCTTTAGTCTCCATCTCCAGAGATAGCCACATACCTAGATCTGACTAGCTTTCCAATGGTTTTGGGTGAATAAATGAAGGAATGGATGTCCCTCCTAGGTGATATTAATTTAGGTTTTTAATCAGGAAAAAAGAAATTTAAGAGGCATATGAGAGGGGTCTAGAGATCTTCAAACACTGTCATTAACATAATATAGTTCCTCTTTATTTATTACTTAATAAGCGTCATGCCATGCTTTAAATTCTTTATAGGTATCATGTCATTTAATCCTGCAAAACCTCAATTGGTAGTACTATAAATATACTCATTTTGTACATGGAAAATCAGAGGCACAGACAAGTTAGGTAATCTGCATAACTTAGGGCAGAAAATGAGGCAGAATGATACCAGAGTCCACTTAGGCTCCTACAGTAAGATTAGGAGACTGTATCCCCAGCAATTGAGTGCAAAGCTGGTATATATAATGAATTCAATAATTGTCTCTATGATGAGTTGTTCTGAGTGACCTGAAGGCTGGAATTCCATTAAATGGCAATGGTTTTTGACTCAACAGGAAAAATAACTTTTTAACAATTAGAACTTTCTAACAATGGAATAGGCTGGTTCTGAAGCACATGTTCGTAGAAATATTTAAGCAGAGGCTGAACTACCACTTAGTGGGGGGATTGATAACAGGAATGCATGTGTGTGAGAAGGATTAGGCACTGGTAAATTGTCAGCATTGATGCCATGTAGTTCTTCTCTGGCCAGGCATCTACTGAGGTATAATAACTACAGCACAGAACTTATTCAAATGAGGTCATAAAATTCTTTCTTTCAAAGAGTTAAGATGTCATTCAGGCCCAAATCAAGACTTTCTAACAGTAACTTGGGAGGCTAGGGATTGCCTGCAAGCTACCACCAGAAGCCAGGAGAGAGGAGAATAGACCAGATTCTTCCCTGCAGTCTTCAGAGGAAGTATGATCTTGCCAACATCTTGATTTTAAACTTCAGAAAATCAAGTAAAAAACAATAAGCAAATGCGAACTGTGAGACAATAAACTTTCTGTTATTTTAACGCTCAGTTTATCACTGGAACTCTAGGAAACTACAACACTTATACCTGTGTATGTGTGTCCACAAATTTTTATAGAACAACAAATATGCCTAAGAAAATATGCTGCTTCAGGGAGATGGGCTCTCCTAGAGGTAGCAGAGCTGGAGATAGAGATGTATATACATATTAGAGATATCAGCACACTGACTCAACTTCCCTCCCACATGAGGGTATAGCTATACTCTCTGACATAAAAAATAAAATGTACAATTTTGAAAAGACTCCCATCAGTGGAGTGTATTAGTCTGCCAAAGGGGTGCTGATGCAAAGTACCAGAAATCTGTTGGCTTTTATGAAGGGCATTTATTTGGGGTAAAATCTCACAGTGACAAGATCCTAAAGAGTCCAACTCAGGGTTGCTTTTTCACCAAAGTCAGTTGCCTTGTGTTGAAGCAAGATGGTCACTGATCTCTGCAAGGGTTCAGCCTTCCCCTTTAGGCTTTCTTTCTCTCAGCTACAGGCTGGCATAAGGCTTCCTTTCCTGGCATGGGGCTCATACCTTCCCGGGCCTTCTATATCAGTGTGGGCTCTCTTCCCAAAGTCAGCTGCAAACTTTCAAGTGAATGGCTCATCTCACCTGAAGCCCCAGGATCAAAAAGCTCTCTCTCTTCCAGTGTGTCTTCTCGAGTGAGTGTCCATTTATATCAGCCCACCAAGGGGGTGGAGACTCAACCTGAGTTATGTCTTACTGATGCAGCCCAACCAGAAGTCCTAAATTGATTTTTTCAGGTAAACTTAATCAAAGACCCCTCACTGAATTTGATACAATCAAAGGGTATAACACCCAGAGGAAGAGATTAGTTTACAACATAATCTTTCTCTTTTTGAGATTCAAAAAATAATCTCAAATTACCACACCTAGTAAAAAAAGATTATTTGCATCAGTTCTACTTGATTATCATGTAAACCCCTAAAAGAAACAGATTTGATATAACAAGCCATCAAGGGACTCAGATCCATCAAGACCTTGTGAAGCCAATGGCATGAGCAGCTGTATTTCACTTGGTAGGCTGCAAATAGGTTGCAACAGGCTGCAGCTTCTCCTACCCTGTGAAGTTCTGATTCTTGGCCAACTATGTGATTGTTATATTAATCTGAACTTACAGTGTGGTTATGCCTGTGGTCTTTTCCCAACAACATTTTAATGTATCTCAAAAGTTGTACCTGGGAAAAATAGGACATAGAAAGATGAAGAAAAATAACCCTTGCCTTCAAGAAGCTAACAATCTAAAAAGGGATATACAACAGATTTACAAATAAGTGTAATAGAAAACAAATATGATAAATGCTGAAAGAGTGGCATATAGGATCAAACAGGTTTAATGAAGGAAAATGAAATATCCATTTGGAAAGGACCTATGTCATAAGCTAAAGGAATGATTCTTTAGTATTACAACATCAGTCATCAATGAGCTACTTGGGGGGAAAAAGGAAGATTCTAGCCTCCTTTCCTACATCTCTAAATATACATTGCATAGGTGGTGATGACCAAGTGCTGTATGGCATGCACATAAGGTGTTAAAATGATAAAAATTTAGAAAGAAGGGAAATACTCAAACAAATGTTGGAATTAAAAATGCAAAAAGTGACCAAAAGCATCAGTAGTGAAAAAAAACAAAAATCATATGTGAAAATAGCTGAACTGATGATTCACTTAAAATGCCTTTACCCTGTATTCTACAACTGAAAAAGGAATCACATTTCTCAAATGAGCCTAATAGGGACCACTGAAAGATGGCTCATCTTATTCAGTTCAGTTAACATGAAATCAAAATGGCTGTCCTGCTTAATGTAGACTGAAGGGACATAACAAAATAATTGGAAAATGTCCTCCCTGCGCAACAAATACCGTTCTGCAAAGGCAACTAAAAACAACTGAGAATTTACTTAAGGTCCTTTTTACTGTGAACACATTTAACAAGATGATTCTCTGGGGGGAATTTCATTAGTTCATCAATTGATTGACCAATCAACTTTTAAAAGAGGTGCTTTTAAATGCTGGCATTTCAATAGCACATTCCTTTCCAGAGGCAGAAGAAGAAAGTCAGTCATGTTCTACTTTTGAAGCAATAAAATCAGTTTTCCTTTGAGCAACAAGAAAGAGGTTAGGCGGTGAGTGCAGAAGAAAAAAATAAATAACAGAAAGCCAAATCACTTGGTATTGAGCTAACTCTGTTTTTGAAAGGTAAACTATTTTCACATGCAGTCACTTTTTGCACAGTCATTCAAATATTTGTGCAATGTCTATCTATTCCACACCAGGCATTGTGTGTGTCATGTGGGATACAAATATGAATATATTGAGTTGAATAGTGCCCTCACCACAAAAGATGTCCACCTGGAACCTGTGAATGTGACCTTATTTGGAAAGAAAGATCTTTGTAGATATGATTAAGTTGAGGATCTCAAAATGAAATCATTTTGTATTATTCAAATGGGCTCTGAAGTCAATGACAAGTGTACTCATAAGAAAAAGAGAGAGATTCAAGACACACAGAAGAGTTGAAGGCCTTCTGAAGACAAAGGCAGCAATTAGAGTTAGGTAGCACAAATTAAGGAACACCTGGAACCATGAGACACTAGAAGAGGCAAGGAAATATCTCCCCTAGAACCTCCAAACAAACTGCAATCTTGAGGATACCTTGACTTCAGACTTCTGGCCTCCAGAATGGTGAAAGAATAAATTTCTCTTATTATAAACCACCAAGTTGTGTTTATTTGTTATGGAAGCTCTCAGAAACTAATACAATGACTGAGGAAATTCCTGCTTTTGGAAGTCAGATTTTGTATTTGGAGAGACAAACACATACACACATAATTATAACTCCTGTAAGAGAGGTAAGTAAAACAAACAAACAACAACAACAAAAATCCTGCTGTAGTAGCTGTTGGAAGAAGAAGGGAACAACTATATGAGTGACAGGTGAGTGGCAAGCTTCATGAATAGGTTAAATAAGAACTGGGCTGGAGAAATCACAGGTGTTTTCCCTGTGGAGAAAGTCAAGAGGGGTCTAAACAAGCTGTTCCCAAAAGTTCATTAAATATTCAGGCAATTGCTGTCTGTCATACAATCTTTATTGACTGTGCTCAAGTTACTACCTGATGGAGACAGTGTTAGTAACCCAGAGAAGCTTTAGCATTTTTTTTTTCATTACCATTTTAAACCAGTACCAGTTCTAGAGACTCTCATGGTAGAGACACAATTGAATTTGCCTGTGTCACAGGTCTATTTTATCCCACCAGGATAACATCTAGGAACAAATTAAGAAATTGAACTTCTATCCTCATTATCTTTTACAATGGCCTACATTGCCTAAGTTATAATGACAGAGAAGCATTTTAATGTTAGAGGACAGATGATGAAGAGAAAGAACCTAGAGGATTCTAGACTTCCCATACTTTGAAATCACCAGCTCACTGCAGAATTCCATGAAAGACCTAGCCCTAAAACCCCAATTAGTAATTATCTGGAATCTGGAATCTTAGAGGCAGATCTAAGGTTTCTTTAGCCCATTTAAGCCTCTTAAGAGTCCTGCCTTAGTTTCTGTAATATCTACCTTCCTCACTCAATGGGCAGTGGAGTAATAAATACATAAATCTTGAAAAGTAGAATAGTCTACTTAAAGTCAAATATTCCATAAGCCTGATCTCTCAAAAAAAGGTGGTAGCATAAAATACTCCAGGGTACAATTCTGTCACAGAATCTTTGAAGAACTAATAAAAATTGGCAATGCCATCTCCCTAAACACTCTGGAAAACAGTTAAAGGGCTGCAGTAACTGGCAAGTGCCAAATCAAGAAAACACAGCTTTGAAAATGGTAAGAGAGTGTGAATATTCTTGCTGTCCTGATTTTGTGGTAATCAGGGTAGGCTAAACATTTGCATATTAGAAACCATGCATGTGTCCCCAGACCTAGTTTTTCTCCCTAGATCTGGTTTTTAGAATGCTGGTGATAAACTAAGCCTGATTTATTATATGACCATCCTGTATGGGAAAAGACTATAGCTTTGGGTATCTTTGGTCAACCTTAAGAGATATAGCAGGGGGATGGATGTGGCTTGGGTGGTAGGGCATCCGCCTCCCATATGGAGGGACCTGGGTTCAACCCCTGGGACCTCCTGGTAAAAATTTAAAAAAGAGAAATATAGAAGGCACGTGGGCCACCAGGCCCCATACATGGGTGAGCCGCCAGGCCCTGCAACCAGGTGAGCGGTCAGGCCCCGTCTGCAGGTGAGCCACCAGGCCCCATCTGCAGGTGAGCCACCAGGCCCTTTGAGCGGGTGAGTCATCAGGCCCCTTGAGTGGGTACACTGCAAGGCTCCGCAAGCCACGCAGCAAGATGATGACATAACAAGAGAATGACACAGGGGAGAGCCAAGATGAGATGCACTGAAAAACCAGGAACTAAGGTGGTGCAGGTGGTAGTAGGACTCCTCTCTCCCACATCTGAGGTTCCTAGGATCAAATCCCAGTGAAGACAGGAGGAGAAGTATGAGAAGAGAGGGCAGGAAACAGGCACAAAGAGTTGCCCAGTGAATGGACACAGAAACAGCAAAAATGGGGAGGGGGGTAAAAATGGATAAAAGTAAATAAATAAATTAATTAATCCTTAAAAAAATGTATAGGGGAGGAAGATTCAGACTATAGTTAGTAGTAATACTTTGAACGATGCTCTTTCATGATTTTTTAACAAATGTTTCACAACAATGCAGGGTGTTTGTGTGGGGGGGTGATGTGTGGGAGCCCTGTATAATGTTATGCATGTTTGTTTTGTAAGATCACGATGTTTACTAAACACATAGTTTTTGTATGTTCATGTATGAATGATATACTTCAATAAATTGTTTTTTGTTGTTGTTGTTTTTTTTAAAAAAAACTTTCCAAATCCTGAGAGTCCACCTAATCATAGCTCATTCCAACCCACTTTGGTATCTCCTCACACTTCTTTATCATGTTTTCCCTCAATAATGAACTACCCTTATTCTTTCACTACACAAACAGAAAATTGTTAGACCATTTCCTATGGGCTTTGTGGGGTAAATAAAATACTTCTATTAATTTAAAAAATGGTAAGAGAATCTCATGTGTCTTTTCTGGCCCCTCCCCCACCCTACCAATGTGGAGGCATTAATTTAATTCAAAATGGATCAAAGATCTAAATTTAAAAATTAGGACTATAAAACTCCTAGAAGAAAACATAGGGAAGCATCTTCAGAATGCTATATTAGGCAATGGTTTCTTAGACTTTACACCAAAGGCATGAGTAACAAAAGATAAAGTAAATAAAGTGGATTTCATCAAAATTAAAAACTTTTGTGCAGCAAAGGACTTCATCATGAAAATAGAGGCATCCTACAGTATAGGAGAAAATATCTGGAAAACATATATATGATAATCTTATATTTGATATATACAGAATATATATAGAATCTCTATAACTCACCAACAAAAGGACAAACAAACCAATTGATGAATCAGAAAAATCTTGAATAGACATTTCTCCAAAGAAGATATACAAATACCCATGAAATACAAAAACCCATGAAAAGATGTTCAATCAATTCCATTAGGGAATCAAAATCAAATGCAATCAAAACCATATTAGGATATTTCATACCCTTAGAATGACCTCTATTTAAAAACAACAATTGATTGGGAGGAAGTAGAGAAATAGGAATACGCTTTCAATTTGGTGGGAATATAAATGATGCAGACCCTGTGGACAACACTTTGTCAATTCCTCAGAAAGTCAAGTATTGAATTATGATTTTTGACTTGTAATCCCACTTCTAGGTATATACTCAAAAGAAATGGAAGCAGGAACTTGGATAGATATTTGCCCACTGATGTTCATAGCAGCATTATTCACAATTTGCCAAAAGATGGAAGCAAATCAAGTGACCACTAACCAATGAGTGGATAAGCAAAATATGGTATATACATACAATAGACTATCGTTCAGTCATAAAAAGTAATGAAGGGAGACAAGATGGCATTGGTTTAGGAGGGCACTCACTGAGTAGCTCTCTGAGGATGGCCAGTTGTGGACAGGGTCTTGCCCAAGGGTTTGTGCTGTGGGTGCACGGAGCGAGAAGCTTGGGTCATCTAGCAGCAGGAAGATTGATGGCGTGGAGTGATCAGTAGAGATTAGTGAGTTTTAAGCATGCCTGTGGTGGTTAACACAGACGGCTGAGCCCCAGCTGCAGGGAAAAAGGCTGGTTTGAGCCACGAATCCCGTACCCGCGACTCTCGCTCCTGGTGTGAGGGAGCATTCTCTGAGAGAGGGAGGGCTCTGACAGAAGGTGGAGAGGGGTTTACCTTCTGTGGATTTGGCTGCCTGGACACCCCCCATAGCTTTGGGGAGCAGATAAGCTGGCTTGAAACAGCACCAGGCTGAGGGGAGAGGCGAATCTGCTGAGGAAACCTGATTTATCCAGCAGCGCACTGACACTGAGGCTTGGCCCCAGAGGGGGTGGAGTCAGCCAATTTTATGGCTCTGCACTGACAAGCATCAGAACTTCAGCTCCCTTGGGGAGGCCAGGAAGTGGGAAGGGCTTGATTAGTTTCCACGAGCCTATTTAGGGTCCCCTCAGTGAAGAGGGTGATCTAGCAGAGGACTTCTTTTGGGTCCCTTATATTGCCAAAAAAAAAAAAAAAAAAAAAAAAAGAAAAGAAAATAGTCACTTTGAAAAATGAATTCCTCTTTTTAATTTAGTTTAATACCGAAAATCTGACTCAAAACCTGCAGACAGAACCCTGAAGGGAAATTGATAAATGCAAGCAGGCTGAGAGGATCTGCAAGGACCCTAGAAGGAACAATTCCTCCTTAGCTTTGTTTGACTGCTTGCTGGTGTGGTTGTTTGTTTTTTTTCTGTTTATTTGTTGTCTCTTGCTTTTCTTTCCTCTTTCCTCCTCCCTTTCTGTTTTCCTTCATTTTAAAAAAAAATTAGGTGCTGCTAGCTTACCTCTTCTCTGCTGTGCTTCTTCTTCAGTGATTTCCCATTCCCTATCTATATTGATATTGTAACCCAAGCTATCTCTTATCCTTCCTTCATCTCTCTGCCTTCTGCTTACTGTTGTGGTTCTTAGACACCATGCTTTTTCATTAGCCCACAACTTAAGGGTGTCAATTTCGATTCTACCTAATTTGTTTTCTTCTTTTTTTTAAAATTAATATTAGGTTTTTCCTTTTAGCCCTTTCTTTACTCTTTCTCTCCCTCCTCATCATTCTAGCCTTTTAAATCACTAAATATATATTCCTCTATTTGGTTTCCCAGTCCAAAAGGTACTCCACTTTTTCCCCTCTTACTCAACACTGCCTACACAAGTTAAATATTCATTTCACTAAGTCCTATTTGGCCCCTCTTCTAACTTTTATCAATTTACTATTATCCTTCTTCCTTTCTCACATCTTTCGATTACTCTGGCACTAATCTTTTGCCTTTGAGGTAACATAGAAAGAAGCAAGGAAACAAAATAAGAAGAAAAACTGTCAAAGAGAAAACTTAACACACACACAGAACCACCAGCTAAATAAAACTCTAGAGGAGAGAGAGAAGCTAATCAACTGAATAAACCCAGCAAGATAAAATGATGACTAGAGGGTGACAAAAAATTACAACCCACACTGAGAAACAGGAAGACATGGACCATTCCAATGAACAAACTAAAAACCAAAAACATTGAACAACTAATCAAAGATTCCCAAACAAATATCATGAACCAACTTAATGAAGTGAAGGAAGAGATTAAGGATATAAAGAAGACACTGGGAGAACATACTGAAGAAATTGTAAACATACACAAAAAGATAACAGATATGATGGTGATCAATGGCACAATCCAAGAAATAAAAAAGATGGTGGATTCACATAATTGCAGATTTTAACAGGCAGAAGAAAGAATTAGTGATGTGGAAGAACATACAACTGAAATCAAACAGATAGTAGAACAGATAGACAAAAAAATAGAAAAAATCCACCAGGGACTCAGGGATTTAACTGACAACACAAAATGCACAAACATACGCATTATGGGCATCCCAGAAGGAGAAGAGAAGGGATAGGGAACAGAAGGAGTGTTGAAGGAAATAATGGCTGAAAACTTCCCAACCCTATTGAGAGAGATGGATGTGCAGATCCAGGAAGCAAAGTGCACCACAAACAGTATAAATCCCTACAGGCCAACAACAAGATATATACTCACCAAAATGTCCAATGCTCAAGACAAAGAGAAAATACTCAAGGCAGCAAGAGAAAAGAGAACCAACACATACAAGGGAAACACAATATGATTAAGTGCTGATTTCTCATCTGAAACCATGGAGGCAAGAAGACAGTGGTATAACATAGTCAAAGCACTAAAAGAAAAAAATCTCCAGCCACAAATTCTCTATCCAGCAAAACTGGCATTCAAAAATGATGGAGAGTTCAAAATATTCACAGATAAACAGAAATTAAGAGAGTATGTCAATAAGAAACGGGCAGTTCAAGAAATACTAAAGGAAGTTCTACAAGTTGAAAGGAAAAATCAAGGGAGAGAGAGTTGGAGGAGAGGTTAAAAACAACTAAAAAGACAAAAACAGAAACAAAACAACATATGACATACATTAATCCAAAGAAAACATGGCTGAAGTAAGAAATTCCTTGTGAGTAATAACACTGAATGCTAATGAATTAAATTCACCTCTCAAGAGATCAGATTGGCAGAATGGATAAAGAAATACAATCCATCTATATGCTGTCTACAAGAAACCCACCTTCAACCAAGGGATTCAAGGAGGCTGAGAGTGAATGGCTGGAAAACAATTTTACAAGCTAACAATAGCCAAAAAAGGGCAGGAGTAGCTATTTTAATATCAGACAAAATAGACTTTAAATGCAAAACTATTGTAAGAGACAAAGATGGACACTATATATTAGTTAAAAGAGTAATCTCTCAAGAAAAGAGAACAATCATAAACATTTACACACCTAATCAGGGTGCCTCAAAATACATGAGGCAAACTCTGAAAAAGTTAAGTGGAGAAATAAATGCCTCTACTATTATCGTGGGGGACTTTAATACACCATTATCATTATTAGACAGAACATCTAGACAGAGAATCAGTAAAGAAACAAAGACTCTCAACAATACATTAGAGGACCTGGACTTAATAGACATATACAGAACACTACACCGAAATACAGCAGGATTTACATTCTTCTTCAATGCATATGGAACATACGCCAAGGTAGACCACATGCTAGGCCACAGAACAACTCTCAATTAATTCAGAAAGATTGAGATTATACAAAGTAATTTCTCTGATCACAATGGAATGAAATTGGAAATCACTAAAGGCCAGAGAAACAGGTTAGGCACAAGAATATGGAAGTTAAACAATACACTCTTAGACAAACAGTGAGTCAAGGAGGAAATCTCAAAAGAAATCAGTAACTACCTTGAAACTAATGAAAACGACAACACAACATATCAAAACCTATGGGATACAGCCAAAGCTGTCCTGAGAGGGAAGTTCATAGCCATAAATACATATATTAAAAAGGAAGAAAGAACTAAAATTGAAGACCTAACTGCACACTTGCAGGAATCGGGAAAACAACAACAAACTAAACCTAAAGGAAATAGAAAGAAGGAAATAACAAAGATTAGAGCAGAACTAAATCAAATAGAGTATAAGAAAGCACTAGAAAAAATAAACAAAACCAAAAGCTGGTTCTTCAAGATAAATAAAATTGACAAACCCTTAGCCAGACTAACAAAGAAAAAGAGAGAACAGATGCAAATACATAAAATAAGGAATGAGCAAGGGGATATCACTACTGACCCCACAGAAATAAAGAGTATCATAAGAGGATACTTTGAAAAATTATATGCCAACAAGAATGATAATTTAGAGGAAATGGACAAGTTTCTAGAAATGCACAAACAGCCTACATTGATGAAAGAAGAAATTGATGAATTCAACAGTCCAGTTACAGGTAAAGAGATAGACTCAGTCATCTAAAACCTCCCAACCATGAAGAGCCCAGGACCAGGTGGCTTCAGAGCTGAATTCTACCAAACATTCCAGAAAGAGCTAACACCAATTCTGCTTAAGTTCTTCCAAAAAATAGAAGTAGAAGGAATATTGCCTAAATCATTCTATGATGCCAACATTACCCTAATACCAAAACCAAACAAAGATACCACTAGAAAGGAAAACTACAGACCAATTTCTCTAATGAACCTAGATGCTAAAATCCTCAACAAAATACTTGCTAATCACATTCAACAACATATCAAAAGGATTATACACCATGACCAAGTGGGTTTCATCCCAGGTCTGCAAGGATGGTTCAATATAAGAAAATCAATCAATGTAATCCACCACATAAACAAACTGAAAGAGAAAAATCACATGATCATATCTATAGATGCAGGAAAAGCATTCGACAAAATACGGCACTCTTTCCTGATAAAAACACTACAAAAGATAGGAATAGAAGGAAACTTTCTGAATATGATAAAGGGTATATATGAAAAACACAAAGCTAACATCATCTTCAATGGAGAAATCCTAAAAGCCTTCCCTCTGAGATCAGGAACAAGACAAGGATGCCTACTATCATCCTTCTATTTAACATTGCCTTAGAAGTACTTGCTCGAGCACTGAGGCAAGAAAAGGATATAAAAGACATCCAGATTGGAAAAGAAGAAGTAAAAATTTCATTATTTGCAGACGACATGATCCTATAGGTAGAAAGCCCTTAGAAATCTACAACAAAGCTTCTAGAACTTAAAAAGAAGTTCAGTAATGTCACAGGCTATAAGATCAATGCTCAAAAATCAGTAGCATTTCTGTACACAAATAATGAGCAATCTGAGGAGGAAATCAAGAAAAAAATACAATTTTACAATACTAAATAAAAGAATCAATTACCTAGGAATAAATTGAACTAAAGTTTTAAAGGACTTCTATACAGAAAACTACACAACACTGTTAAAGGAAATCAAAGAAGATTAAATAAATGGAAGAATATTCTCTGTTCATGGATAGGAAGACTAAACATCATCAAGATGTCTATCCCATCCAAACTAATCTACAGATTTAATGCAATCCCAATAAAAATCAATACTATATTTTTTAAGGAACTGGAAGAACTAACCACAAAATATGTTTGGAAAGGTAAGAGGCCCCAAATTGCCAAAGACATATTGAAAAAGAAATATTAAGTTGGAGGTATCACATTACCGAACTTTAAAACATACTACAAAGCTACAGTGATCAAAACTGCATGGTATTGGCACAAGGATAGACCTACTGACCAATGGAACGGAATTGAGAGTTCTGATATAGATCCTCGCATATACAGTCATCTGATATTCGACAAGGCCACCAAGCCCACTCAGTTGGAAGAGAATGGCCTCTTTAACAAGTGGTGCTTGGAGAACTGGATATACATATCCAAAGAATGAGAGAAGAATACCATTTCACACCTTTTATAAAAATCAACTCAAGATGGATCAAAGATCTAAATATAAGAGCCAAAACCATAAAGACCTTGGAAGATAATGTAGGGAAGCATCTACAGGACCTTGTAATAGGAAATGGTTTCATGAACGTCGCAGCCAAAGCACGAGCAGCAAGAGAAAAAAATAGATAAATGGGATCTCATCAAAATTAAAAACTTCTGCACCTCAAAGGATGTTATTAAGAAAATAAAAGGCAGCCTACCCAATGGGAGAAAATATTTGGCAACGATATATCTGATAAGAGCCTAATATCCTGAATATATAAAGAAATCCTACACCTTGAAAATAAAGAGTCAAACAACCCATTTAAAAAATGGGCAAGTAACCTGAAGAGACACTTCTCCAAGGAAGAAATACAAATGGCTAAAAAGCACATGAAAAAATGCTTGAATTCACTTGCTATCAGGGAAATGCAAATCAAAACTACAATGAGATACCACCTTACACCCATCAGAATGGCAGCTATTAAAAAAACAGCAGACTCTATGTGTTGGAGAGGATGTGGAGGAATAGGAACCCTCATCCACTGCTGGTGGGACGGCGGTATGGTCCAGCCACTGTGGAGGACAGTTTGGCAGTTCTTCAGAAAACTAACAATAGATCTTCCGTATGACCCAGCAATTCCACTGCTGGGTATATACCCAGAAGAATTGAAAGCAAAGGCATGAACAGATATATGCACACCAATGTTCATAGTGGCATTGTTCACCATTGCCAAAAGTTGGAATCAACCCTGGTGCCCATCAACAGATGAATGGATATGCAAAATGTGGTACATACATACAATGGAATATTACTCAGCTGTAAGAAGGATTAAATTGCTAACACATGGAGTAACTTGGATGAATCTTGAAGACCTTATGTTTAGTGAAGCAAGCCAGGCATTGAAGGATGAACAATATATGACCTCACTGATTTGAACTGAGGAAAGTGAGCAGTCTCTGAGAACCATTCTCTGAAAGATAGGTTAACAAGGGAGAGAAAGAGAAGAGTAGGCTGTGAGCCATCACCCATATGGACATAATCTATGGTAAAGGGATAGAGTATAGTTGCATATTGAAGGGTAGGACAGCTTGGTAATGATATTACTGGGTTTGGTGGTGCAGGGTTGACAGGTGGGTAGATTAGGAAGGGCAGTTTGGAATACCTAGGGCATGTAACTATGAATCTTGTCATTCCATGAGTCAAGACAGGGGAGTGTCATATGCCCCAGGAGGATGGGGAGGATGGAACACTTAAGATCAAATGGGCTATTTAGTGTCATGGGAAAGGTTTTTCATTACCTTACAGTAATGGACACAGGACATGATAAATACCATAAAAAATTATTAAACTGTACCGTCTAAATTGTAAACTATACTGTAAACCATTGACAATGTTTAGTTGCTATATTTTGCTCTCTGTTTAACAGTTTTAACAATGCTAACATCCATTTAAAAAAAAAAAGGTTTTAATATGGGGTGGGGAAGGGGGAGGGAGGTTGGGTATATGGGAGTCTCTAGTATTCTGTGTGTGACTTTGCTGTGACCTAAAATTTCTTTGAAGATTAAATGAAAATTTGGGAGACACTGAGGAATGAGAGGGTGAAGGTGTCACGGTACACTGGACATCCGATAATACAGTGATAAAAGGAAAAAAGAATAATGTTTTAAAAAAGGACTTTTTTTGTTTTCTTCCCATTTTTTTAAATGTCCCAATCTGCTAATTATATTTTATTTTTAGTTTAGTAATTTTTTTTCTTCTTCTGAGTTTCCTTGTATTTATCTCTTGTATTTAAGCTCATCATTATTATTTCTTTTTCCCATTAATTGTATTTGGTTATTATATGGGCTTCATGTTCAAGGAAGGTTTAGATCACAGAAGGGTTACAATGGGTGATGCAGAGGATCATTGGTGGGGGGTGTCTGGGATGGGGGATTCATGGGAGTAAGTTCATCTGTATATACATGAAAGATATATAAAATTGTTCAAATGATCAAGGGGTGGGGCATGGTCTCGGTGGGTAGACAATCACTCAATAGGTGAGGGAATCTGAATTCCCATTCTGGAGAGCTCTGCCACATTATCCAAGGGAGCAGCAACAGTCCCCTGAGTGCAGGGGCAGTGTCTGGCAAAAGAGGATGGCCCACAATGGGTTCTTGTTATTGATGACTACCCTTATGAGTCTTTGCTCTCATAATTGAAACTTAGCCTACTGTTATGGGGTGCCTAAGGGTTGCCACCTGAGAGCCTCCTTGTTGCTCAAATGTGGCCTTCTCTAAGTCAAACTCAGCATATGAATGCATTACCTTCCCCCCAATGTGGGACATAACTCCTGGGGATGAGCCTCCCTGGCAACAAGGGATTAATACCAAGTGCCAACTGGCAACACAACTGGAAAAAGACCTTGAATAAAAGGGGGCAAAGGTAAAGACAAATGAGTTCAAGTGGCTAAGAGACTTCAAAGAGAGTCGGGAGGTCATCCCAGAGGTAACGCTTACGCACACCTCAGTAGGAGCTCATAGAACACCAAAGTGGATATCACCCCACACAGAGGGGTGCCCGAGGGCTCTGGAGAAACCCAGGTCCTATATAAGGGGGGAAAGCTTTTAGGTATACTTCCAGAGACTGGAGCCTCTGGCCTACCTATGTGCCAGCTGTGCCTGGAATCTCATTGGAGCTGCAACTCCCACCCTGCAGCTCAATTGACTCACCCAAGTCACCTGGTGAGGAGACGACGATGGGCAACAGCCATCCCAGGGAATGTAGAGGGCCTGCAGCTGCAGGCAGGATAATCCAATCCACCGTATCCATGGCATATAAGCCCTTTCTCACTTGGAGGTGGAGTGGACATCACCATCCCAGTCCCCTCAGAATTGGGGGAAGAGCTATGGACTAGAATGGACTTAATGGTATTCTGTTTTAGACATATTGTGATTCAAACAATGGAAGAAATTATAACAGTGAGGTGGAGCCGGTGGCCAATGTATGCTTTCGGGGCAGGGAGGGGAATGGCAGTTGAAATACAGGGGCTTTTTCGGGACTTGGGGGTTGTCCTGAGTGGCGTTGTGGTGACGGATGTAGGCCATTTTACATCAGCATATACCATGCAGAACTATGTGGGAGAGAATGGGGTCTACGATGTGAACTGTGGTCTATGCTTGGTGGCAAGGTCCCCGGATGTGTATATCCATTGCGGGTGATGTGCCACACTGATGAAGGATGTTTGTGTGGGATGTTGTGGGAGGTGTGGGAGGTGGGGAACATGGGAATCCCTGCAATTTCTGTGTAATATTTAGGTAATCTAATTACCTTTAAAAAATATATATATATATATAACATTTATGTAAGCAAATGCACATATATGCATATATATTTATATATAATTTTAAAAATATTGGTATTTATTGTAAAAAACTTGATTTTTACCCACAATAAAAAAAATTATCTTTATTTAAAAAAAAAAAGTAATGAAGGTCTGATACATGCAACAACATGGCTAAATATTGAAGACATCATGTTGAGTGAAATAAGCCAGACACAAAAGGGAAAATATAGTATGATTTCACTGATATGAAATAATTAGAATAAGAAAATTCATAGAGTTGGAAAATATAATACAATTTACCCAGGTCCAGTGTAAGGGTAAGGAATAAGGAATTAATGCTTAATTGGTAGAGAGTTTCTGTTTGGGGTGATGGAAAAGTATTGGTGGTGAAGGTAGCACAACTTTGTGAATTTAATTAACACCATTGAAATATGTATTTGAATGTGGTTATAAGGGGAAAGTTTAGTGATATATATTACTGGAATAAAAGGTTTTTTAAAAAAACATAGGATTATAAAACACAAACAGTGAACCCTGTCTTAGTTTGCTAAAGACTGCCAATGCAAAAATACCAGTAATGGGTTGGCTTTTATAATGGGAATTTATTAGGGTAAAGCCTTACAGTTCCAAGGCTGTGAAAATGTCCAAATCAAGGCATCATCAGAGATGCTGTGCACCAAAAGTTGGCTGCTGGCAGATCCTGAATTCATGGCCATGTTGTAAGGCAAAATGGCAGCCAGACTCTGCCTTCTCCTCCTGGCTCACTTTCTTCCCAAATTCAGCTGTGAGCCATCAGGCATTTGACTTGTCTCTCCCCAGGCCTCCTCTCTTCAGCTTCAGTCTGCTCATTGATTCCACCTGCAGGCCTCACTCTCAGCCTCTTGGGACTTCTCTGTCTTTATGAAGCTGTAGGCAATCCTAAAGTCCTGTCACACATGGCAGGGTGAAAATGGCAGCTCTCTTTTTCTGTATGCCATTGATATAAGACTTAAGTAAAAGGATTAGGACCCACACTGGGTCCCACAATCTAAGCAAGGACCTTAACTTAAGCAATCTAATCAAATGTGGTCTAATCAAAAGGTCTAACCAATAGGTTCACAGGCACAGGAATGGGATAGCTTAAGAACAGAATTTTCTGGGGTCCACAAAACACTCAAACCAGGACAAATCCAAATGTAAACTATGAACTATAGCTAATTGTATAATTATAATAATACTGTTTCATTAATAATAACAAATTTACTACAATAATGCAAAATGTTAATAATAGGGAAATCTGTGGAAGTTGCTCTTGTACTCCAGTCATATTAATTTTGAAGCAGCTCAACCTATTTATGTCTCTGAGTATGAAAAATGTGAAGAATCTCACAGGTTGACTAGACGTTTTTCTTTTTCTTTTTTTTTTTTTTTTAAACGCTGTCAGACTAGATGCCTTCTGTGATTCAATACAATCTTTGAAATAAAATAGTGAACACATTCTTTTAATCTTTGGAATTATATTCTTAAATTCTTTGTCTTGGTTTCATCCTAAATGTTTTATGGATATTGTAAATATGCATCTTTTGAAAATAAAACTCAAAAGTCTAAATGAAATAAGAAAGACAGCGTTGAAGCACAAAAGGTGCAAAGGGTGTATATAAAAGATTAGTGTGATTTGCATATCCCCACTATCCATCCCCATTCCACAGCCCTAGTCTCAGTAGACCCATATATTATTTAGCAATATGATTTTTCATGAAAAATGACATTTGGACCGCTCATTAAAGTTCATTATATGACAGGTACATGTCATATTTTAACTCTAATTTTTACAAACACACATTTATTATTGAGAAAATAGACTCAGAGAGCTCAAATGACTTGGGTTTGAAACTATGTATATCTGAATCCCAGAGCAAGGCTTTCTCTTTTCCTGCCAAATTCCTATGTATAAGACTTGTAAGGGTTGGAACTCAGTTTTCCAGCTCTTTCTTTCAGCTAAGTGGCTGTGGTCAGGTTGCTTACCAATCCCCCTCTGCCCCTTTTTTTTTCATTCCCTGCAATATCTAAGATATTTGGAAACATTAAAATCCTATTTACACTTCCTTGCTTTAGAAGAGAATATATGGCAAATTTACAGGACCTTGTATTAGGCAATGGATTCTTAGAGATGACATCAAAAACATGAGCAAGAAAAGAAAATAGATAAATTGGACTTTATCAAAATTAAAAACTTTTGTGCATCAAAGGACATTATCAGAAATGTGAAAAGACAACCTATAGAATGGGAGAGATATTTGGAAATCATATACCTGACAAAGGTTTAATATCCATAATATATAAAGGATTCCTACAACTCAACAACAAAAAGAGAAACAATCCAATTATTTTAAAAAAGGCAAAGGACTTGAATAGACATTTCTCAAAAGAAGATATACAAATGGCCAATAAGCACATGAGAAGGTGCTCAACATCATTAGCCATTAGGGATATGCAAATCAAAATCATAATGAGATCACTTTACACCCAC
The DNA here is from genome assembly GCA_026826555.1 of Tolypeutes matacus. Taxonomy (NCBI): domain Eukaryota; kingdom Metazoa; phylum Chordata; class Mammalia; order Cingulata; family Chlamyphoridae; genus Tolypeutes; species Tolypeutes matacus. The sequence goes on along the minus strand of JAKSZT010037117.1, from coordinate 633,416 downwards.
TAGGATGGCTATTATAAAAAAAAACAAAACACAGAAAATAGCAATTGTTGATGAGTATTCTGAGAAATAGGAAACTCATGCATTGCTAGTGAAAAATGGAAAATGGTGTTGCTAGTGTGGAAAAAGTTTGGCAGTTCCTCAGAAAGTTAAACATAGGATTGTCATATGGTATGTCAATTCCACTTCCAGGTATATACCCAAAGGGATTGAAAACAAGGATTTGAATAGGTATTTGTATACCAATGTCCATAGTAGCATTGTTCACAAGAGACAAAATGTAGCAGCATCCCAAGGAGCCATTGGCAGATGAATGGAGAAAGAAGATGTGGTATGTGCACACAGTGGAATATTATTCAGCCATAAAAAGGAATGAACCCTGAAGACATCATGTTGAGTGAAATGCGCCAGACATGGAAGGGCACATATTGTATGATTTCACTTATATGAAATACCTAAAATTAGCAAGTTCAGAGACAGAAAGTATACAGAAAGTATATAGATTACCAGGGCCTGGGGACGGGAAGGAGAGGAGTTTTGGCTTAATGAGTACAGAGTTTCTGTTTGGGATAATGAATAAGTTTTAGCAATGATGGTGATGATGGTAGTACAATATTGTGAACGTAATTAATATCGTGGAATTATACACACGAAAGTAGTTAAAATGGAAAGTTTTTTTTGCAACAAAAACAATATAAATAGATAGATGATGGGTTCAATATATAGATAGGTAGGTAGATAGGTAGATAGACTAATTGATGATAGATAGATCAATCTTAATAATATCCAGGGTGGAGAAGTAACAGATCTGTAGGACAATTGGTAAAGTTGTAAGGAGGAATAATGAGTCAAGGGGAGAGGGTTCTGCTGCAGGAGAAGTTTGGAACTTGGGATTTCTAGAGATATCTCTGTACACTGTTGTCCAATAGAAATACAATGCAAATCACACAAAAAATTTCAATTTTCTATTAGTTATTCTAAAAAAATAGAAGTAAACAGGTGAAATTAATTTTAATATATTTTATGTACTCCATTGTATCTAGGTTACAATTTCAACATATAATCAGTATAAAAATTAATGAGATATTTTATATTCTTTTTTTATACAAAGTCTTAAAATTCTGATATGTATTTTGCACTTAGAGCACATCTCAATTCAGACTGGCAACATTTCAAGTGCTCAATAGTAACATGTGGCTAGAGACTATTGTATTGGACAGCACAGCTCTAATAGCTCAAGACAAAAGCCTGAACAGGGAAAATGGTCAAAAAAATCTTGGGGCAATTTAAATATAGGAATTTATAAATTGATAATTGGAGGAAGACAAAAAATTCTATCAGTTGGAAGTGAGGTAGTGGACTATAGGGGAACAGTGTGGAGTGGAATAAAGGGGAATGAAAACCAAACGCCTGTACAACAGGCATTTTATAGCCATTGACAGTATACAAACTCAACACAAGGAAACATTTTCCCATTACATAGAAAACTGAAGCTCAGAGAAATTCAGTAACTTGTCAAAGTTTCTATTTTTTTTACTACTCTATGAATCTGTGACTTCCCAAATCAATAATTTGAATCTATCTTAATCTCACTACCTATAATAAAAGAAAACAATATAATCTGCCAGCTGATTTGAGTCTGTGTTGCTGAGGTACGTCAGAGGCAGAGGGGATTTGCAAAGGCAGAGGTGGAAGGGGGATAGAAAGCTTGAAAAGGACTGTTTCAAGTCTGAGGTTATAATCCTTGTGCCTATAAGGTGTTAATGAAAACAGGGATCAGGTTCCCAGAAGCAGTCGTACTACACAGCTGTGATTCTGGGGACATCTACCTGCTGTTTTCTTGGTGCTGTTGAAGACAAAAAGTGAAAGTTTGACATGTAGTCAGACAGCATAAGTGAAAGGAACTGAATTAACTCCTGAAAATGAGGTTGGTTAAAAATCTGAGCAGCTTGTCCAATGGCCTGCTCTCAATATTCAGATAGTTGGATAGATTCTTATCTGACTTGTGCAATCTCATTATATCTCCTGATTCTCCTCTTAAAACATAATATAATGGCCATAGTTCAAAATACATATGAAATGCAGATAATTTACATTCTGTGAGTATAAATTGTACAGTAACCTGCTGATGTTATTGTAGTGAAAATATTTTTCATCATATTGTTCTGATAAATCTGACTTTCTATGACAATTTGGACAAACAGAAAATGGGTATCAGACAACACGAATAAACCTTACTTTCATTAAAACTGGCTAATAAAAAAGATAAAATTATTTTTAGTTAAGGATCATTGCCAAAGGGAAAGAAAAACAAATGAGTTGAAGAATAAGATTCTTTTAAAAAATGGAATCATAATGAATTCTCACAACTATTAGGATAAGTATTTCACTCATAAATACTTAACTTATCCTATTATAGGAGAGTTAAAAGATATACTATATATATTCATTCAAAAATTCCTTCAACAACTTTTTTTTTTTTGAGATGCTGGGGGCCAGGGATTGAACCTGGGACATCATATGTGGGAAGCTTGTGCTCAACCATTGAGCCACATTGGCTTCCCTGTCAGTTTGTTTGTTTTGCTTGTTGTTTGTTTTTGTTTTTTCAGGAGGCACCGAGAACTGAACCCGGGACTTCCCATGTGGGAGGCGGGCACTTAACTGCTTGAGCCACATCCACTCCCAACTATATATATATATATATATTTTAAAGATTTTATTTATTTATTCATTTATCCCCCCCTTGCTGCTTGTGCTCGCTGGGTCAGCTAACCACATCATGTGGGCGGGCTTGCCTTCACCAGGAGGCCCCGGGAACCGAACCCGGGGCCTCCCATATGGTAAACGGGAGCGCTACTGATTGAGCCACAGCCGCTTCCCCTCCCAACTATATTTTGAACATCTACTCTGTATCAGAATCTATTCTAGGCTCTGGTTATAGAGTAGTGTGGCAAAAGCTTCCAGCTGATCCTTGAACTGGTTTTCTCTTCTTGGGGACACAACTGGACTACATTTCCTAGTCTCCTTTGTGGTTATGTGTTGCCAAATGAACAAAACAGACAGGTTCTATATCCTCTTGGTCTTACATTCTAAGGTGAAACAGATAACAAATAAATTACATAAATAGACATTTGGCTTATATGAAAATGGTAAGTCTAGATAGGCCAACGATGATTGTTTCAGGTTCATGCTAAAAGATTAAAACTGGAGATGATATAAAAATAATTTACATTTGACTTTAGAATAAAGTATCACTTTCTCTCATCCTCTCCTCTCCCATAAACTACCTCCCCAACCTAGAATACACACACACACACACAGAGACACATCTCTTTTACTGAGTACAATCTTTCTGAAACAGTGATGAATTCAAAAGTATGTGGAGCAATGGAAATCTTAGATCTCATAGTTCATTGTTCCCCTTTCTGTATGATAACCTACTTATAGAGGACATGAATGCATCTTTTCCCAAGCAATAATGAAACATTGGTTAATTTTTCGATTTTCTCCCATGAGCAAAAAATAAAAATGCTGAATATACTGCTTGGTGGTAGAGCTGCAGAAGGATATCTGGAGTGTATTTAAAGAGATCTGAGATCTAATCCTAATTACATGGCTTTGGGTAAGGTAGCTACTTCCAGGGACTTAGTCCTCACCTACAAAACTGGAGGTTTGGGCTAATTGATCTGTAAGATTCCTCCCATCTTTCAGATTTTCAACTTCTGAATCAATTTTTTTTGTTTGTTTTTTAGACATAAAAATGTTAGAAGTGTGGCTCAAATGCAGTGCTTGGGAAACATTCTGCATGGTTTGCAGGTTCAAATGATGAGACTCAGTAGGTGAACTCTGAATCCTTCATTCACAGTTAGAAGCCTGGCACATTATCTAGAAACAGGTGGCTAAAGAGACATTGGGAAATTCCAGGTGATACAGGGATTCTATTTGAATTATCCACAAACTGCCTAGGACTTTGCTTCATTTGACCCTTCACTTCTGAAGGCAGATATATTTTGTAGATTCTGATTACCCAAAACTCTGAACCCCATTTGTCCTTTGAAGCTTCAATCTTTCAAAATAAGAACTGTATTGTTTCTAACAATTGGGTCTCTCTCTCCAGCTTTCTACCCCCTGCCCAGATTCCTTCCTCTCTGCGTTCTTTCTCAGGCCCCACTCAGCTGTCTGGCTCCTGCTGTTGTGATTTAAGGCACTCTATGCTTTCCTTTCCTTACCATGGTGCCTTTGATTCAGACATGGAGAGATACATTATTGATCAAATTTTGGCTGCTTCTCTTAGCTTGCTGGTGCCATACTACGCTGGTGCCATACTACTAGCTAATAAGCTAGCAAGAGAAGAAGAGTGAAGAGAGCTTGCCTCCTTTTAAAAAGCATGTGACTGACAATCCTACCATCTGCATTTTAGAACTTTAGGAAATGCTACATGGGAGGCTATGGTAATACAACATTGTGGATGTAACACTATTGAATTACATACTTGAAAGTGGTTTAAATGGGAAATGTTATGTTGCATATATACCACATTCTTTAAAAAGAAAAAAAACAACAACATTGCCCTCCCTCCTCCTGATCACACCTGATCAGAACTGAGCTGCTGTTCACAGGACCCCAGCCACCAGGAAGGATCAAGGACAAGCTTAGCAGGAGGCATGAGCCAGGGTCTGTAGGGCAAAGACAGTCCTCCCCTTACTCTTTTGATTAGATAGCTTCAGTTAAGAGCCTTTGATTAGATTGTGGGGCTCTTCGATTGGATTGCATTCAGTTGGGGGCCTTTGATTGGAGTACTTCAGGGAAGCACGATACAGGGTGGGTCTCAGCCTTCTTGCTGAATGGTGTCTTTATAAATAGGAGAAACATTTAGAGACACACAGAGAAAGCTGCCATTTTTACCCTGCTATGTGAGAGAGGACTCCAGGATTGCCCACAGTTGAGCTGGGAGGAGGAGGGGGAGAGTGAGCATACAGAGAAACCCCCAGAGGCTGAGAGAGAGGCAGGAGGCTGGAATCAGCAGAGCAGCCCAAAGGTGAAGAGACAAGGCCCGGGGAAAGGATAAGCCATATGCCTGATCACCCACAGCTGAGCTCAGGGAGAAAGTGAGCCAGGAGAAGGCAGAGTCCAACCTTGCCATGTGGCAGGAGTCCAGGATCTGCCAGCAGCCGACTTTTGGTGAGGCAGCTTCTCTGATGATGCCTTGATTTGAACATTTTCACAGACTTGGAACTGTAAGATTTTACCCTAATAAATTCCCATTATAAAAGCCAACACATTTCTGGTGTTTTTGCATTGGCAGTCTTTAGCAAACCTGCCATCCATGAATGTAAAAATAGCCTTCATTTGCATTAAAAGAAAAAAAGAAAAAAAAGAAAAAAGAAAAGAAATGCTACTTGCTTTCCCACTAAGCCCTCTTTGTTTCTTTGGTCATGAATCATTCTTGGCGGAGGCTGAGTGGTCCACACACCAAATAGTGAAGGTCAGCTTGGATGAAAAGGGGGATATTCTCATATACAGAGCACTGTTCTTTGTTCCTCAGATCATGGGTAGTTAGGCTTCTCAGCTAAACATTCCTTATAAACCTTAAATAGCCATTTTAACCATATACTTTATGATGGTATTTAATTTTGCCACCACCAATGGAGTAGTTCACATTATGGATGAGTATATTTGGGTTGAGAAAACTCATGTGCCTGGAACTAGATAAGTTCTCTACTTATTCTCATTGAATGAATCAAGTTAATTTCCAAGCCTAAGATCACAAGTGGCAGGACTGTGATTTAAACTCAGGTCTTCTGACTCTTAATCTATACCCATTTCTTGATACCATTGCTGGGAGTTTTCTCTGATTACTCACTTTTAAACATCTATTCTGGCTTTTTAGGGAGATGTCTGAAAAAAGCTACAATTTTAAAAATTCCTTCATCTTATCTAAAGTTTCCTCCCTCTTTATGTTTTTAAAATTTATTTTCTTTTTTTTTCTTTATTTTTAAAGGGGCTTTAGATTACACAAATGTTACATCAAAAATATAGGAGATTCCCACACACTTCACTCCCTCCCCTGCCCACACTTTCCCATTAACAACATCTTTCATTAGTGTGGTACATTTGCTACAATTAATGAATACATATTGAAGCACTGCTACTAGCCACAGTTTATAGTTTACACTATGGTTTACACTTTGCATCACACAATTTTATAGGTTTTGACAAAATGTATCACAGCTTTAGACACTTTAATGTCTTATTTCAAAATATTTACCGAATTTTTGAGTGCTCATGCCCCTTAATCCATTATTATAGCTATACTTACAAAAGGATGTATATGTGTGTGTGAGTGTACACACAGATACATACTCATAGAGGCATGATTATTCTAACCTATAATAGTAAAACCAGGAAACAACCAGGGACTTGATAAATAAATTATTGTACATCTGTAGAATTGAACACAGTAGGCATCTATTAAAAAGAATTAGATAGATGAATGTATGCTGGTTTTAAAAAATCTCTAGTTTCTAGAAAGATATTCATATAGGTGAACTTTTGCAATAAACTATCCATTATTTCTATCTACCTATCTCTATATCTATCTATCTGTCCATCTCTCTCTGCTGGTTTATTCATAATAGTTTTGTATTTTGCTGTTAAGAGCAACCTCTATTGTAGAGAGTACTATGCGAAAGGGAAACTTATATATTAAAGTTTACCTTTTTGTGATTTTTGAATGTCTTTGTCCTTTTTGAACTTTATGCAGCTATTTTTTTTCTTTTTAAAGAATGTCAACTGAAGTTAGCTGGGACTTTTCTTTATATATTTCTATATTTTAAAACATTTATAAGTTTTGTTTAAAAATTCCCTAAAAGCAACTTAAATATATATGCATATTATTACAAAATACATATAATTATATAGTTCTATATCCTTTTATGTGAATATGGTGACAGTCACTTTCTTGAAAGTGCATTTTGAAAGATGAAGAGAGGGAATCATGGGGGTTATAAGTCCCTGAATAGTGAGAGAAGATGTAGGGGAGCAGAGGAAAGCACTGTGAAGGGAAAGACAATGACACTAAAGTATTTGCTTCTCTGTGTTGCATAGCGGTGATGAGAGGGAGGGCTGCACTAGTAGTTAGAAAAATTGGATTCTAGCCCTGCTGTGCCATTTACTACCCTCCTGCACATGTCACTTAACCTCTCCTAACTTCAGTATTCTCATTTATAAAATAGGGGAATTGTGTCAGATGATTTCTGAGGTGTCTTCTAGCTCAGAAATCTGTAAACTTCTATGGAACATCGTTCTTTCTCCTGCCACATAATTGGCAGGCAGTGGTAATAAAATAAGGTCAGGAATATAGCTTATCTTTCAATGTGCCTTTTTTCTGTCCTTCTTAGGGAAGCAGTTGATAGGTCTTATTTTCTCTCTTGTCTTACTGTGATTGTGAGTAAGGGTAAACTCCCTAGGCAAGGAAACTCGTATAGCCTTTTACAAGCCTAGAAAACTGAGCCAGCCTGCAAATGCCCATTTGACAGAATATGCTTCTAGTCAGAGCAAGCAAAGGTAGGCACAATGAATAATAAATGGGGTAGAAAGATTAATCAGGATTTTTTCTTTAATTCCAGCAAAAATAGGTCATCTGACATTTGGAATTGTGGAGTATGTGGTACTCGGTATTTTAACAAAGCCCACCTGTCCCTTTGAAAGCATCTCAGTAACTCTAAAGCTCTCTATTTCAAACCTGCAGAGATAAAAGAAGCCTGACCCAGCCCCAGCCATCCCAGCAAAACTGACAAGTATCCCCAATCTTTTAAGCCTTTGCCCTGGGGTCATAGAAAGAGACAAGCCTACAAGCATGGCTGATCACTATTTAATGGTGTGTTCTCAGAAGGCTAATACAATTCAATAAATATTTATTAAGTACCTACCATGTGTAAGACATCATGCTATGTATTAATATTCAGAAATAAACACTACAAGATCCCACCCTGAAGAAGATAGGAGTTGAAAGGCAGAGAGTTGCACATTTGTACCTATTGTGTAAGTTCCACACCAGGTGGATGGACCAAAGTGATATAATTACAGAGGAACCATTTAACATGAGGAACAGTGGGTAAAAGCTTCACAGAAGAAATCATGTTTGAGATGAGCCTTAAAGGCTAGTAAACAATAACTAGGACTTTCTTTTGCTAACCGTATCTGACCTTACTGTAGTAAGGCAAATAGACCCACCCTTCCCACTTCACTCAAAGGTCTGCCCAGAAGGGTACATGTATGTGGAGAGCAAACAAGTCATCTAGAAACCAAGAGGTGAAGAAACAATGAGGAAAAACAGAGCTAGGCTGGGAAAAATGGAAGATTATGGGGTGGGTGAGCAAGCAAGGGAAAGAATGGACCTGGGAAGGAAATAATAGGGAGGCAGAACAAGGTAGGGGTGGGGTAAAACATTGGGGATTGGCTGTGCCTCTTAGGTGTTACAAGTTTAATTCTAAAATGATATTGTTTACATCAGCTCCTCAGAGACTGGGTTTCAGTGGGCATCCTGTAGTAACTGCTACCAGAAGTTGTACATCTCTTCAAATATGGTCCCAGTCCCTCTCTGTAAGCTGTCATGAACATGGCAAGTTTTGTCCTGAAGCCTTTGGCTAAGTGGCAACAAAACTAGCAGACACCCTGCTGGGGTGAAGATGAATGGGAACACAGCTGGGAAATATTTCACAGTCAGGTGTGAATAGATGGAGAATGGAAAGAAAATATTTCTATTATGGAGTGATTTACCCTAGATTTAGACTGAGACTCATATTTAAGTGCAAAAACCAGCTGGAAGTCACATGTGAAAGTGCAGATAATGTGTTTTTTTTTTCTTCAAGTAATTTGTAAGTTTAAATCAAATCAGTAAATACTTTTTAATGGTTTTATTTTTCCCCCAAATGTTGTCATTTCTTGATTTAGTTACTTTTCTTCTAGCAGAGTCAAGGTCAGCATTGCTGGAGTCCCCAGAGTTAGGGAGAAGGTGACATTATATTAATGATTGACTGAGCAACTGTTTTCTCTTGGGAAATAAAATTGAGGGGTTCAAAATCTTTCCAAATTTCCAAGAATCTCTAACTGGCCTAAATTTTCTAAGGCCAGCATTATTCTGGGATATAAGGATGGTGTGTTTCCATAAAGGTCCTATTCAAATATCAATTAATAGGCCAGTACTTGAAGCCAAATAACGTGTGTTCTAAAATTCCTGGGTACTTTATTAAGATGTTATACAGAGGGAATAATTTTGTTTGTGATTGTGGAAGAAGAATCTAAGTATAACAGTCCTCCTATTTTCATGCTTGATATGAGTGTCTCAGTTTGCTAGGGCTGCTGTAACAAAGTACCACAGACTAGTTGGCTTAAACAACAGAAACTTATTGCCTCACAGTTTCGGAGGTTAGAAGTCCAAAATCAAGGTGATGGCAGGATCCTGCTTCCTCTGAAGTGTGAAGCATTCTGGTGGTGGTTTGCTAGCTATCTGTAATGTAACCTCTGCGTCTGTCACATAGCTTTCTCTCTCCCCATCTGTCCCTTCTTGTCCCCTCCTTTGTCCAAATTTCCTCTGCTTTTAAGAACTTCAGTCATACTGGTTTAAGGTCCAGCCAGATTCAGTTTGGTCTCACCTTAACTTAAAACATCTTCAAAGATCCTATTTATAATTGGGTCCACACCCACAGGACTGAGAGTTAGGACTTTGAACTTGATTTTGTGGGGAACATGATTCAAACCATACTAAAGATATTTTAAAAATGACATTAATGGAAGATATTGTCTGCTTAATTACTTTTAGAGTTGACCTGGAGTCTGAGAAATATGGACTAAGCCATGAGTGGTTCTAATTATATAGTTATAGCTATTGTTAGAATACAGTTACAGAGAATAGTTATAGGTAGTTGAATTGTAGTTAGGCTATATGAAATCCTCCAAGACAGGATCTTTTGTTTTGGTACTGGAGGACTGCTGCCAGCTATTTACTCTTCTTTTTGGTTCTCTGTATTCATAGTTATGATGGGTTCTCATCAAATGAGCTGCAGTGTCTTGAATCCATATAATTAGGAGTCATAATATCATATGTTTCTAGCTTTATTATTTATACAGAATTAAGGAGTTTACATCTATGATTTCATTCATCCTCTAAATTACAAAATGTGTTTGAATTATTTAGTCTTTACTTGTGTTGTGATGAGCAGATATGGCTCAAGTGGTTGAGCACTTTCTTCCCACGTGGGAGGTCCTGGAGTCAGTCCCCGGTGACTCCTAAAAACAAATAAAAACAAACAAAAAGCAAACAAATGAAAAAACCAACTCAAGGGAGCTTATTTGGCTCAGTGGTTGATCGTCAGTGTCTCACCAGAGAGCCAGTTTCAACCCCTGGCTCTGGTACACCAAACAAACAAACAAACAAACAAACAAACAAAACCTGACAACCTTCAATGTTTTCTGTAGATTCCCCTATTGCTGATATATATACGAGTAGAAAAATTCTAGAGACCACATCATAAGAGAAACTTGATCAATAGAGAAAGCAGAGTTTCAAAGCTATCTGACTAGCAAATACATGCCTTCTCCTGGCTTCATCTTAGCCCCTGGAGCTCTCACATAAAGAGGCTGTATGATTTCATGCAAATTTTGTAATCAGCAGCTGGCAGGCAACCCAAGGTCACCTGAGAACACAAGAGAGCATGATCATGCATATGTCCTAGGAGCAACTGTGGAAATAATCTCTCTACAATCCAGTGAAGCTGGTAATAGATCCTTACGTAATGGATTACGTAACTGAGTTTCAGACAGAGATTTTAGAAGTAGGATATCCTTCTTTATTTCTTTCTTCTATTTCCCTATAATCTTAACATTCATTCATTCTTCATTCATTTATTGATTCCATCATCTACTTCAAGGTTCACAGAGCCCTTATGCTCCTAGGTGCCACTGCAAGCCACATTGGAGCTGTTCCATAGGTGCTTTCGGCCTTCAGTTGTTGAAGTTGTACAGTTGGTCCCGATTCTGATAGTTTTGTGAAGCCTTGCTTTCTCACTCAAGGTCTGAACCTTCCCTTTATCCCAGGGTCCTCTTGCGCTGAGATGTTTTCTTGTTTTCCTTATTAGAGATAGGAAATTATATCTCTTAACTGTATTTTCAGCAATTACCCTGGCTCAGAGTAGATGTTCAGAAAATAGTTAATTAATATGTGCATACATTCATACATATATGCATACATACATAATAGATGTTCAATTAAACTTTGTGGAATGAGTGGATGAAAAACTGCCTTCTTCCCATTTATCTGTGACTTTGGTTTTCCAGAATAGGTTTGCTTTCTGGGAGAAGAGAAATTTGGGGGATTTGGTGCAGGCCTATGAGGTAAGCAATGGGCTAGCGTGCAAGAAGAGAGAGATGATGTCTGTGCAGCTCTGCTCCTACTGGCAGGGGAAAACTGAGGCTGCCACCCATTGATACGGTTAAAGTGTATCACCAATGCTACCTCTTTTGAATCCAAATAACTGAGAATTTGTTAATAAGGAGAAAGAGAAACGGGATGAGCAATAGCTGCTTCTGTTCCAGGCTTTTATTAAATTATACTTTCAAAAACCTATATTCAGAAACCCAATGTGTATGCAAGAGGCTGTGAAAAAACTGCAGGCAGCTAGGAAACTCATAAAAGGGAATGAGAGATCTGTGCCCACAGGCTCAAATCAAAAACAGTTCAATACAGCCCCACTCTGCTGCCTTCCAGCACTGAGATAAAGAGTCACACTCTTCATCTCAGTTGGGAAAAGGAGATTCCCTAGTTGGGAAATGGAGATTCAGGTCCCATAGACACACTCATCGCTGGCACCCTGCCGCCTGGGAAATGTTTTACTTGCTCTCAGACTCTGTCTCTCTGGTAGGCTATAGGCCCCTGAGATTTCAAGGTGTGTTAATGTCCTCCTCTCCCTGGGGCAACTGCCTTCTTCCTTTCAGAGTATGATTACTCTAGGTAACATCTCTTTTGAATGCACAGGCTCAGAGCTTGGTTTTAAGAGACTTTGCCACTTCATATTTGCACTACCACAAAGAGAATATTTCACCCAAATATTCAGTCCAAATTATTAGACTACATTATTTGTAGACACATCACAAGTGATCTTGATACATCTACTAGAGTTTGCTATGAATGAACAATTAATATAGCAGCCTACTTCTCTGGATGTATATTTATGTTACTAAATTTTCAGAAAACCTATATCCTAGTTTTACTTATCTTCACACTGGACAGCTGTTTGTGGTTTTGATGCTTTTTAATATCTCAGTTTACTGGAATACTATGGAATGGAGTGATGAGAAATTCTATATAATCTTAGCAACACCAAGATTGCAGTGGCTTTCTGCCATCTAGAACACCAAGTGAATACAAACCTGTGACAGCAAAGTGATGATAAAAAGAGCCATTTATGCTGATCGTTGATAAGCATATGCCTATGAACCAGTTTCCCATTTCTTTCATGAGAATGTTATTGGATTTCATGTGTTTGGAAAAAATTTAGTTTGAAGATTACTCATAACTTTAAATTTGTTCACGTATAAATTTTAGGTGTTTGGGGGGAAATCAATCATAATACTTTCATGGTTTTTAAATCCTAATTGGGCTTTCGCAGGTTGAAAATGTTGGATTGCTGAGACTGTGGAAGGCAATGGCTAATGAAGAGTCTAGAATTTATAGGATTTGCTCTCAGGCCTCTCTCAATACACAAAATCAAGGACTTCTCATAATCCTGATAACAATCTATGGTCCTTCTGCTCATCCTTTGGGATTGCTGTGCATGCATTGTGTATGGTTCTCATCTGATATTAGCAGTTAACAGTGTTAACTATGGTGAAAATGATGCTGTGAAAGAAAAACTTAAAATAGAATATAGCTTTACCAAATTAGAAGCTTAATAAGCAAAGATCTAGCCCCCATTAAAATTTTTCCTGTCTCTTCTGAACCAATTTTTGTGCCTCCTAGTGTTATGCCCATTTGATTCTTCAAACTAAGCTTTAAGGAAGAACTTCCACCTTTTATTAAGGAGATATAATTATTTCATTAATGAGTGACTATGTCAAAACCTACATAACATACATATATTTTTCTTTCTTGAAATGAGATTAGGTTGAATGGTTGTTTGCAGAAGGAAAACAGTTGAAGGTAGGTACAGCTATGTTTAACTTGTCAGATAAACCCTGTACAAAATTGGAGATTTTGGTTAATGGTAACAAAGTTATCTCTAATGTAAAAAGAATAAGCAAGATTTTTCAAAAAGTCCATTATATTGAACCTGATCAGTATTTTTAGGCTATGGAATTCTGCTTTGTAGTGACTTTGAAAACTGGTTCACATTTATATAAGATTTATTCAAGTGAGCCTGTACACAATAACAAATATGTGTGCTTAACAAATATTAGTAATTTTTATAAACTATTTAAGGAACAGAAGCCTCTGAATGTTACAGGCATCTTACTTCTTCCATTTCCTGTTTTGCTTTTGCTTGCAAGTTACATCTCTTTCTATTCTGTTCTTCAGTTTTATCCTTTGAGCAGTTCAAAGGCATGGTCTCTTCTTGATGGTGAGAGTTGAAATTAGCTAAGAATGGGTACTGCAGGTCTGCAGGGATGTCCTAACTGTCCCAGAAGGAATTATAGGGCAGGATCTTCCTCAAAGAAGGATTTGAGAAAAGTATTTATGGAGATGTATATGTGACTATGAAATTGTGTAGAGTTTATCACTGTCATCTCAGGTGCTATACTTAGCAAATGAGCTCAGCAATATTTCCCCTGAAATTGCTTAACAAATGGTTGCCCGAAGCAGAGCTAGCGAAGGTTAACACACTGACAAAATGGGCATTAACTATGATGACAACTGTTTTCATGGGGGATTATTGCTATTATAAACCTTCTTCAACATCATAGTACTAGCAATATTTTTTTCCTCCCATTTTAAAATTAAGTCATCCTGGAGAATGCACACATATGCATGATACAAAGGAGATCAGAAACTCAGTGTTAGATGTTTAATGGCCTTTTCCTAATTTTCTATTGTTGCAAAAATATCAGACACATAGTTCAATGCTGGGGTAGATTATGTAACTCAAACTAGAATAAGTGGATTTAGGAAGAGACAAGGCAATTTATCAGATCTGACTGTGACAAAGACCCTCAGCCATCTCTTGCAAGCCCAACCAAACTTCAACTAGAATTGATGTCCATAGTTGGAGCAGGATCTCTAGCTTGAACAACAAAAGATGGGGCATGTTTATATGGAAAATCCCTGTCCCATTGCACATTGCCTGGTTAGAAAAGAAATTATGGAAAAATTTATCTAACTTGGACTCATTATCACAGAACATGGATGATTTATCAATTATCATGTGTAAGATAAAGCATCTGTTTAGTAGGAATGAGATATTTCTCTAGAAATATTCAATTGTGCAGCATACAGTAAGGAGTCCTATCTGACTGAGAATGATGGTTTGGCAGTGATAAAGATAGCAGGAGTCCTAGTGGAGGTGTGGTCCTAGAATGGGCAATCCCTGGATGAGAGGATCTTGATGGGGCCTGCTCCTGAATTGTGAATGACTTACCCAAAAGAGGAAAGGGAGGCATAAAGTCAAGCATCCAACACCTAATTCTGTTTAGATCAGGACTGATAAGTAAATCCAGGGTGAATTTGCTGAGTAAACATTTGCCACTGTGTTCCAGAATAACCAAGTGTTCTAGTATCTGAAAGCAGATACCATAAAATGCATTGGCTTTAACTATGGGAATTTATTATTTTACAAGCTTATGGTTTTGAAGCCATGAAGATGTCCAAATCTAGGCATCATCAAGAAAATGGTTTTTTTTCCGGAAGACCACCTGCTGGACTCCTTTGTCACATGGCAAGGCACATGGCTGCATCTGCTGGTCTCTCCCTTCTCTTCTGGGTTTCGTTGCTTTCAGCTTCTTGCTTCTCTAGCTTTCTCTCTCTTTGTCTGAATTTCATTTTCTTATAAAGGACTCTAGTAAGAGGATTAAGACCCATCCTGAATGAGGCAGGTCCACTTTAACTTAAGATCCTACTCACCAAAAGGTCCTACTTATAATGAGTCCACACCCACAGGAATGGATTAACTTTAAGAACACACTTTTCTGGGGTATATACATCTTCAAACCATGACATCAGGTCTCAAACAAGTCATTGGCTGGAAGATGTGACATTGCTGACTGCATTCATTGACTGGTTTTTAACTTCTAGCATGTGAGACAGCGTAGATTTGGCTTCATTACTTCTCTTTTCCGTGTGTATCCTACTCATGTCTTCTAGATTCACTGTCTTATCTTTTTTTTTTTTTTTTTTTTTTTTTGGTTTCCATTTTCACTTTTGATCCATCCCTTTCTGAATTTTGAATTATATCCTTTGGCTATTCCCTTTGTCTTTTCTTAGAACATTCTTTCATTTTCTTCACATACTTACACATCTACACATATTCCCAGGATGAAGAAAGAAATTTTAGGGTTTATTTTCCTGTTGGATCATTCTGCTTCCAAACACTTTACCATGTCAGCTGGCAGCAACTCCCTACTGACTGGTAGAGATGTTCCCTCACTAGCCCCCAACTTTAAAAACCATCTCAAAGGCTTTTCTTCTTTAACTCATTCTTTCTCTCTGCTTGTACCTATAGCCCATCTCCAATTCTCTAGCTTCAATTTACCAGCAGCATGTCCCCTAGGTACTACAATATGTAAGGTATTAAATTGAAGCTTCCTTCACATTATCCTGTTTTTGAATCGACAATAGGATAACAATTTATTTACATTTATTGAATTTTTATTGTATTCATATAGTCTAAGACATCTATAATGAGGAAATTGTGGCATTTTGCAATGTATACAATATACAGATTGTCTCTACTTGATCATTTAAATTGAAAACAAATTCATTACCTTACAAAGCAATAAGCGTGATTCTATTCCTAGTTTGATTTATGAGAATATTCTCCTCTACACAAAAGTTGCTTCATAAAAACTGCCACCTGTGGACATTAGTTCTACTATGTAGAGTAAGACTTGTATCTTTCTCATTGGGCATAACTTCAACTATTTTAAAAGATCTATCCTCCCTGTATCCTTTCTAAGCTGTATATTTCCGTGCTCTTCAGTGTTCCTCATAAGCAAGATCCTGTACAATTTTGACCACCTTCTCTGAGACCAGCCCCATTTGTCACTACCCAGACTCTGCTGTGGTGTTCAGAATTGAACTCAGAGTTCCAGCTGTGATCTAAGGATAATGAATATAGTGCTCATATGTAAGACAAACTAAAAACAAATAAGCAAATAAAACCCACTAAGATACACTAGCATACTTATGGAACTCCTTATCTTCTCAAGTTGGCCTAAACTGGAAAGCAACAAAACTAAGAAATCAAGAGGAAATAATATCCTTTGGCTTTAAAAGTCCAGGCATCTATAAAAGCCATGGCTCTTGCAGGTTAACCAAGGCTGTACCTACCATCCCTTCCCACACACACCCATACCTATTAGAATAGATGCATTGTAGGCCTGTCATTCCAGCCCAAACAAAAGAACTCAGCCCTTGATGGAACTGTTAGGATCTACCTGACTTGCTGCTCATCCTGCCAGTACTCTAACTCAGCCAGTCTGACCTAGTCTCCTCAGTGTATCTTGAAGTCCATGGGTACTGGTAGGATGATACTGTACCATCCACTAGTCCTTTGATGAGATTGAGAGAGGTAGTGTACAGCCCAACAAGTCAAATAGTGCTGTAAAAGCTGACTGGACTTTGGAGCAGTTAGTGAGGTGTTCTGTTTTGATATTCTACTTGGCATGCTCCTGAAACTTTACTTTTGCCATCTGACCAACTGCGGGAAAATGGATATTTGATTGAGTCTGAGAGGCTTTACAGAACAACACCGCAGCAAGGTCTTTCCATTCTTTTGTGAAACATTGCTCCTTTGTTCTCTTGCAGCATAGTTTAAAAGCCTATGTGTTTGGGCTTACAATTCAGTGTGTATGAGTTCATAGTTAAGACAAGAAGTCTTCTCCTTAGAGAAAAGAGTGTGACTTTATCAAACCTAGAAAGGTGCTATAAATCTCCAAAGCCCCACGTGGGAGGATTATCTCATGTAAATTCTGCCTAACGCCAAGAGAGCTATGTCAGGAGCACAACCCCAGGGTCCGGTATGCTAGAACCTGGGAATTAGAGACGATGACCCAGCACTCCACAGCCTTTGAAGAAATCCATGCATTTCTTTTTGTTTGTTAGTTTGTTTTGCTCTGAGATATGTTGCCACACAGAGGTAAACTGGTGACAGACGCATTGTTATGTACATCACTGCTGTTTGAAGTGAACAGGCTGTGTTGGCATTTGCAAAACATCCAGAGTGGAAAATCACTTACATACTGGCAAACTTGTCAGAACTTTGCCCATTTCCATTCATGTTATGTTGTGCTGAGCTCCAGCTGTCATGGCTCCTGTTCCACCATTTCCCGAAGGGGCCCCTGCCTCATGGATTCCTCTGCCTCCAAACAAAATGCCTCTCCTATCTGGCTCAATTCTCTATTTAGCAATCAGTTGGCACATGGGATTCATCTTTCATACCAATGGCGATTGATCAGTAGTAACTGCCTGAACACTGTTTTGAGAATGATGATGAGGCTACATGTGGGCTCACTGTGAGTGATTGAAAATGCTTGCAGTGGGTACATGGTGGTGAGATGGTAGTATGTGTGCCTTTCTTGGATAATTTTTCATGCAATATTCCAAGACAAATGGGCAATGAATGCGTATCCTGACAGGTTGTTTGTGTCTAAGAGTCATTTTATCCCCATAGGTTACCCATATAATGAATCCCTCATCAATAATAGGTAATACAGCTGCCACTTACTGAGCAAGAATAATGTGCCAGTCAATGTGCTTGGTGGCTTGCATTCATTATCTCAAGTCTTTCCATCAGCTTTACAGAGTAGGCGTTGCTCCCTACGTTCTACAGATGAGAAAATCAGTCTCAACAAACATGAGCACCCTTCCCCAAGTTAGGTAGGTAAGTGAGTGGCAGAGGCAGAATGTGCATCCTGGCTCATTCTGCACCAAAATGAGACAATAGCAACAACAGAAATTCTAAGCCTCTGTGTACCCCACTGTGTCCTTGAAGGAGAGCCTCTATTCTGTTAGTGACAAAGGAGAGCCATGTAAAGGGACTTGAGCTCATATACAAAACACAACCTCAGGCCCAAGAGGGCTGAGGGTTGTACACAAAGCTGCTTATCAACCTCAAATTAAAACATTCTCAACAGTTAGAATTGTAATTATGATTTATGATCCAGGATGAGACTTGAGCAAAAATGGATATTATTTCCTACTAATTTCTTTTGTTTTGTTTTGTTTGTTGTTTGTTTTGTCTGGTCATAAAACAGACTGTCCCTTGCTGGGTGTGTCCCTACCACCATTCTCCACTACCCCCTTTCTTCACAGCACCCAGGCTCCCAAGGAGGTGGCTACAGGGACAATTCTTGCTCCCAGGTGCCTACTAGTTTTATATTATGATTTCAGAAGAGAAGAGAAACCTCCAGCTTTCTCTTCCTCAATGCCATAGTGGAAAGACCAAGCACATTTAAAATCCCCACACAAATGTTTGTTCTAAGGATACATTAAGCTAAAACAAAAGAAGAAGAAGAAGAAGAAGAAGAAGAAGAAGAAGAAGAAGAAGAA
>JAKSZT010037117.1:549027-614652 GCA_026826555.1 Tolypeutes matacus | reverse complement strand
AAGAAGAAGAAGAAGAAGAAGAAGAAGAAGAAGAAGAAGAAGAAGAAGAAAATAACTATGACAGGATGTTGATTTTTTTTTTTTTTTTTTTTTTTTTTTACTTCTTAGTGAAAATATGGGGAATAGAGTGGATAATTTATAACCAAGATGATAAAGAAGAGATCTTGTTTCCAAATCCTGGCTTTTTACATTAAAGTGCCCTTTTGTGCTGATAAAT
The DNA here is from genome assembly GCA_026826555.1 of Tolypeutes matacus. Classification (NCBI taxonomy): domain Eukaryota; kingdom Metazoa; phylum Chordata; class Mammalia; order Cingulata; family Chlamyphoridae; genus Tolypeutes; species Tolypeutes matacus. The sequence goes on along the minus strand of JAKSZT010037117.1, from coordinate 614,435 downwards.
TCCTATTCCATGATAAAAGAAAGGGGGAAAAAAGCCTTAAGAGCTGGAGGATAGTATTAAACGCACAATTCAGTAACATTAAGATGTGGCAGAGTTAGAGACTCAGTAGCAAGAGCCATAGTATTATTCTACTTACTATTCACTGGATTGGCATAGAGAAAAGGACCACATGCTACGAGCTAAGTAATTCAAAGTAGAGAGAGCAATGCTATTCTACACATTGTGGAAATCAGTGCAATGCTGCCTCATCTTAGTAGTTGAAATAATTATTATGTTAACCACAAAGCAATTATTGCCAACATAATGATTAAGGTTTATGGCACAATGTAGAAGACCAAACTTGTTATATAAATGGTAAATCTCAGTAACTCAGTTTTTTTAATAACAGTTTGAGATTTAATCAATGCAGAGTAATTGCATTGTCTGAATTAAGTTCACATTGGAGACATGATGACGTCAAGCATAGGATCTCATTCCTTTTCCTAATATTTAGAACAGATCTCCTGATCATGCAGATCAATGCAGTTCAGTTCAAGTTCACTGAAGAAGCAGTTTGATACTAGAGACCATGGGTAGTATGCCCCCACCAACCTTGACACATGGAAACTACCAATAAGGCAGACACACATCTTTGGAATTTACTAAAAGTATGGATCCTCATCAATACATTTTATTCATATTTTTATTCAAAATATATTAAAGTTGCTTTTAGCATTCCTGGGTGTTATTTTGTTACTCTCTGTCAATGTATCTCAATTTTTTGCACCAAAGAACACCTAAGGTAGAAGAGAAATACACTGTCTTCACACAGATCTTGGTGCACTACTCAGTAAACTTTAATCTTTCTTTAATATCTGGTATTTTATCTTTAAAATTATTGTAAATTTTGCACTCTCTTTCAAAATACATCTGACTTTGTTTTTATAACAGAATTATATTTTAAATTACTTATTCATAGGGGGGGAAATGTGCTATGTTTACCCTTGAATTATGTAATACTCCCATTTCAGAGGCCCAGCTTCAGATACTTCATTCAAGTAAAAATATTAGAAAATAAATATTTACATGCTGGATCAGAATAAACTCACTTTACTAGTTTTCGTGAATTGCCAAGAGTGTTATTTGAAAGGTCAGGTGATCCTCCTGAAATTTCCAACAAAGGTTACAATGTACCTTGGAAGTTAGAATTCTTTATGGACTGATCATGCAAACATTTACTAAAAGCTTGTTTGAACTTATTTACAGTTTCAATTTTTATCACATCAGGGTGTCAGTGAGTCTAGGACATTTACTCTTCCTACTTTATGTAGTTTCCTTAACACTGAGAAAAGATTTCCTGAAGACTGTTCACTAGAATTTTAGTTTTCTAAGATGTTCCTTACTTAAGAAAAGAATTCCATGGTCAAACAATGTTCAGAAACTTTGCGTGTCACATATTTCTTGTAGATTTAAAATGAATATTAGAATATTGAAGAATCTGAGAAGTCCTGTAGTAATTCAAACCAATCTCAATTCTTTTTTGTTTTTTAGAGGTAGCCGGCATTGGATCCAAGACCTCGTACATGGGAAGTAGGTGCTCAATCACTTGAGCTACACCGCTCCCCATTCTCAATTCTTATTTTCACAAATTAGTTATTAGCACACTAGTGTAACTGGTGCCCCACGGAAATCACCTTGTGAAAAATATAACCTTATTGATCTCATATGATTATGTAACAGTCCTTCTCGGTGTTTGCTTTTCCAAACTGGAGGGAAAAAATTTTTTTTTCATTTGGCTAGTTCTAAAATCTTCTGTTATATTTAGCACTAAATCTCACTAATGCAAGCATGTGTTTTGACAACAACATTTGCATATTGGGTTCATGCTACAGGCTTACAATGAGTTCCAAGTTCCTCAAATTGCATCAATTACTTGGGTTTTAGAACTCATTTGTACCAACGTTTTGGATTTTGTTTTCTTTACATCAATGATCTTAAGTAGACCACGTTGGTACCCACCAGCTACTTTTAAATTCAAACACAAATACTTTTGAAACCTTCATGAAATATCTTTCACTCTTTACAACAACTTATTTGGAGATTTTGCCTTTGCTCCCAGAGTCATTTAATCCAGCACTAATCCTCTTATTTTTCTCTCACCAAAGATGTACTTATTCATCTTTACTCCTTATTTCCCACCTGTCATCATATTCTTCTCCAAGATAAAAGAGTAAAATACCTAGTAACTTTTGACTAACAGATTACACTTTACAGAGATTTTTAAAACACGTCATGTCACTGTGATTCTGACACTGAATACTAAAAGAACTGCAGGGAGGAATAGGTAACTGCATTGCCTAAGTATAGGACTATGAGCCCACAGAGAAAACCCAAGTAAAACAAACTAAAGACTATATGAAAAAAAATCATAGTGCAAGTGAATGGAATAGAGAAAAGCCTGAGGGAGGTGATTATTAACCTTCAAATTTAACAAACAAAAGATTGAAAAAGAGTGAAATGCAGTCTAGTAGCCTGGGGAGCACTGAAAGAAAAAAGGAAATTATAAATGGGGAGTCTAAATTCACAACCTTAGAAACAGTTTCATTAATTTCATATATATTCAGTCTAATAAAAATAACTCAGAATGAACTTGAGATGAATAAATAGATATAAAATAAAATAAATTTCCTGGAAATTATCCAATTCAGAATTTTTAAATAAGTCTATTTCATTGGTATAATAGGTGTAGCAGAAAGGAAGGGACTCTCCAATTCAATGTCATGAGACTTAGGCGATTCATTAAAATAGATGCTTCTAGAAGGCAATGGTAATGGTGGTGTGCTATGCTTTTGAGTACTCAACATACAATACAAATTCAGTAAACATTCATTATCAAAGGTGTTGATAAAGACCTTGGTTCTCCCCATAATGTGTTCTATAACCAAGTCAATCTGCCTCTTGGTTTTGTTAGGAGTATTTATAACACACTTAGAATTCCTTACAAGATGAAGGATGCCATAATATAGGATATAATGGGAAACAAAAGTGTGAGTTGTGTAAGGATTGAGACCTGGAAACTGCCTGGGGTGGGGTTAAGGGGTGACAGATTTCTAGGAGGCAGAGGATAAAGTATAACCAGACAGAGCACAGTATTTGGAGAGAATGGTGAATAGTCAAGTGGTAGCACATTTACTCAAATAATAATGGAGAGGATAACAACAGCAATAGAGACATTTATTGTATCTGCCTTATCCCAGGCAGTAGACCAGGTGTTTTACATATGTGATCTTGTTTAATACTCCAATTATCCTGTAAATATCATTTATTTAATGCTATTATTCTTCATTTTTGTCAGATAAGGAATCTGAGGTCCAGAGAAGTTAGTTAACTTACCCACAATCACACAACTAGTAAGTAGAGTCAATCTAATTCTGCTTGGTTAAAAATTCCTTCCTTCTCCCCACTTAACAATTCATATCATGCAAGCTCAGTGTGAAGCTCCTTTATACTTTTAAAGGAGTGGAGATGGAGGACTGAAGTGCAGAAATAATTCTAATAGAAACAAAAGATAATTGCTAGAAGGACTCTAAGTATTATCTCATAGAAAGACCCAGGTTTGAAGTGAGATAAATCATACTCTAAGTGTGATCTTCAAGCTCCAATGTCCATACATGCAGAATGGAGATACTGATGGCTGTTTTAGGCTTATTGGGAGTGTTAAGAGCACAAACTTACATGGGATGCTTAGCAAAGAGGCCTGGTGTCCAGTAAATGCACAATAAATAGTTGATGCCTCTATTGATGATACTGCAATGACTAACAGTGACACATTCAGGTTACAGGTGCCACCCCAAACTCTTCCCCCCCAATATGCATATGTTTTAGAGCTCAACTAAGAAAAGAAATTTAGAATTATAGGGACAAGTGACTTGCAGAGGTAGGGTAGAAAGCTGGTTAATTACACATTCCAGGAGAGACTCTAAAAGTTTGAGTGCTCAAGGCTCAGTCCATGGACCTCTTCTCTTTTCTTTCTACCTAGGTGATACCATCCAATATTATAGCTTTAGTATGCTGATGACTTCTAAATGAAATTTTCTGCTCAGATATTTGCCCTGGAATCCAATCTCATATATCTAATTCCTTATCTGAAGTCTCTACTTTGATGTCTGACAGGCATCTCAAACTTAACATGCCTAAAATTGAGCTCCTAGACTCACATAGTGAGTGGGAAGGTCTTGGACTCCCATCCAGGGGAGTCCTGCTATGACCTCAAATAGAGGGGCGGGAGTCTCTTGAGATCATAGGCAGTGCCTAATAGGGGAGGACAGGCCAGTATGTTAAGCCTTCAAATGTTGTTGCAAGTAACTATAAATCAGGTCCTTCAATGAGTTAATCTTGGTGGTTACCATGGGTCCAAGGGGAAAGGGAGGGAGTAATAGAATAGATGGAACACAGGACATTTTTGGGTTGGTGGAATTGTTCTACAGGATCCTGCAAGGATAAATACAGACTACATCAAACTTCATCAAAATCTATAAAAGTTTACTGTCCAAAATGTAAACCACAATGTAAATCATTGACCATGGTTAGTAGCAATGTTTCACTTTTTGTACATCAATTGTAACAAATGGACCATCCACATGTAAAATGTTATTAATAGGGGAAATGAGGAAAGGGGGAGGATGTTGGGTATATGGGAATCACCTATATTCTGTAAGTGACTTTTCTGTAACTTAAAGCTTCTTTGAAGACAAAATGAAAAAAATATAAGACATTGGGTGAATAAATGGAAGCAAACGTCACTTCACTGTACATACAAGACAACAGATCTTACAGTGATGAAAGACATGTTAAAATTTTTTTTAATTTTACAGTTTAAATTTTTATATTATTTCAAAATTTTCCTTAATTTTTTTTGTATTTTATTTGTTATTTTACAAACCATCATTATTATATCATTTTCCTATTAATTGTATTCAGTTATTTTGTTAGCTTCAATTTTAAAGAAGTTTTGTGACTACTGAAGGAGGATGTGCCATTGAAGGGCCTTTGATTGTGATGACTGTACATATGAACTTTTACTTTTGAAATTGAAACCTAGCATAGTATTATAGGGTGCCTAAGTGTTACCTCCTGAGAGCCTCCTTGTTGCTCAAATGTGGCCTGTCTCTAAGCCAAAACACAGCATATAAATGCATTACCTTCTACCCAGTGTGGGACATGACTCTTGGGCTTCCCTGCATGGAGGGATTACTACCAAGAACCAACTAGCAATACAACTGGAAAAAGACCTTGATCAAAAGGGGAAAAGGGTAAAGACAAATGAGTTTATATGGCTAAGAGACTTCAAAGTGAGTCAGGAGGTTATTTCAGAGGTTACGCTTATGTGTGTATCAGCAGGAACTCATTGACTGCCAAAGTAAATATTACTTCAAATAGCAGGCTCCTGAGGGCTCTAGAGACATCCAAACACTATAGGTGGGGCAGACAGTTCAGGAGTTTGGTGCCCTGCCAGTGGGCCTTACTTTGGAATTTATGGTCCCCAGTGTTGTAGAGTTGGACTCAGTTGTGTTTTCCCTACACATGGCCCTGCTGCCCCTATATTTGAACTAATAGTTAGTACTAGAGTTGATAGGTGTATGTCTGAGAGACTTAAATCTTTGGATTGGCCATGTGCCATTTGGTCCCTGAATCTCAGCAGACTTGCAACACTTACTCTCCAGTTCATTGGACTCACACAGGACAACTAACTAGGAGATGATGACTGACAATGACCATCTCAAGGAATAGAGAGAGTCTGCAACTGCAAGCAAGAAAGTCCCACCCATCTGCTCCATGGGTTCTAAGCTCCCTCTGAATTAGAGGTGAAGTGGGCATCACTATCTCAGAATCCTCAGGATTGGGGAATGGACGATGGACTAGAGTAGACTTACAGTTGTTCTGCTGTAGACTTGTTGTGATCCTAGCAATGGAAGAACTTTTATCACTGATGTGGAGGCAGTGGCCACTAGAGGTCCTGAGGGGAGGGAGAGGGAAAAATAGGTGTAATTTGGGGACTTTTTTGGGAATTGGGAATTATCCTGAATGACACTGCAATGACATACAGGCCATTATATATCTTGTAATAACTTGCAAAAGTGTGTGGGAGAGTGTAAACTACAATGTAAACTATAATCATCACTTAGTGGCAGTGCTCCAAGATGTGTTCATCAACTGTGGCAAATGTACCACACTAATGAATGATGCTGTTGATGTGGGAAAATGTGGGAGGGCTAGGGAGCAGGGCATATGGGAATCCCTTATATTTTTTGTGTAACATTTATGTAATCTAAGTTTCTTTCAAAAATAAAAAAGTAAAATAAATAAATAAATAAAATGAAATAAAGTTGAGCTCCTGGTCTTCTTCAAACCTTCTCTTTTCTCATTTCTCCTCATTCAAATTGATGGTAAATCCATCCTTATTATTGCTGAGATCAAACACCTTGCTGTCTTCATTGATTTCTCTTTTACTATCACACCCCACATTCATTCTGCCAAGAGATACTGCTGGATCTACCTTAAAAGTTATCCATTGTAGAATCATTTTTCACCACTACCATTGCTACCACCCTAGTCTGAGTTAGCATCCTCTGTTGTCTGGAATATTGCAATGGTCTCCTTATCTCCTAACTGTGATCCCTGCTTTATTTATTTATTTCTGCCTTTTATTACATATCCTTCTCATATCAGTCAGAATGATCATTTAAACATTTAAGTTGTACCATGTCAGTCCTGTGCTTAAAATACCCCAATGACTTAGCAACTCACTGAGAGACAAAGCTAAAGTCCTTTTCATGTGCTCTAAAGGCCTTTCTCATCTGAACTGCTGGTGCCTCTCTGGCCTCATCTTCCCCTTGCTCAAGCTGCAATGGCCACACCAGCCTCCTCAAGGATATTCACACACTCCTTGCCTCAGTTCTTTTGAACTTGCTATTCACCTTCCAAACATCTGTATGGCTTATTCTCTAACTTATTTCAAGTTGTTTACTCAACTATCACTCTTTCAGGCAGGTATCTAAAATATCAGCCAGAGAATCCAAATATTACTCCACCCCTGATATTTTATATGCACTCCCCTTCTTTATATTTATTTTTCTCTTTAACCCTCATCACTGATAACATATGATATAATTTATTTTATTTCTTATTTATTGACTGTCTCCCATCTCTAATGTAAGTTCTGTGAGGGATGATTTTTCTCTGCTTCCATCACTGCTATTCGTTTTGCATCTAGCATAGTGCATGACTCAACAATGAATCATTGGAATAATAAATCTTGGCTCCAAGACTTCTCTATCACTTTCTGCCATTCACTCCATATTTAATATTTATACCATTGTCTGTATAACTGTGCCCAAAAAGGGGTTGTGTATGTGAGCTTGTGCATATGCATATTAATATATTAAATTATAAGGACTTCTTGACTGGGATTTGTTTAACTGAATAGTTTTGAATATAGGTAAGAGTTAAATAAAATGGTCATAATTGATTTTGATGAATCAACTGCAAGCAAATATCTTGATTATCTAATATATGTCCCCATTCACTATACAGAAAAATGAATAGAGTAAAAACCATAAATGCATTCTCCCATTAGTCACTATGAATAAAACTTCACATTTGCCTTCATCATCCTTCTATCTCCCCTCTCATTCCATTTACTTTTCTGTTATGAAACTAATATTTATTGTTATTAAAGGTAAGGCTGAGTAAAATGCAGTGATTATGGCTGATTTTATCACAGCTGTATTACTTAGCTGCAAGGTGAAGCACCGTGGTAAAATGGATCATGAATCCCTAAAATTGACTATCCATCACCTTTATAATCCTGATGGAAAGGCAGGTCAGATCCGGCCTGACAACTTCTCATGCAAAAGAGAGCAGCAAAGCAATGTTTTTGACTCAATTTGTCTGGAAAAGTAACTACTGAAAAATGAGATGAAAGTGAAAGGGAAGCCACATGTGAGCAGACTGGGAGCACTGTGTTGAGTTTCACCCTAGGACACAGGTAAAATCTAAATGAGTTTGAAAAGTGTAGATTAGGGGTTCTTGGATTTCAGGGGGTCTGTGAGCTTGAATTGAAAATTAAAATAAAACACTATTCTTAATGTTTTGGAGTGGGTGTGATATATTTATTAAATAATACACAGTATAGTATACTGTGGACTTAGTATGATTTTTATTTTGATGTAGTATGTTCTGAATACAGTGGATAACTGCTTGCAAAAAGGTTGGTAAGGATGGCAGAGATAGTTGCATGACACCATGGGAAAACTTGAATCTCTAAATGTTTGCCATAAATGATCCCTTGAAGAGATTTTGAACTGTGTTAGGTTATCAGGTATTGAAATTATTGTAAAGTTGTAAAACATAATTTTAAATAATCTTAAAATGTAAAGATATACCAATGTTGAGTGTCATAAAACTATCTGCCATTACATTCTGAGAAGGGGTCTGTGGTTTTCACCTGACTGACAAAGGGATTCATGGAACAAAAAAGGTTAAGAACCCCTGGTGTAGATAATTCAGGTATTTAAGACACATACATTTATATGGCTGCATTTGCAATTATTGACTCTGTACTCAGAATATTTATATAATTTTTACATGGATGTATCTTTGATGTTTCTAGCTCAACATCCCCTGACATGTAAGTAGGAATTCAATAAATATTTGTTAAATAAATACATGAATGAAAAAAATCAATGGACAGATATTTAGGTCATCTAGCCTTTGCTTAATGCTTGCAGTGATGAGGAACTCACTATTTCATAAGAAAACCCATTCCATTATTGAAGTGTTTTAATTTTTAGAATACTTTTTCCTTATAATAAGCTAAAATCTTCTTTGCTGTAACTTCCTTATGACTCTTCATGGGTAAGAGTCAACAATTTTGATTTCATTATTTCTTCTCCTCTGTACATAAGTTTATTGAATTTCTTATGAAGAAAAGTATATATCCTTCAAAGGTTTGGGAGAAATACCCCAGGATAACTCAGTGTCGTGTACCTGCTGATTGGAATAGGCCCTAATAAGTGAGGGCCTCTCCAGGCCACCTAATATTAGAGTTGTTGTGTATCATTTCTACATTTACGTGGTACTATATTCTTCCTCCCCTTTCAGCTGAGACTTTTGGGGATGTTCCACATTTCTATTTTAATCTTCTCTGGGAATTCAGCTCAGCACTGAATGACAGGCAAGCGTTTCAACATGGAATAGATACTGCACAGTCTCTCAACGGACCCTAAGTATTGCATGCATATTGCTGAGTTTTATGCCTTTGTCTTAGAACTTTCATAGAGGTTAACTGTCATAATCCAGGCTTTGCTTTTACTTATCTGTTATTCTATATGCAAGATATTTCCCTGTTGAGAATGCATAGGATTTCTGGACCAGTGAAAATGCTGTAGTGCTCAATCTTATCACATTTGTGAGTTACTGCAAGTTTGGTTCCATTTCTACATAAGCGAAAACATGGATCTCCATTGTGTGATTGGGCCACCAACTACTTAGGATATACTTTATTCAAATAATGATGCAACAATAAGCCCCATTATGCCAAAGGCACCTCTCATTCCTTCATTCTTCCTCATGAGAACATGGTTTGATTGTGCTCTCTCTCTCTCATGTGTGTGTGTGTGTGGGGGGGGGTTAGCTATCTCTGCAATTCATTTGTTCCCTCCTAATGAAACCTCTACATTACTAACAAAGCAGAAAATAAAAAAGATAAACAGCACTCCACAGAAACAATTTGTTTCTTGTTACAGGCACTCTTGTTAAATACCATCTGAGGGTCATTTTGCTGAACAAGAAGAGGAAGAGTATGCAAAGACAATTAGCTGAGTCAAAAAGAAATAATAATTACAGTCACAATGCAGTCAAGTGGATATTGAGACAGGCATGCCTGTGGGTCAGGGAGGCAATGGAGCATTGCTGTCCTAGCCAGCCCCTGGGAAGCTGATATATGAAAGAACACATAGGTGCTGACTGCCAAGGAAGGCTTAGCCATGATTTCATTAAAGGTCACAGAGGCAGCTGTCATTCCTGACCCTCTCAGCCAACAGCCTGAGGTCAAACCCACCACTGCATGACACCCCATAGAAAGAAAGAGCTGCTTTACATTTTTTACTGAAACATATCTTTATTTGAACAACTATTATGGGCAAAACAATGTGCTAAAATGCTAATGCTATTATGTCACGATAACAATGCACTTAAAAAATGAGTCAGATAAGGTAGTTATGATAGGTATGATTAAGAACCTTATATTCCTCAAATATTATTTGCAAATTGATGGTATTCAACATGGTTGCTGAACACAATTCATAAACTATTTTGAAAATAAGTGAAACAAAACAGTATTACTTTAAACACTGAAGAAGAATGAAAGGTAATATGGATATACACTCATTATGCCATGTTTTCCAATTAGTCACATACACAGAAAGGAATATTTAAGGGTTCTAAGTAGGAGATTAAAATTGCACTAAGTGTGAGATGCTATACTTTTATACATATTTTTTGTTAAGTTTTGATTTTTTAAAATTAGAAATGTAGATTTACAGAAAAATCATGCAGAAAATGCAGGGTTCCCATATAAAGTCCCCCCCCCCCCCAACACACACACACACATCATAGTTTTCCCTATTATTAACACTTTTCATTAGAGTGGTATTTTTGTTAAATTGATGAAACAATATTATTATCATTGTACTATTAACTACAGATCATAGTTTACATTAGGGTTCACTGTGTTTTATAGTCCTATGTTTGTTTGTTTTTATTTTTATTCTGATAAAATATATACACCCTAAAATTCCTCCTTTTAACCACATTCAAATATGTAACACAACAGTGTTAATTACATTTACATTAATGTGCCACCACCACCTTCATCCATTACCAAAACGTTTCCATCACCCCAAACAGAAACTCTGGACCAATTAAGCATTAATGCCCCATTCCCTAAGCCCACTGTGGCCCCTAGTAAACTGTATTCTAATTCCTGACTCTGGATTTTCTTATCTGAATTATTTCATATCAGTGAGATCACACAATATTTGTTCTTTTGTGTCTGGACTATTTCACTTGAAATGATGTCTTCAAGCTTCATCCATCTTGCATGTATCAGAACTTCATTGCTTTTTATGACTGAATAATATTCCATTATGTGGCAGTTAGAGATTATTTATGGATTCCAAAAAGAAATATTATGTTTGTAAACTGGTCTGTTTCTCTGGGCATGATGACGCTTTGACTGTATTAGATGCAGCTGAGATGACTTTGATTAAATTATGTTAAGATTAGGGCTTTGATTTGACCATTAGGACATACAGGGTTGATTCCCTGCCCCCTTGGTGGGCTATATAAAAGTATAATCAATCAAGAAGGCAAGAGAAGTAGATATACAGAGAAGATACATAGAGGATCCTGCAGCCTGGGAAGAGAGATGAGCCTGATAGTTTATTGGGGATCTTGTAAAGAGAACAGAGCAGCTGAGCCTGGAAAGAAATGAACCCTGGGAAGAGAGATGAGCCCTATGCCAGACTACAGCTGAAATTGGAAGAAGCTGGGACCATGGAGCCTTAAGAGGAAAGAGGAAGGCTGAACCCTCACAGACATCGCCTGCCATCTTGCTTCAACACGTATCAACAGACTTTGGGTAAGGAAGTAAACTTGAGCTGGACTCTTTAGGGCCTTGTGACTATAAGCTTCTACCCCAAATAAATACCCTTTATAAAAGCCAACAGAGTTTTGATACTTTGCATCAGCACCCTTTTGGCTGACTAATACACATTGTATGTATAGACCATATTTTGTTTATCTATCCATCAGTTGATAGACACTTGGGTTGCTTGCATCCTTTGCAAATTGTGAATAATGCCACTAAGAATACCAGTGTGCAAATATGTATTCTAATCCCTGTTTTCAATTCTTTTGGGTATTATCTAGAAGCAGGATATCTGGGTCATATGGTAATTCTATACTTAATTTTCTGAAAAACTGCCAATCTGTTTCCACAGTGGCTGTTCCATTTTACATTCCCACCAAATCAAAAGTATTCTTATTTCTCCACATCTTCCCTAACACTTGCTATGCTATTTTCTCTTTTTTGTTGTTGTTGTTTTTTGTTTAGTTACCTCTGTAAATGAATTAATGTTTTTAGAGATCTATTCTTTGTTGGATGAGACAATAAAAAATATGGTATGATAACCTTTTTGATTGGGAATCTGGTTTTATGATCTGATCATTTCATGATCGCTGTAAACAGATCAATAGTTGTACAGAGATATTATGTCTCTTGGGTGAGAGATAACAGAATCTGGCTTGTTAGTATTTTCTGGTTTTTGTTTGTTTGTTTCTCTTTATCTCTTTTGAGCTCAAAGGAATTAAGAATTTGTGCTCACTTGGAAGAGAAGAGCTCTTTGATATGGATCAGTGAGTTATGTGCTTCTATGTTTACTCTCTTTAAAAAAATCAATTTCATTGATACATATTAATAAAGCATAAATCCATCCAAAGTATACAATCAATGGCATTCAGTATAATAACATAGTTGTGCAGTCATCACTTCAATCATTATTAGAACATTTTCATTATTTTAATAATAATAAACAAAGAACTGACAAATAAGCAAACAAAAAAACTCATCACCTCTCAATCTCTTAATGCTTCCCCTGCCATACATAGCTGCTTTTCAGTTTCCATCTCTTTAATTTTTTTGTATTTATATTTTGTAAAAACAGTGTTATATATGCAATATTACCCATATTCATATTTCACATGAGGTTTCACTATGTTATACATTCCTGTTACAGTTTTTAGTTTTCCTTCTAATAATATACATGGTTTAAGACTTTACCTTTAAAACACTGTCATACCCATATAATAGCACTGCTAGTTACAAACACTATGTTGTGATTTCACTTTATTTAGTTCATAATAGCACAGTCATAAAGTATTTGTCCTTTTGTGTCTGGCTTGCTTCACTCAACGTAATGCCCTATAGGTTCATCTATGTTGTCATATGCTTCATGATTTCATTTCCTCTTACACCTGCATGGTATTCCCTCGTGTGAATACATCACAATTTTTTATCCATTCATCAGTTGATGGACACCTGGTTGTTTCCATCTTTTGGCAATTGTGAATAAGACTGCTATGAACATCAGTGTGTAGATGTCTGTTCATCTTCTCTCAGTTTTTCTGGGTATATACCTAGCAGTTGTTTTGCCGGGTTATGCAGCAAATTTATATCCAACTTCTTTAGGAATTGCCAAACAGTCCTCCACAGTGGCTGTACCATTCTGCATTCCCACCAACAGTGAATTAGTGTTCCTATCTCTCTATATCCTCTCCAACACTTGTAGTTTTCTGTCTTTTTAATAGTGGCCATACTAATAGGTGTGAAATGATATCTCATTGTAGTTTTGATTTGAATTTCCCTAATCCTAGTGATGTTTATCATTTTTTCATGTGTTTTTTTTTTTAACCATTTTTATTTCTTTTTTAGACAAATGCCTATTCAAGTCTTGTCCATTTTTTAATCAGTGCATTTGTCTTTTTATTTTTGAGTTGTACCATCTCTATACATATCACGAATATTAAAACCTTATTGGATATGTGATTGCCAAATATTTTCTTCCATTGAGTCTGCTGCCTTTTTGCCCTTTTTGCAAAGTCCTTTGAGGTACAAAACTGTTTAATTGTGAGGCAGTCCCATATATCTATTTTTTCTTTTGTTGTTCATGCTTTGGGTATAAGATCCAAGAAACCACCACCTACTACAGATCTTAAAGATGGTGCCCTATATTTTCTTCTAGTAGTTTTATGGTCCTGGCTTTTATATTTAAGTCTTTAAACCATTTTGAGTTGATTCTTGTATAGGGAGTGAGATAGGAGTCCTCTTTCATTCTTTTGGTTATGGATATCCAGTTCTCTCAGCACCATTTGTTGAAGAGAATGCTTTGTCCAGTAATGTGGACTTGGTAAGTCTGTCAAAAATCAGTTGGTCATAGAGGTGAGGGTTTATTTCTGGACTTTCAATTCTATTCCACTGATCAATGTGTCTATCTTTATGCCAGTACCATGCTGTTTTGCCTACTGTAGCTTTGTAGTATGTTTCAAGGTCAGGCATTGAAAGTTCTCCCACAATGCTGTTCTTTTTAAAAATGTTTTAGGCTATTCTTGTTTACTTTCCCTTCCAAACAAATTTGGTAATTGTCCTTTTTATTTATGTAAAGACTGTTGGAATTTAGATTGGTATTGCATGGAATCTATTAATCATTTTGGGTAGAAATGGCATCTTCATGATATTTAGTCTTCCAATTCATGAACACAGAATGTCTTTCCATTTTTTTTAGATCTTCTTTGATTTCTTTTAGACTTGTTTTATAGTTTTCTGCACATAGGTCCTATACATCTTTGGTTAAATTGATTCCTAAGTATATGAGTCTTTTTGTTGCTATTGTAAGTGGAATTTTTCTCCTGATTTCCTCCTCAGATTGGTTAATACTAGTATACAGAAACATTATTGATGTTTGCACCTTGTTCTTGTATCCTGCCACTTTGCTGAACTAATTTATTAGCTCAACTAGCTTTTTGTCATAGACATTTCAGAATTTTCTAAATATAGGATCATGTCATCCATGAATAGTGAGAGTTTTACTTTCTCTTTTCCTATTTGGATGATGCTTTTTTTTCTTGTTAATTCCTCTAGCTAGAAATTCTAGCTCAATATTGAATAAAACCAGCAATCTTGTCCTGTTCCTGATCTTAGAGGGAAATATTCCAATGTTTCCCCATTGAGTATGAAGTTGGCTGTGGGTTTTTCATATATGCTGTCATCATAATGAGAATGTTCCCTTCTATTCCTATCTTTCAAAGTGTTTTTATCAAGAAAGGGGGAAGCAGATGTAGCTCAGTGGTTGAGCTCCTGCCTCCCGTGTACGAGGTCCCAGGTTCAATCCCCATTACCTCTTTAAAAAAAAAAAAAAGAATACTGGATTTTGTTGAATGTCTTTTCTTCATTGATCAAGATGATTATGTTTTTTCTCCCCCATCAATTTGTTAATGTGTGTATATTATGCTAATTAATTTTCTTATGTTGAACCACCCTTGCATAATAGGAATAAATTCACTTGGTCATTGTGTATAATTTCTTTTGATATGCTTTTGGATTCTATTTGCAAGTATTTTTTTGCAATGTTCATTAAAAAGATTGGTCTGTAATTTTCTTTCCTTGTAGTGTCTTTATATGGCTTTGTTATTATGTTGATGTTGGCTTCATAAAAAGTGTTGGGTAATTTTCCTTCCTCTTCAATTTTTTGGAAGAGTTTAAACAGGCCTGGTGTTAATTCTTCTCAAAATCTTTGGTAGAATTCTCCTGTGAAGCCATCTGGTCCTGAAATTTTCTTTGTTGAGAGATTTTTGATAACTGATTAATCTCTTTAAATGTGATTGGTTTGTTGAAACTTTGTACTTCTTGTAGAGTCAATGTAGGTTGTTTGTG
This sequence comes from Tolypeutes matacus, assembly GCA_026826555.1. Taxonomy (NCBI): domain Eukaryota; kingdom Metazoa; phylum Chordata; class Mammalia; order Cingulata; family Chlamyphoridae; genus Tolypeutes; species Tolypeutes matacus. The sequence goes on along the minus strand of JAKSZT010037117.1, from coordinate 598,906 downwards.
CATTTCTAGGAATTTGTCCATTTCATCTAGGTTGTCCAGTTTGTCAGCATGCAGTTTCTCATAATATCCTCTTATGATCCTTTTTATTTTTGTGGGGTCAGTCACAACTTCCCCCCTTTCATTTTTGGTTTTATTTATTTACATCTTCTCTCTTTTCCTTTTTTAATCCACCTAAGGATTTGTCAATTTTATTGGTCTCAAAGAACCAGCTTTTGGCTTTGTTGATTTTTTCGATTGTTTTTGTTGTTGCTGTTCTCAATTTCATTTATTTCTGCTCTAATCTTTATTATTTCATTCCTTCTGCTTGCTTTGGAAATGGTTTGCTATTTTTTTTCTAGTGTCTTCAGTTGTTCGGTTAGATCTTTGATTTTAGCTATTTTTTTCTTTTTTAATTTAGGCATTTAAGGCTATAAATTTCCCTTTCAGCAATGCCTTCACTGTATCCAACAAGTTTTCATAAGTTGTGTTCTCATTTTCATTTGTCTCAATATATTTAGTAATTTCACTTATAATTTCTTCTTTGACCCACTGATTGTTTGGGAGTGTGTTGTTTAGCCTCCACACACTTGCAAATTTTTCCCTTTCCCATATAATTATTGATTTCCAGTTTCATTCCATTATGATCTGAGAAAAGTGCTTTGAAATTCTGAATACTAGATGTCTCTGAGCATGTCTATTTGGATATATTCTGTTTGGAATCTGTTGTTATTCTTGAATATTTGTATTTTTCATAAGGGTTGAGAAGTTTTCAGCCATTATTTTCTCAAATATTCTTTCTGCCCTTGTCCATTCTCTTTTCCTTCTGGGACACAAATAACATGTATGTTTGTGTGTTTCAAGCTGTCTTTAAATTCCCTGAGAATCTGTTCAATTTTTTACAATCTTTTTTCTATTTTGTCTCTTGTCTTTTCAAATTCAGATGCTTTGTCCTCCATTTCACTTATTTGTTCTTCTACTATTTCAAATCTTGCTGTTATATGCCTCTAATGTATTTTTAATCTCATCCCCTGTATCTTTTATTCCCATGTGTTACTTTTCTTTGCAAGTTTTCAAATTCTTCTATATGCTAACCCAGTGTCTTCTTGATATACTTTATATCTTTAGCTATATTTTCCATCAACTCCTTGAATTGATTTAAGAGATTTGTGTAAACATCATTAATTAGTTGTATAAAATTCTGTGTCTTATCAGGAATTTTAATTTCTTCTTTTGGCTAGACTATATAGACAGTTTGGCATGTAGACATCTGATTATGTTGGTGAATTTACTCTAATTATTAATTTCTCTTTCTTGCCTAGTGGCTTTGTTTCACACCTCTTCTTTGATTTTTGTTTCAACTTGTTATAAATCTTTAAAGTTGCCCTACTTAAGCTATCAAAACAGGGCTAGGGACCCACTAATGGGTTGCAGACTAGATCGAAGTGGGACTAGGGATAGGGACAGGAGAGACACCAAAAAGTTTTTTTTTTCCTCTTTCACTTTTCCAAACTGCCAGAAGATAGCACACTTTGGTGAACCATTCTTCAGAGGTGGCTCTCTCAACCTTCACTTGCTTGTGTTTCTGGGCCATTACAGTCATGGTCTAAAGTGGGGCCCTGCTGTCCAAACTCATTGAAGAGAATACACACTCAGTCTTCCACCACACCCTCCCTCTTCCCAGAAAGGAAAACATCTGCTCCCCTCTCATTTGGCCACAGTCAACTATGGGTTTTACTCAGGCTGTTCACCTCAAGGGTGGGGGATGGGCACCATTCCCAGCCATGGGGGTAACTCATGGTTTTCATCTCAGCCTCTCTGTCTCTCTATCCCTCTCCCTCCTGGATGATAAGTGTGACACTCTCCTGGTCTGCAAATCCTCAAACAGCTCCTTTAGACAGCTTTTGCCCTTCCTCCATTGTTTTGTAAGAGTTTTGAGCCCTACCAACCTACTATGACACTATCTTCCCAGAAGTCTCCCAAACCTCCTTGGCATATTTTTAAATTGGGTTGTTTGTCTTTTTGTTGTTGAGTTGTAAGATTTCAGTATATATTCTGGATATTAAACCCTTATTGGATTCCAAATATTTTCTCCCATTCTGTAGATTGTCTTTTCACTTACATGATGAAATCTTTTGATGCAGGAAAGTTTTTAAATTTTTGATGACATCCTTTTATCTATTTTATGTTTGTTTGTCATGATTTTGATGTAAAATCTAAGACACCATTGCCCACCAAAGTTCCTGAAGATAGTTCCCTATTTTCATCAAAAAGTTTTATAGTTTGGGTTCTTGTATTTAGGTCTTTGAGCCATCTAGAATTAATTTTTGTATATGATGTGAGTTAGGGACCCATCTTCTTTCTTTTGCATTAGGGACCCACCTTCTTTCTTTTGCATATGGATATCCAGTTTTCCCAGCACAGTTTGTTGCAGACTATTCTTTCAAGTGGACTGGGCTCCCTTGTCAAAATTCAATTGGCTATAAATGTGAGGGTTGATTTCTGAGCTTTCAATTAGATTCTATTGGTCTATGTATCTGTCCTTCTGCCAGTACTATGCTCTTTTGATAACTATAGCTTCGTAATAAAATTTAAAGCCAGGAAAGACTAGTCCTCCAACTTTGTTCTTTTTTCTCAAGATAGTTTTGACTATTTGGGATCCCTTTACATGTTAACCTTGCACCTTGCCCCTTTGCTGAGTTTGTTTATCACCTCTATAGCTTTGTTGTGGAATTTTCAGGATTATTATGTATAGGATCACGCCATCTGCAAATAGGAGAAGATTTGCTTCTTCCTTTACAATTTGGATGATTTTATTTCTTTTTTTTACCTAATTGCTGTGGCTAGAACTTCTAGTTCATTGTTCTATAACAATAGTGACAGTAGATATACTTGTATTATTCCTAATCTTAGAAGGAAAGCTTTCAGTCTTTCACCACTGAGTATGTTGTTAGCTGAAGGTTTGTCATGTAAGGCCTTTATCATGTGGAGCAAGTTTCCTTCTATTTCTAGCTTTCTAATTGCTTTCATCAAGAAGGGGGGCTGGACTTTGCCAAATGCCTTTTGTGTATCAATCGAGAGCAACATGTTTGATTTTTTCCTTCATTCTATTAATGTGGTGTATTACATTAATTGATTATCTTATGTTCAACACCCTTGCATACCTGGGATAAATCCTGCTTGTCATGGTCTTAAACCATATTTTAAAACTAGAGTGATCTACTTCCTTCTGATCTCATGTTTGGACCAGTGATTGAGTTTATATTTTCTTAAATTTTATTCTTTTGCTAAAATTTTCTGCAATTCCAGGACAATGATAGAGTGGAGACCAGTGATAACTGTAAAACTTCATTCTGACTACTGGCTCAGGGGAGCTTCTTAGCATGAGCCTGGCATGGGGGTGGGGGGGATGTTTGCAGTCTACCAGGATACAGAAAACAGTGTTCTTCACCTATTCCTACTATGAATTCCTGTAGTAGGAATTCATCCTCTTAAGGTTGTGATCTTATTCATGGATGGCTTGATATTGCTTTATCTAGAGATTCCTTTGTGACTGACAATTGACACAAGTTCAAGTATTGGTTAACTGAATTCATTTGAGTAAAAATATACATGGCCCCAAACCACATTATTTTCTGTAATATTTTTAAAAAGGATGCATCATAGGAAGTTGTGAAATGAATATTTCAATCTCTGCTAAGGATTAATAAGTTTAATATAGGACAATTTTTTAAAATCACCCAGACAATATAAGAACCAAACAGGTATTCTAGTATTAAATTCTCAAAAGGCATATTAAAAAATGATATTCTTGAAGACTGTGTTCCTGGAACAGTCTTACTACATATCCTTTTCCAACTCCCATCTTCCAGTGTCTACATTCCACTTCTATGATAGAACTCACTGGGAAGTCTGAGTAACACAATAGAGATTTCTATGTTGAAATCTCTGTTCTAAAGCAATATAGCAAATACAATGAATGGCTTGGTTAACATCTACTCCTACCTCATCCTGGTAAATAAAAGCTGAAAAATCTATAAAAAGCTATGTTCCCTGGGATCCTTTGCAGCTAGCAGTTTACTATTTGGACACTTGTGAAACTTTGATTGGGAACTGAGAAACCTTAAAGGGGTAAGACACAGGGTACCAGTGTTTTTGGTAAGGATCCTGGCAAAGAAAATATGGTTTGGAGTCAATAGTTTTAGTGGTAGCTTCTTGATATCACTACTTCTTGATCAAAGAAAAATAGGGATAGTTCTGCAACTGGCAACTGTGAGAAAAGCTTTCTATCTGGGCAGGTGGCTCCCTAATTCACCAGTTTTCTAGAGTCTATATCATGGCAAAAATAGCAGCTTACTGGGTGGACCTTGTTCTATCATGTGGGTTTAGAGTTCTGCCTGAAATTTGTTTCTGCTTGAAATTTGAAATTGTTCTCAATTATTCTGAGCTATCTCTATCTTCTAATAAATCCTTATATCTTCAAAGAATTTTGTTGTATGTAAATATGAATGCTTATCAAACAATTTATAGTACATTTTTCTCTATCTGCAAGTTGTGGGGTACTTTATTCAAATATATCTTAGGAGACATCTCTTTATAAAGACATATCTTTTATAAGATAATAATTCCTGCAATATTCTGTTCTAACACCTAGTCTCTTCTCTGAGAACCTCTTTGCTTCTTTAGAGAATTTTAATTAAAACTTAATCTAGGTGTATCCTCAACATGGAGACATACTTACCAAAATTATAGTTGTAGCAGTTTGGCAGTTTGATGCAATTATGAATTCCAAAAATAGATATTGGATCATGCTTGTAAACTGGCCTGCTAATCTGGGTATGATTAACTTATCATTAGGGCATTAACTGGGTCACGTCAGTAGGGCGTTGAGCCCCACCCCTTTGTGGGGTGGGAATCAAATATAAAAGGCATGGAAAAGAACAGTGTTGGAGCAGTTTTGATGTTGGAGTTCTGGTGAGGAAGGAGAGAAGGCCTTGAGATAGAGACAAGCCATTTGCCTGAGAGTTCACAGCTGGCCTTGTGGAGAGAAGCAAAGCCTAGAGAGCATCATAGCCTACAGCTGGCCTTGTGGAGGAAACAGAGGAGCTGAGCCTGGAGAGAAATGCAGCCCCAGGAAGAGAGGAACCCAAGAAGCCTGAACCCTGGCAAACGTCGGCAGCTGTCTTGCTCCAACACATGGCAATGGACTTTGGTGAGGGAAGAACTTATGATTTATGGCTTGGTAACTGTGAACTTCTATACTAAATAAATACCCTTTATAAAGACCAACCAATTTCTGGTATTTTGCATCAGCACCCCTTTGGCTGACAAATACAATAGTTATTACCATAATCTCTATTTTTGGAATTTCAGAAATCTAAGGCTGATTCAAAGGGACTACCTTGACCTCTGCTTAAAATCAATATCAGGAAAAAATATATCATACACCAAGTAGTAATTATGGTCTTCTAAGATTGGCTGATGATGAATTCAAACAAGAATATTATGGACTCTTAATTTATCCAAAATGATTTCTTATAATCCTTTGAGAGATTTTCTAATGATAATGTAGCATCCACACATTAAGCTCCAAAGAACTGATGGCTTTATTACATTCAAAAAAGAGTCTCAATAATTTCAATGGCTATTTATACCATTCAAATTCATTTAATATTTGTTGAACTCTCTGCTTCACTTTTTCTGCAGGGTTATGTTCATATACAGTTCCATGCATTTAAGTTGCCCATTTAAGCATAGCATAGCATTTGTTGAAAGGGTTTAGAAAAGATCACCATCCTGAGATTTCTACCTTTTACAAACTGAAATTGAAGTGACTTTTGAAGTTTCCTCTTTTCCACATACCAATGGAGTATCAACAGTTTTGATCTGGCAATCAATAACTGGCAAAGAACCAACCTAGTGCCTGGTGGCACTGCTGTTTTGAACTTCAGAAAACATAACATATAAAATGAGTATTTCTCCAAGAAATTAGTAATTTTTTCTTTGGTAATTAAACTTCTTATGTAGTTGTATTCTGCTTTTACAAAACTAAACTAGACCTCATTTACTAGGCACATATAATTCTCATCAAAGTAATGGTATTGTATTACATTAAGATATTTTAAAACCATTGAATCTTTAAGAATAAATTGAACTCTAGGAGTATTGGGGACACATCTCACTTGAAAGATCTCAAGCAGTCTTTACTCTTCTGGGGGTAAAAACAATTAAAGGCTAAGCTAGGTTATGGGAGGCCCTTTTAATGTATAATTTCAAAGCTTCAGCAAAACAAAACTATGCAAAAAGAAGCCCCAAGCTGTGTTTAAAAGTAGGGCTGGAAAGCATAACTTTACTGTATTACAAAGTGGTATTAATTTAGTTTTCTATTTGAAAGGGAGTAGGCAGAGTATAAACAGGCAGAAAATAAGGGGAAGAGAAAAGAAAGGACAGCTAAAAATAGAAAGTTTGAGGAAAAAATTGGGAAAGGAGATCTCAAATTTGTACAAATGACCAAAGAAATGTTTAGGAACTAAGGTGTTTAATAATATATTTAAGCTTTTTTGCCTGTCCAGATATAAATCTCATAGTCTCCACCAGTTAGGGAACACAGATGTCTTGTCTAAGTTGTTTTTTGTTTATGCATTTTTAATTTGGGGAAAAATTAAGAGTAAGTTCTGATTCTGAGCTCCTCACATAGGTTAACACAGTATGGGGCCAAAATAAGTGGTCCTGGAGATTGAAATGAACTACCAAATTACTCAACAGAGGCAGAGGGTTGGAGTTACCTGTGACTATAAAACCTTACCATCTCAAGAATTTACAGTTTTGGGGAGAATGTTGGACCATCCATTGAGATGTGGTTTCTAGACAATTACCTATACTTTAATGTGCAGAACAACACCAGTTAATAAATGGAACACCAACCACAAATGTGTCAAGATGTATGATAGAGAACTCTTGTTCAATAAGAAATAGCCTTTATGTGTTAAGTGTAATCAAATAAAGGCGATGGCATCCATACTTGGGCCATCACTGTCAAAATGGAGCTGAAAATCATGATGGGTGATGAAAATAGGGGAAGGAGGGTAAAAAGAATGGAGAAGGGAGAGAGAGAGAGGGAGGAAGGGAGAGAGGAAGAGAGGAAGGGAGGAACGGAGGGAGGGAGGGAGGGTGGGAGGGTGGAAGGAAGGAAGGAAGGAAGGAAGAAGAAGAAGAGTAAGAAGAGGAAGAAGAAGGAGAAGGAGAAGAAGAAGAAATTATTGACAATGACTATGATGAGGAGGAAGACAAGAGGAGAGGAGAAGAAAGGACAGAAGGGCCAGAGGGGAATGAGATGGAGAAAGAAAGGAGAAAGTGAAAAGGGGGAGGAGGGAAGAGCAAGCAGGAAAGAGGGAAGGAAAAAAGGGAAAACTGGGGAGAGGGGCCCAGGGATAGGGATGGAGAAAGAAAGCCACATGGCTGAATAAACCAGTCTTCCATGATCACAAACAAATTTGGATGCATGGAGGAGACAGTAGATTATGTTGGGTAAAGCTCAGTCAAGAGATCACTTGTTTGTAGGGCAGGTGGTATGGAACAAAAGCCACTGAAAGAGTAAAGGAAAAAAAAAACAGCTTTATGCCTTTAGTAACCATAGGTGCAAGACAGAGGCATGACAATGAAGGTGTCAGTCTCTCATTCAGCTGCCATAGTCACCCATTTGCTCATAGCTTATATTCAGCCTCTTAAAATTGTCTAAAGTAATTGCCTTCAAGGCTGGCATTTGTCTTCTGAGTTTAAGCCTTGAAATGTGTCTCAGTATGCTTTCTAAACATCTTAGAAACCCATTAGGTTATTCTTGTGTTATATAAATGTGTATTTAAAAGTGAGATCAGGTCTCACAAGTTAGTTTCATCGAAGATGATATCATTTTTGCTGAAGCAACTGTTAACTCTCTGTCCCCCAGCAGGATTCCATGAGATTTAGAGGCCCTGGAGCACCAGAAGCTTGTGTCTGCCTCCTTCATCCCTGACCTCTCTTGTCCTTATGACTCACCCATTTGCTCCAAATCTGGGAGCTCAGCTGTCTAAAGGAAATGAGTGATCATGGGTGATATGTTTAAAACCATCCCTTTCAGGATGTTCTCCCATCATTATAGCATGTTCCCTGGATGAACTGTGGTGTGCGTGGGCGTGTGTATGTAAACAACTGCAATGAATATGTATTAATATAATTTGTTTTTTTATAAATGGAAAGATTATTCTTCTGTAATCCAATTCTCAAAACTTTAATATATTGTTTTATTCTTCGATGATAATCTTATCTAAGGCTCTTTAAGATCCAAGAGCACTTGAATAGACAGTTGAGATATTTAGTTCTCTGTGTACTATTGAAAGACTTGATTGACTGCAGGAAGATGGGCTTTGAAATGGACATTTCAATAACTCAGTGGTAGATGTCAAAGCACTTATATATGTATATGCATTTCATGCAGTTGTCTCCTGAATTTAATAAGAATTAAAGTGCTTAGTGAACAAATATTTAAATTATGTGAAATCATTAAATATAAGCCCACCCATCTTTTAAAATAAAGTGGTTGGGGTAATTGTTCAAACAATGGTCAAATTAGTGATCTGTTCAAAAATATGGTCTGGGTTTATTTATATTATATTTATGTAAAAAGAGGTCATTGTTTTAAAATTTAAATTCATCTTTTTTATACATCCTTGCATGGAAAGAAAGGAGCTAAAGAGACTGGAGCAAAGCAAATAAATATTGCATATCCTCACTTTCTAGCCACATGCCCCCTCCCCCCACCTTGGACAATAAAGGAGTCTCATGGTAAGCAACCAGTCAAATGTCATTTTCTACTATCTTCACATATGCACAGAAAAAAAGGTAAGACTAGGAGGAATATTGGTTCAGGTGAACAGGTCTTTATTAGTAGAATCTCCCTAAGTACCATCAATAATGATGCCTCTGCATCTACAAAATCTATAGGCAGGGTGTGAAGCACAAAGTAAATATATTTTTAACACCCTCATGTCTTCAGTTTTGAAAGAAGATTCAGTAAGAATGATAATGAATGATATTGGCTGAACACTAGTCTTGAGGAATAAGGAACTGGCAATAAGAAATTGCAAGTTTTTAAAAACTAAGTATTTTATTATTTTCAATGATTACTCCAAAAGAAAATTAATTTTATTCTTTATGTACCTAAAATATATCTTGATCATTGGTGTGACATATACAGAAATTTAGCAATTTGATGCATGGAAGGTCAGTTGATGCCAGTGGATCCTAAATACATGAGCGGAAAAGTTGAATTGCAAGTCTGTTTCTCTCTAATGGCAGACTATTCAAAACTTGAACTCAGGGTCCCTGGAGGGTGAGATGATATACTCTTTATCCAAATTTCTACAATTATGATGTATTTTTTTAAATTTATTTTTATTTTAATACTTTTTAATCATTCTCTTCCTGGAGCTGCATTTCTCTCTGGGCTTAGCTCCTCTGGTTCCTCCACAAGGTTAGCTGTAGACTATCAGGTGAATGGCTCAGTTCTCATCTCCTGGGGCCTTCTCTTTAACATCAAAACTTTTCATAAAAACTGCCCCCTCTGTCTTTTGCCTTGCCTTTTATATTCGATTCCCCCACCCACCAAGGGGTGGGGCTCAATGCCCTACTGACATGGCCCAGTCAATACCCTAATCATAACTTACTCATGTCCAGATTAACAGATCAGGTTACAAGAATGATCCAATTATATTTTTGGAATTCATAATTACATCAAATTGCCAAACGGCTACAGGCGATAATGTTACTCTGGTATTCTGCTATCCTTTTGTGGGTTTAAGGGCATTAGCACGTCTCCAAATACTTCCCCCCAGGGTCCACGATGACCCCCCTGGCTTGACTCATTAGATGACAAGGTTCATAGTTATATGTAACAAGAGGTCTTGACACACTGGTTTGTCCTCCCCTATAAGGAACCTCCCTTGCTCTTGAGAGACTCCCAACTATCTATTTCTGAACAAATCAGTCCTCCCAAAGATGGGAGTCCAACTCCTTCCTGCTCATTATGTGGGTCTCCACCCACGGATACAACACATTATGACAGAATGAACACTCACACATTCCCTAGAAGCCTGCTCCAGGTGCACTCTGTCCCAAATGCCCCCCAACCAACACAATAAACCAGTGACCCTTCCTTGTCATATTGAAAATAGTGGCTGTTTTTGACTGAGTGTGTATTTCACACTTGTGAATAACCACTACAAGAAAAACTAAGAGAAAATCCTATTTTTTTATTGTTAAACAAGTATAATATTCCTTATTTTTTGCTTCCTTGTCTCTTTCTTTCTTAATAAAAATGAGATGCATTTGTTTATTCATTCAACAAATAGTTATGGAGTACCTATTATGAGCCAGGCACTATGCTATGAAATAAGAGTACAATAGCAGGAAAGCAGGCAAAGTCTCATCCCACATGCAGATTATAGTCTAGAGGGGGAAATAGAAGTAAATCAAATAATCTCACAGCTAATCATATAATTGTATCTATTGTAAGTATTGTGCAGTATAAGTGCCATATGCTGTCAGAAGAGAGCATAGCATTCTATTGAGGGCAGCAAGTAATAAATTAAAGAAAAGAAAATGATCACTTTTGGCATGAAAGTGTTTGCTGAAAACACTTCTTCTACAAGCCTTTCTGCAACAATAGGCTAATATTATGATCCTTTACTATAGAATTCATTTCCCAATTAGGAATAGTAAATTCAAAGAAAAAAAAATTACAAGGGACTCCTCTTTTCTTTTCATTTGTTAGTTTTACCAAACAACATTACTGTGTAGACCTAGCTAGGCTAGTCTGGAAGTTCAGGGCAGGCTTCCCTGGGGAAACGACTTCTGATTTGAGAAAGAACAGAAGTTGGAAAGCCCTGAGACAGAAAAAAAGATTTTGCGTTTGTTAAAAATAAGTCCAGTTATGTATTCCATCCCCCAAACAAGGTGGTATCTCTAACTGCTAGTAAAACAATTTCTTTCCTCTGCCCCATAATTTCTAAATCCCCTCTCAGCATGAAGCAGTCAGAATGGACCTCATCCCAAATCCTTTGAGACTGAGAGATGAACAAAAATAAGGGCAAGTGTAATCATGCACCAAAGCAGGTTTATTGTTATTGTAGTTATTATTTTGTGCTAATGGAGTAACTTGTAACGCTGATATAAAAAAATAGTAAAAAAATGTAAAAAGTCCAATTAGCTGAAACAAAGAGAACAAGTGTTGCAAAGTGGACCCAGGAAGGAGACAGCAGCCAGATCTTGCTGGGCCTCACAGCCAAGGTAAGCCCTGGTGTTTAGCCTTAGAGTTTTGAGCTGAAGTTTTAAGCTGGCAGCTATCAAGCAAACAGAAACCAAACCAGCTAAAGCAGCATTCTGGGAGTTACAGTTTAACCCTGAGTTTAACTCCTGGAGTCAGGATCAGAATGGGGTGCATTTGTATTCCAAAACAGTCCTCAGGGATCTACAGACCCCATACCACTACCCTGGGGCTGTGGGGCTTTGAAGCTGTAGGATAAGGGAAACACCGTGTTCGCAGGAGCAGAAAAAACAATAGCAATGTTATGAGGCTTGTGTTGGCAGATATCTGATATAGCAAGTAAGGAGCAGAATGCTCCAAGTCAGCATTCCTGTTTGTGGAAGTTCTGGCCCTGCCTGTGACATGAGAGGGGCCTGGGGTTCAAGCCTTGTGCCCATCCAGGATGGGGCCTTAGTCTTGGACCTCAGAACCCTGGTCAAGCCATAGGAGGGGCTGATACTACTCCCAACTGCAAATGCTAGAAAGGGCTGGAGACAAGTTTCTGCCTCATAAAATCAAGATGGAATAAAAACTAAGCCATATAGTAAATGACACAGGACATGGTAAATATCATCAAAATTTATAAAAATATATGGTCTAAAATGTAAACCATAGTATAAACCATTGACAATGTTTAGTAACTATGTTTCAGTATTTGTATATCAGTTAGAACAATGCTACCATCCACATATAAAAAGGTATTTATATGGGGGGGGGAAGGGGGAGGACGTGGGGTATATGAGAGTCTCATATATGCATATAGGTGTGAATTTGCTGTGACCTAAAACTTCTTTGAAAACAAAATGAAAAACAGTGAGACACTGGAGAACGAAAGGGGGAAGGTGCCATGGTACAGACTGGACACCATATATTGCAATGATGAAAGGCAAAAGGTCAAAAAAAATTTTTTTTTATTTGTATTTTTCACTATTTTAATATCCCAATCTTTTAAATTTATTTTATTTTTAGTTTTTTATTTAAATTTTATGTATTTTATCTCTTACATTTAAACACTATTATTTCATTTTCCTATTAAATGTATTCAGCTATTGTAATGGCTTCATCTTTGAAGAAGCTTTGGATCACAGAAGGGTTACAACTGGGGCAGGGGAGGATCATTGGTGTGGGGTGTCAGGGATGGAGGATGCATGGGAGGAAGTTCACCTGAGCATAAATGTAAGTTATATAAAAATGTTCATATGTTCATGGGGCATTTTCACAGTGGGTGGAGGATCACCAAATAAATGAGAGAATACTGAATTTCCATCCTGGAGAGTTCTGCCACATTCTCTAAGGGAGCAGTAAAAGTCCCCCAGGTGCAGGGGCAATGACTGGCAAAGAAGGATGATCCACTGATGGGCCCTTGATATTGATGACTAGCCTTATGAGTCTTTGCTCTTGAAATTGAAACTTAGCCTATTGTTATGGGGTGTCTAAGGGTTGCCTCCTGAGAGCCTCCTTGTTGCTTAAATGTGGTCTCTCTCTAAGCCAAACTCAGCATATGAATGAATTACCTTCCTCCCAGCATGGGACATGACTCCCAAGGATGAGCCTCCCTGGCACCGAAGGATTGCTACCAAGTGCCAACTGGCAATGTGACTGGAAAAAGACCTTGAATAAAGGGAGAAAAGGTAAAGATAAATGAGTTTATATGGCTAAGAGAGTTCAAAATGAGTCGGGAGGTCATCCCAGAGGTAACGCTTACGCATATCTCAGTAGGATCTCATAGAATTCCAAACTGGATATCACCACAAATAGTGGGGCTCCTGAGGGTTCTGGAGACACCCAGGTCCTATGTCAGGGAGGATAGCTCTGGAGTTTGGTGCCTTGCCAGTGGGCCCTACTTTGGAGTTTGTGCTCCTGAGAGTGACAGAATTGGACTCAACTATGTCTTTCCTGCACATGGCTCATCTGTTCCTTCTATTCAAACCTATACTGGGTACTGGAGTTTATAGGTGTACATCCAGAGACTTGAGTCTTTAGGCTGATGGCCCGGAACCTTGGTGGAGCAGCAACTCCTACTCTACAGCTCATTGGACTCATCCAGGACAACTGGTGGGGAGATGATGATGGACAACGGCCATCCCAGTGAATGGAGAGAGTCTGCAGATGCAGGAAGGATAATACCATCCATCTTCCCCATGGGATATAAGCCCCTTCTCAATTGGAAGTGGAGAGGACATCACCATCCCAGACTCCTCAGGATGGGGGGAAGAGCTATGGACTAGATTGGACTTACTGGTATTCTACCATAGACATATTGTGATTCAAGCAATGGAAGAAATTACAACATTGATGTGGAGCCAGTGGCCACTGGAGGCTCTGGGGGCAGGGAGAGGGAAAAGCAGTTGTAATACAGAGACTTTTTCAGGACTTGGGAATTGTCCTGAGTGGCATTGCAATGACAGATATAGGCCATTTTTTTTTTTTAAAGATTATTTATTTATTTATTCATTTATCCCCCCCTTGCTGCTTGTGCTCGCTGGGTCAGCTAACCACGCCGTGCGGGCGGGCTTGCCTTCACCAGGAGGCCCCGGGAACCGAACCCAGGGCCTCCCATATGGTAAACGGGAGCCCTACTGATTGAGCCAAAGCCGCTTCCCTAGATATAGGCCATTTTATATCACCATATTACATGCAGAACTGTGTGGGAGAGAGTGTGGTCTACAATGTGAACTATGGTCCATGCATAATGGCAAAGCCCCAGGATGTGTTTATCAGTTGCAGTTAGTGTGCCAAACTAATGAAAGATGTTTATGTGGGAGGTTGTGGGAAGTTTGGAGGTGGGGTATATGGGAATCCCTATATTTTTTTGTGTAAAGTTTATGTAATCTAAGTATCTTTTTTAAAAAATTAAAAAAAAATTTTTTTTGGAAAAAAAGAAAAGCAAAAACAAAAACAAAAAAACCACCACTATTTTTGTTTGGCCTGTGAGCATATTTTATTAGGGTTTTTGGTATGAAAGGGTGGGAGACATGAATAGTATGGATGGATGGAAAGATCAAGGCTGGAAAAAAGCAGGTGATAGTAGAGGAAACTCTTACATTGCATTCTATTGTATTTTGTTATAAACAGTGCCCCCTGGAATTGTGCAACACAGAAACTCTGGAGATAAGGGGCTTCCCCAGTATGGCCTTCAATATCCTACTTACCAAGAATCAGAGAGAACAAGCAGATGCAGTCATGGGCCCAGAGACTGTTGCCCTTTCTTTTCTTCTGACCTGGGGAAATGCATACTGAAATCGGGGTACATATATGATATGATGTGAAAGAAACAGGAAAGAAACCCAAAATAAAACACAATAAAAACCCAACCTAACCAGAAAACTCTGAGTCCATTTCCACCATTATAAACTTTTCACTTGGCCAGGAATTGCTCTGAAATTGAATTCACGGTGTTACCGCACCTCCCTTTGGACTATATGAAAGCCCAGCCACCTAGTGGCTATTGGGAGTGAGAGTTAGAGGGGGTTGTGAAAGAAAGGACATTATAGCTTTTAGGTGGAAGAGAAACAGTAACAAGATGTAGAATGACTAAATTTACCCACTTCACTATGAACAACCTTCTGTAGGTACAAATATCAGACCATGTTCACACTTTTATTTCTTCAAGGTCTCTCCTGTCTCTTCCTTTTCTTTCCCTTGGCCACTGCAGCGTCTTTTGCTATCTTTTTTGAATGGGCAAAAAACTCTCAATTTTCATTTCTCTAATTGGGTTGCCTTTGTTATTTTCCTAAAATGCGGACTAGAGCATTATATCACCATCAAAATATGTCTATGCTTCCATTCTCTTCATAGAAGCAAGTGCAAAACCTCATTGTCACAGCCAAGATTTGAATGACTTGATGTCTTCAACCCAAATTCCCCATGAGCGTCATGCTTCAGGTACATTGGACCATATACCATTCTCCAAATATGCTATGTGTACATTGAAGACACTGGGCCATGATCATGCCAATCCCTCACTTTGGAATTCGCTTCTTTTTCTATCAAATAGTCCAACACAGCCCTCCACACCTCTTATACTGCTGAAGCATTCTTCATGTCAAGAACTGGAATCAAGCGATCCTTGCATGCTTATTTAGCACACCGTCATTTATATCTGGGTTGCAGCACTTTTCCATTCTTCAATGTATTATTGTTTGCCATTGTATGCAAATCTATGTAACTAAATTTCAAGTTCCTTGGGATAAAGGTTCTTATCTTATTCTTTTCAGAATCTTTGCAATGTTCTCCATCTAATATATTTTCATTGAATAGTAGTTGCAACTAAGTAATTAGTAATAGTAAGTCTGTGTGAAAGTTCATTATACAAAAAATGAATGTAATGGGACATAGTTGTGATATATATTTATAGCAGTAGAATTTCCTCTCAACTGGGATTATCTGCATTTAACATAGGATCAGCAATTTAAATAAAATGAAAGGCTTGCTAAGGAACCTTTCAGACATTTACTAATGATGAAGAAAATATTGGGGACTGAAGGAGAATATTCCAGTATCCATACTATGATACAATATGAACAATTTCCTAAGTATAAAGGCAGTAGAAAGTACAGAGATCAAGAATATGGGCTTTGGAGCATGACTTGAGTTCAAGTCCTGAATTCATTTCCTACTAGCTTTGTTACCTTGGGCAAGTCGCTTAACCTCTCTAATCTCTGGAGGTAATAATTATCAGGCCATTATTTTAAAATATGTATAAAGTGCACAGGGTTTGACACAAAATAACAGTTGCCAGTTATTGTATAGTTATTATTTTTCTGTCTAAGGGCAATCATGTTAAGCTAAGTAAACCTTTAAATATTGAATACATCTTCATTAGATAAATATTATGACTTGAAGTATGTGCTTTTAATTAATTTCTGGGGATGGTTTGGCCTTAACCTCTTTAAGTGAAGCTAATTCATCAACTCTGCTTGCCAAGATAGAATAGAAATTCTAGTGCCTGAGAAACAATGAATTCAAGTCTAAACAGTCAAGAGACTTAAAGAGAGAAAATAAATGATAACACACATACAACTATTAAAAATACAATTTTAAAGTAAAACATATTTTCTCTTTCTTATCTAGCTTTTTGGCCTTGTAGAATTACTTAACATGCTTCTCCTTGGTGAGTTGGTGGCTTATTTTTAAAAAATGAGATTCCAAAGCACAAACAGAAAAAGTTACTGGTGTATTACATGGCACCTAATGTTATGCATTTGGGGACAAAACTCAGCAGTAAGCATCAAGGACACGGCCCTTCCCAGTGAAGAATTTTCCAAAGGCATCATCAAAACAAAAACAAAAAAAGAAAGTGGAGACATGGAACTGAAGAAAGGACCATCCCACAAGGGAGGACCTTCCCCAGAGGTAGGGAAATGGATTTCTGCTCATAACTAAATAGTGAAGTATGTGCAGAGATATCCAAAATTAACTTCTCATAGTAAATTTGTTTTTTTTTTTCTTTTGTTGAGAAAAATAGGCCTTGACTAAGTAATTCTCTTAATTTCTTAAAGTTGTTTTCAGTTAAGTTGGTGTGATAGGGCATCTCAAAAATCAACAATATCAAGGAAACTGACACAAAGATTAGATATAAACAGTCATGGTTCTCTCATTTTGCAGAAACAGGAAGATAATTTGACTGACTCTCCAGTCATGGCAGGGAATGAAGCATAAAGCATAGCACTGTGTTGACTGGGCTATGAGAGTTTTCGATTTCCTTTGCCTCTGGTTCACCCCCAAAATCCTATATCCAAAGCATTCATTGACTACCTTCTCTATGTTCAGAATTGTGGGAACAGAAAAGGAATGAGAAAAACATTGTTCCTCATAAGACTTACAATCTATTAGAAACACATCCTTGAGTCAAAAAAGCACTCACTTTCCAACAAAGTTATCTTTATATTCACACGGCTTTCTACAGGAAATTTTCTCTCCACATAAATGGGACAAAGCTTTGACACAAAAATTCATTTTATGTTTTTTTAATGATGATGAAATATAATTGCACTTTAAAAGAAAAGAATTGCAAAAACCTGATTTTGGTAATTAGGGCTCAAATACTATGAGCCATTTAGAAATAATGTCATCATATATCTTCAGTGACACTTTTTACAAACAAAATAAACTAGGAGTTGTAACTGAATTACTGCACTAGGAAAGTTTCCACAATATTATGCAAATTACCATTTTTCTTTGACTAGGGAAAGCTGACTATATGCTAATTAATTAACTGATGAATGAATGAATTATCATTCAACAGGTTTTTCTGTTTAAGTGCTTATTAAGTGCCACCATTTTTTTGGTGGGTTTTGGGGTAGTAAATAGATCAATGAGCATGACAGGCAAACTTCTTGTCCTTATGAAGCTTACTTTCTGTTAAAGGAAACAGATAATAAACAATCCAAGAGGGAGAAGAAGGTAATTCAGCTTCTTTTCAGTATTAGCAAGGAAATAAAATAGGGCAGATGTAGCAGTTTGCTATTGTTTATGAATTCCAAAAATAGACATTGGATTATGTTTGTAAACTGGTTTGTTCCTATGGGCATATTAGATTATATTGGATTCAGAGGTTTCACTGTTACTTGATTAAATAATGATGAAGGCTTTGATTGGGTCACATCAATAGGACATTGAGTCCCCACCCCCTTGGTGGGTGAGAACACACAGAGAAACCACACTGCAGAGAAGGGAGGGGAGAGTCTTGATCCTGGAGCCTGGGAAGTAAACAAACAGAGAAGCAGATATATGAGGAAGGAGAGAAGGCTCCATTAGACATGGCAGAGGCCCCAGGACTATTTGCCTGATAGTCTACAGCTGTAGAGTATTTACCTGATAATCTACAGCTGGCCTTGTGGAGAAAGCAGAGCAGCTGAACCTGAAAGGAAAGAGTCCCAGGAAGAGAGGAACCCAGGAAGCCTGAACCCTTGACATTGACAGACACCTTGTTCCAACATATGGCAACAGACTGGTGAGGGAAGTAACGTACGTTTTATGGCCTGGTAACTGAAAGGTTCTACCCCAAATAAATACACTTTATAAAAGCCAACAGGTTTCTGGTATTTTGCATCAGCACCCCTTTGGCTGACTAATACAGCAGATATAATAGTGATAAACTGGGACAAAGAGACTCTGAAGAGATGGAATAAGCTATGATAAGAAGTGATTTCTGCAGGGCTAAGAAAGAAATAAAAATGAAAGCCCACAAGTCCAAAGTTACCTCTGTGTGTTGCAAAGAATTTCAAGACATAGGATAAGGAATAAATCTCATAAATGATATAATGAGTCTACCTGACAGATGAGAGAACAGAAAAATTCTAGCAATGGAGCGAATGGATGCTTGCCCTGCTTTCATTGCTCTCCAGGGCTGATGTGGACCCTATGCCTGAATTGCAGAAAGAATCTCAGTGAGGACTAATGAATGCTTACATATACTTCCTGGAAAGATCTCCCTAACTTTTGCCCCCTCTTCTCTTTATCTTTGACACAGACCCTTGGTTTCTTTGCTCTCTTAACAAAATTCTACACATCACTCTTTGGGGTAAAACTTCCCCTAAACATGGTTTTTCATTTCTCCATTTTCCTGGTAAGTGTTAAACCCTATCAAATATGGCCATGGCAGGACAGAGAGGGGAATGAGAGGTAGAAAGACAGTGATTGTGGTTTTCCTAAGGAGATCTTTAATCCTACTCTAATGATCTTCTGAGCTGTGTAAGAGAGAATAAGTGTAAGAAGAGATGGAGAGGGTAAAATGAAAGCATTGGCAACTGAGCCAGCTCTCTCCACATTTCCCCTCAAAACAAATGTGAGCATAAGCAATCATCATGAAAAGTCACAGTGCTTTGCCTTTCCCTTGGTATAATATAAAGAATTGAAATGGAACCAGAATTAACCACCCTTACCTACTCTCAGGTTTTTTGTTTTTTTTTTCTAGGAGATCTGCCACCCTAATTTGCAATTCTTTCACAATTGTCTCTTTTTATCTCTGTGACTCAGATATTGTCTGGAATCAAAGAAAACTGATGAGGAGAATTTCTGGGTCCTTGTTCAGTAAAGAGTTAGACAAATTTGGCATTTTAAAATAAAGATTAGTATTAACATTAATAATCTAGCATAGCACCAGTGACATGTTTCTAATGCCAACATCTGATAAATTGAAAACAAAACAAAACAAATGCAAGTCTGGTATTTAAGTGTCAGGAAAAGGTAAGAAATCTGTTCTTCTCTATACAACTGATGGCAGTGACTGAGGGAAAGCAGAGGGAAATGAGAATGACATTTGACTATGCTTAGGTTGAACTGTGGGAAAAGAGCTGAAGTTAAGAAAACAAGCTCTTAATTGAAGGACAAAGGTGAAGCAAAAAGGCAAATTGGTTTTGTTTAGTTAAGAGGATTAATGAGATAAAGTCAGGAAAATGGTATAGTTTTTTATGTACATTAAGTAGTTCCTATGTTAGGGATCAGAAAAGCAGTATAGCAGTACAAGCAAATAAGTGTTGCAAGCAGTTCTCAAGAGAAAAATATGAGCTGTGTGTATTGCAATGATGATATAGGAATTTTAAAAAGTACATTGGTTCCCGATCTTAAGGTCACCAGGTAGAGTTTGTATCAGCATGTTCTTATTTACCAGTATCTATTAATGGCATTCTAGAAAAGATCCATGTTTTTTTCACAGTATTTTCTTAGTTAGGAGAAGGCTTTGGGCTCATGTAAGGACTATACTTTTGAAGCCACTGGCTATAGCAAGGGAGCTTTCTGCAAAGAGTAATGAAACTGGCCTTAGAAACTCTAACTATGGGGGTCTTTTAAGAGGTATGTAGAACCTCTTGGATCAGATCAGGAGAATTTCTGTTTTTTCATTTGTTTTTAACCAGGTAATCATAAAAAAACCATTTACCTCTTACAGAATGTGCCCATAATCTATGCCAAATTCTTATTTTAAATATGACAAACTTAGACTAAAGTTCAGATAAACATAGATTTCTTACTTGAAGAGGCTAGCGTTGCCTGGTCCCTATAAAATTATTGAAATACATGAAGCCATGATTTATTGGAAGAAACCTGGACATTCTAAGCTCTTGCCAATGATTTTATTTTGCTTTTCTATCAGACACACATCCTAACTACATGTGGTGGTTTGAAGTTATATGTACCCTAGAAAAACATGTTCTTAAATCTAATCCACTCTTGTGAGTGAGGACCCATTGTAAGTAAAATCCTTTGATGAGGCTCCTTCAGTTAAGGTGTGACCTATTCAGGATGGGACTTGATCCGATTATGGGAATTCTTTATAAATGGAATGAATAAAAAAAGAGAAAAAAGTCATAAGCATAAGAAACTGATGGCAACAAAACCTGGAAGAGAAGGGAGAGACAAGCAGACATGCCCATGTGTGCCATGTGGAATGCCTGGAGCCAGTCTTTAGAAAGAAATCATCACCTTGACAATGCCTTGATTTGGACATTTTCCTGGCTCTAACAGTAAGTGAATAAATTCCTATTGTTTAAGCCCAACCCATTTCATGGTATCCGCTTTAAGCAGCTTAGGAAACTAAAACAGTACCCATCTGAAACCACAGAATCTAAGGAGAAATAGGGCATGTGCCATGCTCATTTCAGCTTCAAGACAGGTTGCTTAGCATCCTACTCCCTTCTTCTAATCATTTGCCATCCATTAGTGTCACCATCCATACGGTGAAATTTGTGAGCCACCACTTGGCTAAGTAACATTCAAAATGACAACCTAAAATTTTGTTCAGAGCCTCATATTCTAGGAAAACATTTTATGGTATTAAAAATAAAATAAGGACAAATACTTAAAATAAATTCTAATTACTACAAGGGTTTCATTTATGTTGAAGAAAAATTAACATAAAAATGTCCTCACTGTCTAACCATCTTTCCATAATTCTTTCCTTTATGCAAAAATATTGACATAAAATGTTTTTATATGTATAAACATATCCCTTTATATAAACACATTAATGCAAAGTGCTTTTCCAGAACTGAATATAACTTAGAAGTCAAGAAAATAATAATAATAAAAAAAGCCCTACCAAAGAAAACAAAAGAGAAGAAAAACAACCAAAGTGAAATGCTTGAAGGAATAGGAGGTATTTCTGTTTTTCTGTAATCTTTCTTGGTTCTTTCCCACTGAAGCAACTCAAGGGACCTGCCAGAGACTTCACTGCAAAAGGAAAGTTTCAGAGATGAGGAACCACTTCAGGTTGACATAGAACTGTTTTATCTGTCAGTCAAAGCATGAGGGGAATAGTGGAATAGCAACAATGTCACTGAAACTATATTCCTTTTCTTCTTCAAGTACACAAATATTTGATTTTTTGTTTTTCCAAATTATCTTATTTTGATATACTAGATGTAAGAAGTATATATTTTTAGTTGTCCCTAGTTCATAATAAATATTCAAATCTTCCCATAGTTCGTTGACATACAGTCTCTGAATTCAAAAGGAGAGTGATGAAGTTAAAAGAGACTGTGCATTCTATTGCAACAGGAAAATGCAACCACCTTTTACCCCTCAGCTTGTTGCTACAGATCTGGCATTGCTTTTGATGATTGTTTTAGCTTTTCTAGGTGTGATTGTGGGGTATCAGCAGCTTCTCCAACCCTGCAAAACAGGAGCAGGTGCTAGAGTGCTATTGCCCTAGAAGGACAGGTGGTAATAAAACAAGGGATCAGCATTAACAGGGTTTTTTATTCCTCTCAAGGTCTCCTGAGATTGTATTTTCTGAGCATGCAGGAAGCACATCGTGGCCCATCTATACCGTGTTGCAAAGGTAATCTTGTTTCTTGTGAGGGCTGGAGAGATTCTAACCTAATCTCTGTAAGATGTGGCAGAAGGACTGTATGTAGGGAAGGAAAGAGGAAAAGCTTCAATTTTAAACCTGATGAACAAAACTGGATAGTCAGCCCCCATGTCCCCTTTTTAATCAAAATAACCATTCTGAGGCTCTGCTGGTAGAACCCGATTTCTTAGATGAGTCAGTACCTTTCTTGGATTCTTAATTTTCAAGTGGACGATAGCAATGATAATATACACAGAAACTTTGTTTCAGTAAAAAACAAATGGGAGAAAACGGCAATTTGATTATATGCTCAGAATGGAAACGAACTGACACATTTTTATTCCAAATGGCAATTCTCTGATAAGAATTGCAATTTTTTGAACTAGAGTATTTAAAGAAAGGTACAAAAGAGCTTTTCTGGAATACAGGTCATAATTGCTTTATGGTGTATAATAAAGTGTCAAAGATGGATATGTAAAAAAGTGTAAGAACAATATTGTCTTTAACATGTAAAACTGGTTGTGGATGTCCTCATTTAAACCAATCCTAACTCTCCTATTTTACTGCCATTTTGTTGATTTTTTTTTTCTTCACCTATAACTTTAGGTTGTCTGTGTCTCTTACTGAAATGGAATGCTTACTTTTCTTAGAGTTCTCAGTATTTTAAGATGGGGGCACAATATAAGCAACTGGAGAGGACCATCTAACAAAAGGACTTGGGTGCCCTGAATTCATAATTACAAAATACATGAAAAGGTTCTTTGCAAGATACTTATACAACACCATGGACACATATTTACCATAAATGCAATCATTTATTAATATTAAATAATATTAGGTCTTAATATTAATGATTTCTCAATCAATGTTATTTTGAATCTTTTTGATATTTGGGTGCCACAGTTATTTTTACAACTATTTAAACAGAGTGAGTATTTTTAGATAGTATTTATGAATACCTGCATAGGTGACACAGCTTTCAACATTTTTTGTTTCTTTTTTCCCAAACCATATTCAAAGGAGTGGGAAGGGGCCAGATATTTTAATAGCTCAGGAAAAAAAAAAACTTAAAAGTGAAATACAGGAGCTTTTTTGGGACTTGGGAATTGTCCTGAGTGACATTGCAATGACAGATATAGGCCATTTTATACCATCATATAACATGCAGAACTATGTGGGAAAAAGTGTAGACTACAATGTGAACTATGGTCCATGCTTAATGGCAAAACTCCAGGATGTGTTTATCAATTGCAATTAATGTGCCATACTAATGAAGGATGTTTATGTGAGAGGTTGTGGGAGTTGTGGGAGGTGGGGCATATGGGAATCCCTGTATTTTTGTGTAACATTATGTAATCTAAGTATCTTTAAAAAAATTTTTTAAGTGAATTAAATGTTGCACACTCTATGTTACATATCAACTGCAATATGAAATATGAGGGATTTGAGTTGGAAGGTATCTAACATGACGTCAAACCCTTTCACCTTCTATCTTGCTTCCCATTCCTCTCCTTGGAAGATACGTTTCAGCACTTCAATTCAGGGCATCCACCACTTCCAAATCAATGTTATCACCAAATTACTCTATCCAAAGAAAGGATGGCATTAACCACTACCCAATTTCTACCTAATCTGTAACATAGACTCTCTTTCCAAAACTTGTTTTGCTGTACAGTTCTACCTGCATCCTTTGTATCTGAATAAATTATTTGCTCCATTAAATGTTCATGGCTTTCAAACATGTATCTTCCTTAGCCAAGCTGTATAAATATAATTCTTTCAAACGTTCCCCACATCAGCTTCTTGCCTAATCAATTATGAAACTCTTCTTTAGATTCCTTCCAATCTGTCTACTTATTTTTGGTAGCCAGACAACTGAAACTGAAAGGAGCATTCTAGAATAGGTCCCATGAATGTCATTGAGAGTGGAGTTGTCACCCTTTTATTCCGTGATGAAATGGCTCCAAGTAGAGTGCATCCAAAAATAACATTAGCCTTTTGGGTGCCACATCACACTAAAAATGTAGTCTTTTCTTCTTTTCAGACTCATATCTCTAGATATCTCCCAGGATCTCTAGGATATGTCCTCATCAATTCAAAGATTGTTGAGAGAGTACAATTTTCAAGATCCCTCAAAAACATTACCAATTTGTCCTTTTAACATTTAAATCTCTTTTTCTTTTATATAATTTTAAAATCTATTTTCCAGATAATCCCACATGCTTTTTTCAAAAAGATACCCCAAACAAACCTATTCCTTAGTACCCATTGCTTAAGTCTTTTTGCTAAATATAGGACATTTTTATTTGTCTTTTTAGTCTAGTTCAATAAATATTTATCATATTTCCACAATGCCATTCATTGTATTAAACACTGGTGGTATAGTGATGAAAAAAGAAGTAATTACTATAAGAGAGACAATCAAAAAATATTTAATTTGACTATTACCCCTTTTGAAATAAATAATTCCTTTGTGGGGTGGTCTGAGCACAATCCTGCCTTTGATTTCCCCATGCCCTAGAAGCACCCTACCTTTCTACCTGTATTGCTTCTATATATATTTAATAAACCACTCTGCAAACAACATTAAAATAGTACCTTGAGATTCCCTGGAAACTTGGGCTACACAATACACAAAATGTAGAAACAAATCTCCAACTTGCTTCTATTTAGGGTAGATTTCCTAGGGAATTATGAGTCCCATAAACAGCAAGACAAAGAATTTTTTTTACCAAACTATGTACTGTATAATTATGAAAAATAAAACAAAATCTTACATCCAATTAAAACTTGGATGGATAAAATTAGGATCCCTTCTGTTTCTCAGTGTCTCTTACCCCTTACATGAGTATATGCTGAGCATAGCCACTACTAGGACAGTGTCCAGGAACGCACTGTCCCTATCACAAAGCAAACCCAACTTGAAAGAGCCTCCCTCTGGAGAAGGCATATGCAGATCCCTTTCATCTCCATGTGGCCATGATGGAAATAAATCTGCCTACAGAGGAGATCTACAATTAGGTTGCCATTCTAAAGTCTTTCATTTTGGTTTTATGATATAATCCATTTTCTTTTGCAGCTTAAACTCCTTGACATATTGTTCTAAATTCTATGACACCCAGCACTAGCACTGTACTCTGTAGCTTTCAGGTGCTCAATAAATTATATACTATTGTCAACATTATAAAAGTTTAATACCATGTTCCACAGATGATATTTTTTTCCTGGTTGCAAGGATGAGGAGGAGGCAATCCAGATCATAATTTAGTAGGTCATTATTTGTCACTGATAATAGCTATACAAATCAAATATTATTCTGCTAAGATTTTTCTCTGTTTTGGCCTATATAGAATTCCAATTATGACAAAATGTTTAATTTCTGGAGAGTTAATATGTGTGTATGTGTCTCTGCATATATAAAAGTACAAACAGCAAAAGACGTTAAAACATTCCACATCTGCACAGTTTACATTTCAAGGGTATTTAAGCTCAATGATGTCAATATTAATTCACAGATGATATGAAAGTTTCACCCTCAACAATTGCTTAACAGTTCTGAGTTGACCATCAATTGTCCATTAATATAGGACCAGTCTACTGGCAATTGTGACCAAGTGCAATGATATTAGCAAAGAAAATTGGGGAGGCTGTGGCCAGGGAGTAGGTATCCAGGAGAAAGTCTGATAAGGGCATTTAATGGAAAGCAATGAGAATAAAAACATGGGAGAATGTGTAATTAGGAGAGAAAACAAAGAGCAGTGATCCACTTGAGAACAAAATATAGTGAGAAGAGAGATTTGTATTAAGGATGCAGAATGGAGGTGGGTAATGGATAGGAGGGGCTTGTTATTTTACATTTTGGGGATGGACTCACAGAAAGTATACAGGCTGCTTTTGACATTATTCCTCTTATGCAATGGAGGAAGTTTCTGTAATTCCACTCCCTTTGAATCTGCTCTACTGCTTCCCATGGCAATCTAGGTAAGTGTCACCATTTTAGTTTGCTGGGCTGCTATGACAAATACCACACAATGGGTTGGTTTAAACAAACATTTATTGGCTTTTGGTTGTGAAGGCTAGAAGTCCAAAATCAAGGCACTGGCAAGATTATGGTTTCTTCCCCAAATCTATAGCATTCTGGGGCTGGCTTGCTGCAATTTTGGGGTTTTTTTTTGGCTTGCATTTACTCCTGGCTCCTCTCTGTGTCTGAATTTGTTCTGCTTATAAAGGATCCCAGTAATATACATTAAGACTCGCCCTGATTCAGATGGCCACAATTTAACTGAAAATAACATCTTCAAAAGTTCCTATTTACATGGGAGTTCACACTCAAAGGAATGTGGATTAAGATTAAGAACATGCCTTTGCTGGAATACATAATTCAATCTACTACAGTTACCTTCGTCTCTAGACTTGTCTAACCCTGGCACTGGTTGAAAGGCGCTTGCCTTGGACTCCTGTAAATATGTCATCTAATGAGGACATCTATAAATATGGGCACATTACAGTTTCCCATCTGGCTCTTCCTCTTGAACCCCTCTCCTCCCCATAGATGAGCACACACAGTACAGGCTGTGCCTCATCAAATTTTTATCTCTGCTACAAGGATGCTGAGGGCTGATGGAACACATTTCAGGCCTGATACCAAGCAGCATTTAGTCCTCAGCTTTTTCTTGTTCTGCCCTTCTCTCCAGTTTCCCTTCTGGAATTATGAAAGGCTGTGTATTAACCTACTTCAGACCACAGTCTCTGAAGTAAGATTCTTTGAGTTTGGATCCCAACTTTTACTCGAACCTATGATCTTGGGCAAGCTGGTCAATTTCATTTGCCTCAGTTTCCTCACCTATAAAATAGAAGTAATAATAGGACCCACCTAATAGGACTATTAGATTGGTATGTTACCCATTGTAGGCACTATTAAGTTATTATTTTTTTGTACTTCTACTTTTCCCCACCTTACCTGCCCTTTCCATGTCTCTGCTCACTCTTTACCACATTCATCTTCACTCCTCTTAAGTGTTTCTATAATAAAAAGGTTGTTAACTTTTACATTATTTTTTCTATATATTTTCCTTCTTTCTCTTTTAATACAAGAACAGTGCCTCCAGTTTGTTGATACATTTTTCTCCTGTTTTTGTTTTCAGCTTTAAAACTAAACTTTACTCTTGCTTACTGTGGTGGTTCAGAGTTATATACCCCCAGAAAAGCATGTCCTTAATCTATTCTTGTGAATGTGAACCCATTTTAAAAATATTTTGACAAGTTTCTTCAGTAAAGGTGTGGCTCAACTGAATCAGGACAGGCCTTATAGAGAAGGGCACAGACAGAGAAGCTGTGGGGAGCAGCCAGGAGCTGGCAGTCATCAGAACCCAGAAGAGAAAGGAGAAGATGCCATCATGTGCTTTGCCACATGACAGAAAAGCCAAGGACCAAAGATGCCCAACATTCAGCCTCAGAACCCAGCAGTCTTCTAGGAGAGGATAACTCTTTGCCTCAGTTTTGAACTTCTCTCTTTATTACTGTTAGCTAATAAATCCCTGTTGTTTAAGCCAACCCATTGCAGTATTTATTTTAGCAGCTGGGAAACAAAAGCTCTCACCCTGTCTTTAATCTTCTGGTAGTCTTCCTCTCCATTTCTTTGTTTCACACCAAAAGCTTTTTTGCAAATAAAAGGGGGAAACGGTAAAGACAAATGAGTTCAAGTGGCTAAGAGACTTCAAAGAGAGTCGGGAGGTCATCCCAGAGGTAACTCTTACGCACACCTCAGTAGGAACTCATAGAACATCTAAGTGCCTATCACCCCACTCAGTGGGGTTCCTGAGAGCTCCGGAGACACCCTGGTCTTATATAAGGGGGGATAGCCCCAGAGACTGATGCCTTATCAGTCGGTTCTATTTTGTAATCTGTGCTCCTGAGAGTGACAGAATTAGACTCAAATAAGTCCTCCCTGCACATGGTTCACCAGTCCCTTCTATTCAAACCTACATGTGATGCTGGAGTTTCTTAGGTATACTTCCAGAGACTGGAGCCTCCCACCTACCTATGTGCCAGGTGTGCATGAAATCTAGGTGGAGCTGCAACTCCTACCCTACAGCTCAATGGACTCATCCAAGTCACCTGGTGAGGAGACAACGATGGGAAATGGCCATCCCAGGGAATGGAGAGGGCCTGCATCTGCAGGCAGGATCATCCCACCCACCATATCCATGGGATATAAGCCCTCTCTCACTTGGAGTTGGAGTGGACATCACCATCCCAGTCGCCTCTGGATTGGGGGAAGAACTATGGACTAGAGTGGACTTGATGGTATTCTCTTGCTCACATATGGTGATTCTTGCAATGCAAGAAATTATAACAATGAGGTGGAGCCAGTGGCCACTTGACAGTTTTTTGGGTAGGGAGGGGATGAGCAGTTGAAATACAGGGGCTTCTTTGGGAGTTGGAGGTTGTCCTGAGTACTGTTGTGGCAATGGATGTAGGCCATTTTAAATCAGCACACACCACTCAGAACTGAGTGGGAGAGAGTGTGGTCTACAGTGTGAACTGTGGTCTATGGTTGGTGGCAAGGCTCCAGGATGTGTAAGTTCATTGAGGTTGGTGGGCCACACTATGGGAGATGTTTGTGTTGGATGTGGTGGGAGGTGTGGGAGGTGGGCAACATGGGAATCCGAGTGGGTTCCGTATAATATTTTAGGTAATCTAAGCACCTCTTAAAATATATGTATATATATATATATATAATAACATTTTTGTAAGCAAATACACATATATGCATATATATTTATATATCATTTTACAAATGTTTGTATGTATTGTGAGAATTTTGATTTTTACCCATAATAAAAAAAAAAAAAAAAAAAAAAAAAAGAGCAATTAAGTAGTACTTTGTTTTGGCAACGAAGGCAGCTCTAAGCAATAGGCCAGATAATTAATGTAATTGAGCTCAGAGCTGAAAGAGCCACTGTGTCCTGGTCGTAAATTCTCCACCTGTTAAGGGCTGTGTCTGTCTACAGGTGGGCCAAGTAGAAAAAGAAACCCCAAGCAGGTCCTGTAAAAAATTCCAGACACCTGGGAATTCACCTCCCCCAGAATCCAGGGAGCCGAGACAGGGGACAGCATTCCCCACCAACCCCCAGACCTGTGCTGTCCAACATGGTAACCACGAGCCCCATGTGACTATTGAGCAATTTCTGAATTGAGATGGGCAGCTAGTATAAAATATACACTGGATTTCAAAGACTTCCAACAAAACATGTAAAATGTCTCATAAATAAGGATGTATATTGATTACATGTTGAAATGATAATATTTTGGATGTGCTGGGTAAAATAAAATTATTAAGGTTTATTTAAAAAAAAAAAAAAAAAAGCTTTTTTGCAGGTACAAACTGAGGATGAGCTAAATTGCTACAGTGAAATGAATTGGATTTTTTTAATACAGGCTGTGCGATGATGATTCTTTCCCTGCCTCTGAAAGCTTATCTCCCTTTCTCTTTTTCCTCACCAGCTCCATTTTTTAAAAAGAAATGTCCTTTTTTAGTGAAAGGTAAAAAAACATTTGTTTTAACTTCAAACTTCCTTTATGCTTTATTAAAAAAAATTATTGACCAATCATATGTCAGAAATAAAATTATTCAGACTTGGTGTTTCTCTGGAGCTTCAGTTAAATGATCACTGGTCCAACTCAGTCATTCTGGTTGGAAAGAGAGCAGGAAGTCTGAGCACTGCTCTTTGGATGCTGCTCTGGTTGGCATTTAGCCAACAGAGTCATGCAAATTGGTTTTTAAAATTTGCTTCAATAAAGGACTTTACAATTCATTTATACATTTATTCAATTTATCATTCATTCATTCATTCTGTATGCATATATATGTGTGTGTATGTGTGTGTGTGTGTGTGTGTGTATTCTCCCGGAACAATCAGGAAGACATCAAAAAACAGTTGTGCTTCTGTCCTTGGTTCCATCACTCAGCTTCCCTGAATGGGCTTGATTTTTTAGGGAAACCAAACATCAGGGCCTATATTCTTAACTTGGCAGAATAGATACTCTGCAGGGAAGAGAATGGTGGCACCAAAATGCAAATAGCCACTGAGCATTCTTCCTGGGGGCATGCTGCTTTATCTGTGGTTAATGAAGACTGGGATGTGGGCCTGCATCTGAGTGAATGGCTTGGCTGTATGTGTTTTTACAAAATGATGAGATACAGGAAAGTGAATATTTATGCCATGTTTGATTCTTCTAAATTTTCCACCAAACTACCTGCCTGAGTTTTAATATTGTCATTAACAATACAACGTAGAATAATGTAATAAATGCCTTTGCGCATCACCTGAGCATTTCTTCACACCTGTGCCACCCTGAAGCTCCATGATCCTAATGGTCTCCTCTTGGCTAGCACTTCACATGAACATACATACCCAGGTTGGCTCTTCATTTCGTGTCTGAAACTGCCTCTCCGTGACAATGCCTCAACTCTGGCTACAGTGAGATTCACACTTTAGAAGACTGTAAAAATCTCATTTGATGATCCACATCCACCTTCTATAAAACTTGGTTCTGGCTGAGGCAGAGTGGCCCTTCACCCATGGTGTAGAAGTCAGCATGCAGGGCAGAGATTTTGACTTTTCTGGGCCTGATGAGGCCATCATGACATTAACGTTTCCATGCATTAGGAGTGATGAGGCCATATTATATATTGCCAGAGCACTGAAGCTGATTTGAGTGGCAGAGAAAACTGCTGTTCATTTCACACACTGAGACCAAATATTTTTAAACCCATCTCCTCCCAGATTTGGAAAGCAAGACTGGACTATTTAGACGCTGAGGGACAGAAATAGGGGCAAAACAGAATAAGAAAAGAATTAGAGGCCCAGCTGGAAGTATAATCAAGCCTTTCCAGACAGCTTGAGAAACAGTTTATAAGAACTGGAAGTATTAGTAAATGGGACAAAAAGGAGTGGCTGAAACAAAGAGGAGGGATGAATCCTAAAAACACCTACACTCCAAAGGGGTTGTGGAGCAGTGTTTTGAGATGGATGAACTGCTCAGTCTCTCTAACGGATATTGAAGTTAGAGAATCTTTTCTAACTCTTTCTAACCAACTTCTGCACCCTTCAGGGGTGACTTTACAGACTCAAGCTTACCTTCTTCTCTTCTTATTCCAATCTCTTTGTCCTCCCTGTATAATAATCCAGAGACTGAGACTAATGTGCTGTGTGACTTTCCTTGGCCAGAGGAGTGGGGATTGCAGAATAATGACTGTTTTTGGCAGAGGCCCAGGATGGAAAATTTATTTACTGCTTTGTGAATGTCTGGTGAGATGGGCTGCTGCCTCTCCATATCCATTACAAAGTGCTCATGTGGCTACAGCAGAAACTTATAAAAGGCTTCTGATTTGGTAGCTTAGACAAAATTGTAAAACTCATAGGATACAGTCACATTATAGGACCAGTGCGGAGATAATGCTGGTTGGGATAATGGTGAGGAATTAGGAACCCACCACTTTCCGGTTTTTCACTGTGTCTGTATTTGAACCTTGAATATTTACCGAACAACTAAACTAAGATAAAATACCTATTTACTGATGTGATATTTTAAAGTAAAAGATATAACCTTTGAATGATAACTTTCCTTTTAGTTTTGCTGGATTAACATTGCAAAATAATATTTTGTTCAGCAGTTTTTGAAATGCTTTCACCTTCAACCACAATTTTAAAGCTAATGAGAGTTTGTGACTCATCAAGAAGTTTTATTATTAAGGGTCTTTACTTTTGCTATATTTAAATTCAAATTACCTAGGATAGTCAATTAATCAATCTTTAAACAATATTAAAATAGTTAAGGCATGTCACTCTCTCGTCTTTGAAGAAGGATGTTTCAGATTCCAGCCAAATGGATGAACCATTCTGAAAGTAGGTAATTTAATATATTCTACCAGTGTTATTCACTTGGATTTTTTTTTTCTTTTTTCCAACAAAGAAGACACATATGTCTGTGCTGAAATAGCTGTTGCCATCTTTCTCTCCTGTCTGGCTGACACATGGTTAATTATCCTAGAACAGCTAGATGAGGCAATGGCATCTTTAATGGCTCAGCTTAAATATGGTCAGGCAGAATGAGTGCAACTACACTTTCTGTCTGCTCAAAGCAAAATTTCTTCCAAGAAATATGTTTTTAATAAATTTTGCAGCCCTTAAATCTTTTCCTTTTTCAAATCAATATCTGTGCTTTTTATGACATCCCCTTGTACAGCCTTTCAAAGAAAAAAACAGTCATTTTGTTCAAGACACTGAGCTTTCTAATTAGTTATCAGAACTAGGAACATGATGCCCATTATACTAGTATTTATTTGTCTAGAATTTTGTAATCCCCAAATTCAGCTAGTCTTTTCCTCACCTTCCTGTTAAATGAGTCACTGGCATATAACAACCATAGCCCACTCACAGAGCATCTACACTGGCTCTGCATATCCACAAACACAAGCTGGCTCTCTGGTTGCAGAGAAATAAAGGGAGGGCAGAAAGGTCACCAGTTGTGCTCCTACTCTGGGTTCCTCCACTCTGTACATAAAGAGCAGTCTGACCTCAGTGCCGCCCTCTTAATAAGTGTGATGTAACCACAAAGAGTAGGTTTGCTTTGGATGAAGAAGCAGAGGGAAGGTCAAGGGAGGAACAATGTCAGGGTTAATGTTTGAATGAGAAAAGCATCTTCAGGCTGGCAGATCCCCAAGGGAAGCTCTCCTATTATGCTGTTTATTTTTCTGCAGTTCTGCATTGACACCCACAGGTAGAAGAATTCTATTGCCTTGAATATTGTATACGTAAAAGTGATCCATCAGTTCACAAAAGAGATTTATGCTTTTCACTTACTTCCAAAGCTCGCCTCTGTAATCCATCTCCAGGGCCATAGCACATCAGTTTCATCTAGTTTATCTTCTATTCTCTCCAGTTTTAAAATGTTCTTTGTATTTGTAATTTTTATTGTGATAGCATATAAACAACATAACATTTCCCATTTTAACCACTTTTAAGTATACAAGTCAGTGGTGTTAATTACACTCTCTAATGTTATTTCATCCCTCTAATTTCTAAGCTCTTTGAAGTTCATGGTGAATTATTGGTCTTTGACACTTAGTAGGTGCTTAATAATTTTCTGTGGACATAAATTACAAGGTCAAGTCTGTCTAACTTGGCACTCAAGCCCAGCATTGCCAATCACACTTTTAACATTTTCCCTTGGTTGACATACAGTTTATTTAATTTAATATGCCCACAATACAACTCTTGATTCTTTTTTAAAACCTGTCCACTGCTCCAAATATTATTCACTTCGGAAAGAGTCATCATCATCTAGTAAGTTATTTTAGGTAGAAACCTTGGAGATATCCTTTCTTCCCTTTCTCTCAGCTGTCCCATCCCATAAATCAATGGTATCTTTTGTTTTTAACTCCAAAATATTATAATAAATCTATCCACATCTACCAATTCCTGGTATTTCCTACATAGTCTGAAAAACCATGATCTCACCTGGACCACTGGAGGAGTCCACTAAGTGGTCTCCCTGCTTCTGCTCTTCCCTTCCACCTCCAATATTATCTCCATACTGCAAACAGAAACATCTCCTTAAAACATAAATTGGACCCAGCCACCAACCTGCTGTCCTTCCTTCTTGCAATGGATTCCCACTCTAATTATCATAAAATATCAGCTCTGTTTCATGGCCTGCAAGGCACTGCATGATCTTTATCTCTTCTACTTCATCTGGAGTCACTCACTCGCCTGCACCTTTACCATCCCCATCATACTTGACCTGCATGATCCCTGTCCTCCTGGAGCTTATATTCTCATGTGTGGAAGAGTGAAAAAATCTAGAGATAAATAATTACAATATTTAAAATTGGTGGTAAATGCTATAAAGAAAATGAATGAAGGACTCAGAAAGGAGGACTAGTTTGATTCTTCTCATGCTTGGGACCTCAATTTAAAAGTTATGTCCTCAAAGAGGACTGCCCTGAAGAGCATATCATAAGCAGGGTCCATTACCATTGCCTTAGTGCACAGTAGAACCTCAATATTGGTTATTTTGTTGGATGAATGACTCTTACCTTCTGTCTTGTCTTCCAATTTTATCTCCCCAGCAGATCAATTTTTATGCTTCACTCTAGATACCACAAATGCCAGTCTCCTCACAAATTTTTAATAAAGAAACCATACACCAAGATTAGGTTTCACAATAGGAATATAGGAATATGATATATGGGAAGTATATATTGGAGTATCCCTGGCTGCACCCTAGTTCCTCACATCTTAAAGTGGCATTAAACCTCTTAAAATTGTGTGATTGTTTGTTTGTTTGTGTATGTGTGTGTTCTGTTAAGCTAAAATTGACTTGAATTTATATCCAGATTTTATAAACCCTTTTACTTTCTGCCTCAGGGACCAGATTCTAAATTGGTTTATTTTCTTTGACCAAAAATTTAGAGAAAGTTGTCAGATGGAATAATTGAAATGTCAGTTACAATCGAACACAGATATTAGTTTTTAAAAATTTCAGCTCATATTGCAGGTGGTTTAAAAATAAATATATAATTAAAAATTTTGGCTTTAGATATATATAATTTTTGGTATATATTTTGCTTCTCTATTTTAACATTGGCAATCACTACTTGAGTGGCTTGACAGGCCCGATCTTAGCTCAAAATACACATTCCCTTGAAAGTACAAAACTCTGCTTTTTTCCATAAGTTCTTATGTATCTCACATTATCCATATATATTGTTAAAATGTGGAAATAATTAAGGCATTCTATCTAATGAGCCTCCTTTTAATTTAAAAGGCATTTTGAATTTTATATAGATAAAGACATTGATTTTTAATTGGCCATCAAATCAGGAAAGTCTCCTAACATCATTTTTAATTTTTTTCCTATGTTAAATGAGTCTTCCCAGTGAATACCATGAATCACCTCACAGAATTCTGCAGGCTGGACCTCCATCCATTCCCCTGAATCAACTTTCTGCTCTGAGGATTTAGGGATGCAGCAGAAACTCAAAGCAGACCATCGATTTACTTCCGATATGGACTTCCATGAAATTAAAGACATGTGTCCCTCATATTCTTTTAGAATATTAGAAAGTCCAATTTATCACCAACTCTGTCACAGCTAAGGTGGTGAAAGTAATAACAGAAAGTTACTCCATGAACTCATCTCCCACCAATGAGGACATCTGGATATTTGTCACATTTTGTATATTGTCCTATGTAAACAGAGAAATGTCAAAATAAATTTGCAAATTAATGTTCTCAGGTGACTAAAAGGTGTCTACTCTTCATTGCAGTAAGAATAAAATATTGGAACAACAAAAATTGAAGATTATTTTAATAAATATTTAGTCATAGAAATATATAGCTGTTGAAATTGTTTTTGAAGAATATTGAATTGCATGAGAAAATTTACCAGATAATGCAAAATAAAAATCAGAGTACAATCAATATAATTTTATATGAACACTCACCCTTACACACTCACACAATACACAAAGATAGAACAGTATGGTTAAACAATGTCTAACTCTAAATATATATTTACATGTGCATTTATGCATTGGATAAAAAGACTGAACAAGAATGTAACAAAATATTATCATTAAAATGTCATGGTGATTGGTTGTAGTTTTCAATTTCTAAACACGTTTCTGTATTTGCCAAAATTTCTGGACTGAACATTGGATATAAGCTTTTTGAAAACTTAAACTGAAAGAAACCTATGAATTCTGATTGATCACAGTTAGCACTTTAATATAAAAACTATCATCTGGCCCTATTAGGAATTCAATTATAGACCTTGATGAAAACCATGACAAGTCACTTAGCCTTGCACCTTTCTCATAATTAGTATGTATATATAGATGCCTTGTTTACCCTTCTTTGATTTTCATCTGTGAGATGATAAAACATTAAATTTAGGAACCAATGTATCATTTACAGAGTCCTTCCACACAAATTTACCATTTATCATTTATAATGATTCTTAATCACTGAGTTAACAGAACAGGCTTTTTCATCTACATTTCACAAATGAGGACTTATCTAGAATCACCCAGCCAAGGCTCTAACGGATCTTAGACTCTAAGTCAAGCATTATTTACACAAGACTGCCCATGGCTTGTTGAAAGCAATCAATAAAAGCTGATAAATGAATGTATCAAGTACTTATTGCCTGAGACAGTAGGAAAAGAAAATGCCTATTCTTTCAATATACTTATATTTTCTTAGTTTGTACTTCTATGTCCATTTCTAGAGACTAGAATACTAAAATCATGTATAATTTTCAGGGTATTTCTCTAGCTTTTGACTAAATGATTAATCTAAAGGGGGAAACAGTAGAATAGGATCTCACCAAAGCGGCAGGAAATGGTTTACTTGTATGTGTTCAGAATAATTCTTAACCTCATCACAATTCTTGCCGGAACCACAATAATATAGAATTTTGCTTAAATATGTTAAAGTGATTGACATTATGGGCTTCATATTTGATTGGAAATCACTGGGGAGCTATCAGAAAATAGATTAGAGCAATCAGATAACTGGTTTATAAACAAGACTTACTCACAGAAAAGGTAGATAAAGAGGCAAAATTCATCCCATTTTTTCCATGAAAAATCTAATGTTGGTTTTTAATTATTATATAATTATGTGACCTGAGGGCAATGAATAGATTGTGTTACCCTATAGTAGGGTATCTGTTGCGTGTAAAGATGGATTTCCTATGCACGAACACCATCAAGGAGCACTTTCTGGGGAATATGACTGTGATTTAAGCCTATAGCACCTCTATTTGCAGGGATCTCTTGGACCAAAATTCAGTATCTCTATGTCATTCTGGGAAATGTTTCTTTGTGGATTTTCATTGCCACAGCAAAGGCAGAGGAACTCAAATTTCTCTCATTGAGTTAAGCAAAAACCTGGAATAAGAAGATGTTAGGGATTGAATTATGTCCCCCACAAAGGTATGTTCAAGTCCTAAGCCCTGGTCCTATGGGTGTAAACTCATTTGCAGATGTTGTTAGTCAAGGCAAGGCCAGGATGGGCCTGAAATCCAGTATGTGTGGCTCCATACAAGCAGAGGAAATTTGAAGATGGCAGAAAGAATTAGGAAAGAGAAGAAGATAGATCACCATGAAACAGAGAGGCAGAGATTGAGTTTATGATGGTTGGCTAGCAAGACACTACCAGAACACTACCAACTTTGAAGAAAATATGGACTGCTAATACCTTGATTTTGTACTTCTGGCCTCCAAAACTAAGACAATAAATCCCTGTTGTTAAGCCAACCAGCCTGTGGTATTTGTTATAACAAGCCCAGTAAATTAAAGACAGAAGGTAAAATGAGACCCACTTCTTTTCACTAGGAAAACATAACTTTGGGTTAGCAAAAGGAAGAAGTCAACTAATTAATAATTCTGTATTTTCTGACCTTGTCTAATACCTGCATTGAGTTCTTATTCTTTGTTATTCCAAGTGTCTGAGCATTTCTAAACCCTCTTGCCTGCTTTATTAATGCTCTGCATAGGGTTGCCAGATTTAGCAAATAAAAATACAGGATGTTCACTTAAACTTTAATTTATATAACATTTTTAAAGTATATGTATGTCCCCAAAATTGCATGAGACATACTTGCACTAAAAAAATTCATTATTTATCTAAAATTGAAATTAACTTGGCATCCTCTATTTAACTTGGCAACACTAGTCCTGTCTCCTCTCCTCTTCATGTTAAGCTGCAATTTGTTCTGCAGATCTCTGAAGAGCTACAGCTGTAATCTCCCCAGACTTTCTTTGGCCAGCCTGGATCTGCTTGTGTTCAGCACAGCCATCTGTGGTCTGAGACACCAGCAATATGAAGAAGATGGCAAAGCCACCATCTGGGATGTGAAAACAGCCAAGAGCTTTGAGAAAAACATGCCTACCCACTGGCTGCACTTGTGCCTGTGGTTTCTCTTCTAAAGCCTTAAAGTATAAATTCAAAAGGTCTCCAAAGGGAGCAATAGGGGGTCACATAATGGGAACCCAATTACTCCTTTACTTTACCTGAATTACTTTTACACCAAATCCACCCCAAATGAATACAAGGTGCTTGAATTTGGGTTAATTAAAAAATTGTGGAACCAATGGGGTTTACCTTTTAGCAATTCCTCCATACCAGATATTCACAATCCTGGCTGAACAATAGATAACCTGGGAATGGTCAAAAAATACAATGGGAGAGACTATCCCCATATGTTCTGAGTTAATTGGTCAGGGGTGAAGCTCAATCTTTGGTATTATAAAAAGCTCCCTACTCAATTCTAATGTGCAGTCTGAGTGAAGAACCACTGTTAGCCCAAGCCAAATACTCCTCAATGATTAGCATCTCCATTAGAGAGGCCCAATTTCCTTCCCCAAACTTCTTATTAATAATGTTACAAAGGTAGCAAATAACACATTAAGAGGTGCCACATGGGCTACTGTCCATAAAAATGAGGTCAGCATATTGTATTTCCTTAGAAATCTTTTTTTCAATTGCCTGGTCTGAAGAAGTTCCATGAAGACTATTCAGTGCTAATGTAGAATTCATTATTTTTCTTCAAAAGTAGGGTGCCACAGGTGATATTTAGCTGTTAAGTTCTGTCAAGAAATCTCTCTGCTATTTGTGATAAATCCCATTCTCATAAAATTATAAAAGAAGAGTTTACTGGTATGTTAGAAAGGGAGATAGAAAAAGAGAAGAGATTGGGGAAAATGGGCAAGAAGAGGAGGACAAAGAAGGGAAAGAATAGGATTTGGGGAGAAGGAAGAGGATGGAAGAAGAGAATGTGGGGGAAAATATTAAGGAAAATTAAGACTGGAATTTTTTATCTTCATTTTTTCAAAGGTGACTTTCTATAACATACTTCTGAATCCAAATGAATGGAAGAAAAGTCATTTCAAGCAGTAAAGTGTCTCTGTTCCCATGGAAACAATTGATCTCTTTTCTACCCCATTCTTTCCCTCCTTTTATTCTCATAAGAGTTCCAGACAAGAATGGGCATTTGTTGTCACTGAGGTGGTTTACTACCAGTCACCAGTATAATAATTTCTGACCTAGCCGAAATGTCCAGCAGACATCACATACACTGGCTTAAAGCTTGGTAGACAGTGTTGTACATCATTCAGGATTTCTTTAAACCATTGGGTTTTTATGTGACTTGCTGAAATTTCAAAATCCATTGCAAAGGAAAAAAGAAAAAAACCAGAACATAAAAAAGATATAATAACTTTTGAAAATAATATGTTAGAAAAAGAATCACTTGCACAATTAGAGTTCCATTGATCTCTACTCTTCCCTAGAGGGTCATAACCCATAGATGAGGCTCTGAATTAAGCACCAGATGCAGCAAAATCATCTGAATTATATTTTAAATTGACCAGGAAATGTCTTAGATCAGATGACATTTTATCTTTTTTCTTTTCTTTCTTCTTCTTTTTATAAATAATGACTTTTAAAAATATAAAGGGAAACCATTACAAATACTTTTGGTTTAGAAATCCTTCAAAGTTGGGAGAATCTTTTTCTTATTGAGAGATAGGCAGGGTGGGGAGGGAGAAGAAGGGGCAATCAATGAGTTTCATGGATTATCTGAGTAATAAGTAGCTTAATTTAATTGCTGTTTAAGAAAATAACTAAGAGCAAATTTCCACAAGCTCCTTATTAAGTAAAGAATAAGCATGTAATATATACATACACACATACATCCATATTAACTAATATATGTGGAAATGACAGTAACCATCTGGGCACATCTACAGAGAAATAGCTGAGAAAGAGTCAGTAACTCAGAGACACAGACTAGAACTCCACTGTTAGCCAAAAGTAAGGGTTATCATTGGCTCTTTAGTTGAAAGTAACTAGAAATTACATCTTAATAGTAATTCAATGTGTATAAAATAAAATGTATACCATTCTTAAAGGAGAGTGTGGTTTCAGTCAGTTTCAACAAATTCTGTTGTCATCTTCATTAAGACTTAACAAAGATATACACATACACACAGGTAGATCTATTCCTCCTGGTACACACACATATACACTCACACACAGACTTCTGGGGTGGGTAAAGACTGCCTTGTTACAACAGATTCAAGTGCCCTGAATAGACAATAGGAGAAATAGTGACTCTTACAGAATTCTGTTTTAATAAGGCTTATTTCTGTCTGGGTGTGCTGCATGTTACATTAGCTATTTTAAAAATATTCTCTACCTGGGGTCAGACTGTATTAGAATAAACCAGAATTTCTTGATAAAACTAAAACTAGCAAACTCTTTGACATTTTTTAGTATACTGTGAAATTTCACAACACTTTTTTGGAAAAATATGAGCTAAATTTCTGCCAATTTCAAAGGAAATTAGTTTGTCTCTCAAACATGAAAGCCAGGGAAAACTTAGAGATAGAAATTGAATGTTATAGAGAGGCTTTGTGGAAGCTCAAACTGGAAATTAAAAGAGAAATCTAGGCAGCACAAAATTTTAAGAATGGAAAACCAAAACAAAATCTACATAATCACTGTGAATCCATATCCTGATGATTTCCTCCTGTCTCCAGGCTTAGAACATATCCTAGATGACATATGATATAATAAGAAAAGGATAGGAAGAATAAGAGGGCATAACAAATGTGCTGAAAAGAAATACAGGAGAAATGAGTCCCAGATTTTCTGAAGAGATCTGTTTGAATGACTGAACTGCACTATTTGAGTGATTTACCATTTAATTCAAAACTTTGTAATTAAGTAATTACATAAAATTCCAGTTTAACTGTTACAAATCAAGAATGCAACAGCATTGGTAATGGAAAAATACAATTGCTAATACATCAAATAGTGAGTGGCTCCTCCTTTTCACTACATTCATTCTTTCCTAAAGGTCCAGTAGGTCATATGTGCAGGGAATTTGGAAGTAGAATAAACTATTCTACAGTAGTATTCTACAGCAGTGATGTTTTAGCTGTAGCCAGGGATGCTGTACCTGTAGTATCAATATTACAATGTACAAGTTTCTCAAAGGATTAACAGTGAAAATTGATATGTAGATGAGGATCCTTTTCACAGACAACAGTGTCTGTTGTTTGCTGTCAATTAATGATAGAAATGTAATCACTGAACTTAATCTATTTCTCCATAAAAGGGCAATTGACAGAAAGAAACCTTGGCAATGGTGTTCCCTAGTCATTAACGAGGCCGTGGAAAACTACACCACCAGTTACAATATTACAGCTCAAAGTACTTCCTGGGGAGAGATAAATTCTCTTTCTCCAGTCTCAATTTTGTATCAATTAATTCCTCAAAAACATTTCTCCAATAACACACAGATACACATCCACATGTATGGCAATCTGATGTCAGCATGACTTTTGCATAGGGAAATAACAAGCAGATAGAGATAAACTGTAGGAAGAGCTCACACTGCAGAAAGTGTCAAAAATGTTTAAATATAGGTGGGTACATAAGTAATTAATACATAGAGAAAAGTAATTCATGTTCCCCTTAATGGACAAAAGCCATATTATAACTCAGGAAAAGGCATAAAAACTGTTGCAGATCATTTTCTACTGACATCAGC
This sequence comes from Tolypeutes matacus, assembly GCA_026826555.1. Lineage (NCBI taxonomy): Eukaryota > Metazoa > Chordata > Mammalia > Cingulata > Chlamyphoridae > Tolypeutes > Tolypeutes matacus. The sequence goes on along the minus strand of JAKSZT010037117.1, from coordinate 557,171 downwards.
CCAATATGTTTCTGATAGAAGAACAGCTCATAAAACCATAGTTTTTACCTTTTTGAGTTTCAAACTATAGTAGTTTTAAAAATGTGTAGGGCTATATGCCACTTGGGTCACTACAGCACAAAACAGAGAAGGGAAATGAAAAGATAAGAAATAATTATAAAGATCAAAATCAGGGAAAGGCAATGAGGCTTGCATACCAATGATCAGGTATGATGGCTCTGAGAAGGCCTTTTACTTAGGAGCGCATACAGAAGTGTAAGACAAGAAAATGACCCCTGTAGAACCAACTCTGGCAATCACACTGTATTGCAAGGATATGGCCTTCATACCTTGATACTTGAGCATTTGTCTAGGGCACCATTTGTAAAACTTAGACTTGAGTACTAACTAAAAGGCTGGGAAGCAATACAGTCAAAATTTGTCTTAAAAATGATAACAAATAGGAAGAACATAGAAATAGTTACTATATCTTAGACTTGAGGATCACATATTGAATGTTTAAAAATGATCACTTTAGGATAAACGGAAACAAGTTCTCATTTACCCATTGAAAGGTAAATTTGACATTGTGGCCTTTTGGATATACCAGAAAACTCAAATATTGCCTATTTCAATGATCTTATTTTACAGATAAGAGTGATGTTTAGTGATGTAAAAAAATGTGGCAATTAGCATAGTTGGGATGTGAACTCAACTATTCTGATTCCTACACAGTCCAGTGATTTTTCTAACACTTGCCGTTGACATCTTTAATCCCAAAGATATCATCAATACATGAAAATAAAAGTAGAGATCTAAATTTCTTAAATAAATATATGGGCTATAAAGATTCTAGATCTAAAATAAGTTGTTTAGAAGTTAGGTAGGTTTGACAGAGATCTAATATTTTCAGGTGGAGAATAAATGTTATGTACACCATGTACAGTGCACAGTGGACTAATCCAACTCCAAGACCGCCCCTGGTCTGTCATGCTGAGACTAATGTATGTTCTTCAGTCTCTCCCTTTAAGTCTTCTGATTTCTCGGGCATTTAATTCAATTTCAGGATCAGTAACTTTTCCTCTTTTCTTTTTCCCCCAGTCTGAAGAGGCTTCCTAGCATAGATTACAAGTGTGGCTTTATGTCTTTAGCACCATCTATTATCCATTATATGTATATCTCCTTTATTTAACTTTGGCCTGTTGAATGCAGATAACTAAATCCCCCTTACAATTCTAACACTTCTTCTTCTCCCACTCACTTTCTATGAGATTATGCATAAATGGAACATGAAAAATAGTCATGCTTCTTTACTCTCTTCCCACTGCCTGGCAAAATTGTGAAAACCAATATTTCACAGTGCATGACCTTGACTCTCCTTTCCTGCTCTGGGATTAAACCATTTAAATTTGGATGTCAAAACCAGTTTGAACTTACACATCCTGGAGCCTTGCCACCAACCATAGACCACAGTTCACACTGTAGACCACACTCTCTCCCACTCAGTTCTGAGTGGTGTGTGCTGATTTAAAATGGCCTACATCCATTGCCACAACAGTACTCAGGACAACCTCCAACTCCCAAAGAAGCCCCTGTATTTCAACTGCTCATCCCCTCCCTACCCAAAAACTGTCCCAGTGGGTTCCATGTAATATTTTAGGTAATCTAAGCACCTCTTAAAATATATGTATATATAAATAACATTTTTGTAAGCAAATACACATATATGCATATATATTTATATATCATTTTGCAAATGTTAGTATGTATTGTGAGAATTTTTATTTTTACCCATAAAAAAAAAATACAAAAAAGAAAAAACAGTTTGAGATTTCACTCTTAATCTGCTATTGTAGGTTTGTTCATTTGTATATCTCTCATCTACAGCAACAATAATGTACATTGTAGTTTTTAGGCACTTATCACATACTGCTCTACTTTGTTACCATATCTTATATATGGCTTCCTTATAAATCTTTTATGGACAGTGATTATACTGTTGTATTTGGAGCTATCGGAAAATACTTGTTGATCTCTTTCTCTCTCTTCTCTCCTGCAACCTTAATCCAACTTCTTACTTTTTTCATTTTATTTTTGACCCTGAGCTCTCATAATCTATTCTGTCATTTTTTTTTCCTTTGAGGCCACGTCTCATTACATGTCAAACCTGTTAAGATTTTATCATTTTTCATCAACATGAGTATTCAATTCCTCCTCCTCCGTTGAGCCTCCCTTGTTAAGAAATAAAATGTAGATTACGTATTACCACAAACAAATAAAACAAACCATACTCTTCTGTAATAAAACATACACATTTACACAAACATACCATACCATCCCTTACCTCACCAACATAAGTAGAACAAAACATGTATAAATCTTTTCACTTTGGCTTCTATATTCCTAGAATGGGAAGTGAAGAATCTTCTGTGATTCCTAAAATGCTGCTCTGACAATATGAGTATCCAATAAACACCATTTAATGTCTCTGATGATAATAAAATAGCAAGTATTTTTTTAAAACATAAAATGACATTGTCAAGTCAAATACTCTTTTATATATATATTTTAAAAGATGCTTAGATTACATAAATGTTACACAAAATTTACAGGGATTCCCATGTTCCCCACCTCCCACACCTCCCATAACCTCCCACATAAACATCTTTCATCACTGTGGCACATCACCTGCAATGGATATACACATCCTGGGGCTTTGCCACTAAGCATGGACCATAGTTCACATTGTAGATCACACTCTCTCCCACACAGTTCTGCATGGTATATGCTGATGTAAAATGGCCTATATCTGTCATTGAATGTCACTCAGAGTAATTCCCAAGTCCTGAAAAAGCCCCTGTATTACAACTGCTTTTCCCTCTCCCTGCCCCCAAAGTGTCCAGTGGCCACTGGCTCCACCTCAGTGTTGTATTTTCTTCCATTGCTTGAATCACAATATGTCTACAACAGAATACCAATAAGTCCACTGTAGTCTGTAGCTCTTCCCCCAATCCTGAGGAATCTGAGATGGTGATGACCACTTCACCTCCAAGTGAGAGGGGGCTTATATTCGATGGATAAGATGGATGAGATTATCCTGCCTGCAGCTGCAGACTCTCTCCATTCCCTGGGATGGCCGTTGTCCATCATCAGGTGACTTGGTTGAGTCCATTGAGCTGTGCAGTAGGAGTTGCAGCTCCACCGAGATTCCAGGCACAGCTGGCACATGGGCAGGCCAAAGTCTCCAGTCTCTGGAAGTACACCTACAAACTCCAGCATCACATATAGGTTTGAATAGAAGGGACTGATAGACAATGTGCAGGGAGGACTTATTTGAGTCCAACTCTGTCACTCTCAGGAGCACTGATTCCAAAGTAGAGCCCACTGATAAGGCATCAATCTCTGGAGCTATCCCCTCTTATACAGGACCTGGGAGTCTCCAGAGCCTTCAGGAGCTCCTCTGTGTGGGGTGATATCCACTTTGGTGTTCTATGAGATCCTACTGGGGTGTGCATAAGTGTTACCTCTGGGATGACCTCCCAATTCTCTTTGAAGTCTCTTAGCTATATGAACTAAGGTCTTTTCCCAATCATATTGCCAGTTGGCACTTGGTATTAATCCCTCGTTGCCAGGGAGACTCATTCCCGGGTGTCATGTCCCATGCCGGGGGGTAGGTAATGCATCCATATGCTGAGTTTGGCTTAGAGAGAGCCACACTTGAGCAACAAGGAGGCTCTCAGGTGGCAACCCTTAGGCACCCCATAACAGTAGGCTAAGTTTCAATTACAAGAGCAAAGACTCATAAGGCTAGTCATCAATAACAAGAACCCATTAGTGGACAATCCTCCTTTGCCAGACACTGCCCCTGCACTTGGGGGACTGTTGCTGCTCCCTTGGAGAATGTGGCATAGCTCTCTAGGTTGGGAATTCAGTATTCTCTCATTTATTGAGTGATTCTCCACCCACTCTGACCATGCCCAACCCTTTGATCTTTTGAACAATTTTAAATATCTTTCATGTATATTCAGGTGAACTTCCTCCTATGAAACCCCCATCCCAGGCACCCCCACCAATGATCCTCTCCTGCCCCTGTTGTAACCCTCCTGTGATCTAAACCTTCCTTGAAGATGAAGCCCATATAATAACCAAATACAATTAATAGGAAAATGAAATAATAATAAGTTTAAATGTAAGAGATAAAATACATGGAAACTTAAAAAGAAAAACACTAAAAATAAAATAAATTTAAAGGATTGGGATATTAAAAAAATAGGAAAAAACAAAAAAATAAAAAAGTTTTTAAAAACATTTTTCCTCTTATCACTGCATTTTTGGGTGTCCAGTCTGTACCATGGCACCTTCCCCCTCTCACTCCCCAGTGTCTCCCAAATTTTCATTTAATTTTTAAAGAAGTTTTAGGTCACAGAAAAATCACACACAGAATACTAGAGACTCTCGTATATGCAACCTCTTTCCCCTTCCCTCATCCCATATTAAAACCTTTTTTTATGTGGATGTTAGCATTGTTATAACTGTTATACAGATAGTGAAACATAGCTACTAAACATTGTCAATGGTTTACAGTAGAGTTTACAATTTAGATGGTACAGTTTAATAATTTATGATGATATTTACTATGTCCTGTGTCCATCATTGAAAGGTAATGAAAAACATTTCCCATGACCACTAAATACCCCTGGTTTGATCTTTTCTGTTCCTTCCTCTCCATCCCCCTGGGGCACATGACACCCCCCTCTCTTGCATCATTGCATGACAAGATTCATAGTTACATGCAACAAGAGGTCTTGGCATGCTGATTGTCCTCCCCTATTAGGATCCACTCTTGCTCCTAAGAGACACCCACCTGTCTGTTTCTGGGTCAATCGATCCTCCCAAAGATGGGAGTCCATCTCCTTCCCATTCACCGGGTGGGTTTCCACTCCTCGACACAACAGGATGAACACTCACACACTTTCCAGAACCTACTCCAGATGTGCCCCATCCTGAATGCCCCCCCCAATCTACATGATAAACCAGTGACACTACCTTGTCATATTGCCATGAGAGCATTCCCACTCCTGCACTTTCAACCTCATACCCACAAATCTCGTTTTCACCTGGCCCCTCTCCCATCTCTCCCCCCAGAATCATGGGAATTCTAACTCGTACTTCCTAATCTACCCACCTGTCAACCCTGCACCACCAAACCCAGTAATATCACTAACTACTGGTCCTATTTTTCACTATGCAAGTATACTCTATCTCTTTACCGTAGATTATGTCCATATAGGTGATGGCTTACAACCTTCTCTTCTCTTTCTCTCTCTTGTTAACCTATCTTTCAGACAATGGTTCTTAGAGACTGATCACTTTCCTCAATTTAGATCATTGAGGTCATGTACTGTTCATCCTTCAATGCCTAGCTTGCTTCACTCAACATAAGGTCTTCAAGATTCATCCATGTAATTCCGTGTGTTAGCACTTTATTCCTTCTTACAGCTGAGTAATAACCCATTGTATGTATGTATCACATTTTCTTTATCCATTTATCTGTTGATGGGCACAGGGGTTGATTCCAACTTTTGGCACTAGTGAACAATGCTGCTATGAACATTGGTGTGCATATATCTGTTCATGTCTTTGCTTTCAATTCTTCTGAGTATATACCCAGCAGTGGAATCGCTGGATCATATGGAAGATCTATTGTTAGTTTTCTGAGGAACCACCAAACTGTCCTCCACAGTGGCTGGACCATACCACAATCCCACCAGCAGTGGATGAGGGTTCCCTATTCCTCCACATCCTCTCCAACACTTATAGTCTGCTGTGTTTTTAATAGCTGCCATTCTGATGGATGTAAGATGGTATCTCATTGTAGTTTTGATTTGCATTTCCCTAATAGCTGGCGATGTCGAGCATTTTTTCATGTGCTTTTTAGCCATTTGTATTTCTTCCTTGGAGAAGTGTCTTTTCAGGTCACCTGCCCATTTTTTAAATGGGTTGTTTGTCTTTTTATTTTCAAGATGTAGGATTTCTTTATATATGCAGGATATTAGGATCCTATCAGATAAATGGTTTCCAAATATTTTCTCCCATTGGGTAGGCTGCCTTTTTATTTTCTTAATAACATCCTTTGAGGTGCAGAAGTTTTTAATTTTCAGGAGATCCCATTTATCTATTTTTTCTTTTGCTGCTCGTGCTTTGGGCGTGAAGTTCATGAAACCATTTCCTATTACAAGGCACTTTAGGTGCCCCCCTACATTATCTTCCAAGGTCTTTATGGTTTTGGCTCTTATATTTAGATTTATGATCCATCTTTTTTTTTTTTTTTTTCCTCTTTTTTTTTTTTTATTGTGGGTAAAAATCAAAATTTTCACAATACATACCAACATTTGCAAAATGATATATAAATATATATGCAAATAGCCTTCATTTCTACCCTCTTCTCCAAGTCTTCTTGTTTTTTTTCCTGTCAGACTGCAGCTCTCTCTTTAGCATCTCTTATAATTCTGTTCTTTTGATTACATATTCTATCAATTTATGTTTGTCGGTGAAGACTTTGAGCTCACCGATATTTTTGAAGGACAGCTTTGCCAGATACAGAATTCCTACCTGGCAGTTTTTTTCCTTCAGTACCTTAAAAACTATCATATCACTTTCTTCTCACCTCATCGTTCTTTATGCTCATCCAGTGTCTTCTTATATCATTTATCTCTTTAGTCATAATTTCTTTCAATTCTTTGAATTGATTTAGGAGAGCTGTGTGATTATCATTTATTATTTGTCTTAAATTCTGTTTCTCCTGAGGATGTTTGGTTTGTTCCATTGACTGGGCCAGTTTTATTCTTTCTTTTCCTGTTCCTTTTTGCTGTTGTTGTTCTCCTTTTTATGTTCTTCTTTCTTTTTGTCCTGTGACATTTTTGCATAATGTGTGTTTTTTTGTTGAAATCTGGACTTTTGAAAAATTTAATTTTCTGTCAATGGTAATCAGATTCTCCCATTTCTGCATGGTTTGTTAATTTTCCCCTTTTTAGTCATTAATGACTATAGTATTCTGTTTATATACTGAATTTTCCCACTATGCAAAGGCTGTATACCTTAATGTGTGTAGCTACTAAGTCTCTATTGTTTTAGTGTTTATGTATTACTATTATAGTCGTAATTTCATGAACGTCAGAAAGTAACAAAGGAAAAACTGAAAGAAAAATTAAATTGGTCTCTTTTGGGATTTTGCCAGCATTCCACAGCCTGACGTGAAGGCATAGTGCCCTCTCAAGTATTTTTCTGTATAAGTCTTTCTCTGTGCTAGTATGTATGACCTTTTAAGCTGCTCTGCATATAAAGACACTCCAATGTTCCATTTTCCCCAGAAAACTGCAGCTTTTCTCACAGACCAGGGTTTCATGCTGTATGTACCAAGTTGTTATCCTTTGTCCACGCAGCACTGGTTCAATTGTTATCTTGCAGTGTTTTAGTGTGTCAGCCAATGTAATTTCTGGGACAGGAGAGGCATAAATGAGTGTCTCGCATAATCCTTCAGACAACCACTGGATGAATTGTAGCAGAACTAAGGAAAGAAATCCAAACTGGAAGAAAATGTTGGTGCCACATGGAAATGAGAGGGATTAGGTGTGGGTGGAAAAGGTGCCATGAAGTTTCACTGCCATTTGTTCTTGCTTTTTTCTTTTTTTTTTTTAATTTATTTTTAATTATGGGTAAAAATCAAAATTCTCACAATTCATACAAACATTTGCAAAATGATATATAAATATATATGCATATATGTGTATTTGCTTACAAAAATGTTATTTATATATATATATACATATATTTTAAGAGGTGCTTAGATTACCTAAAATATTACACGGAACCCACTGGGATTCCCATGTTGCCCACCTCCCACACATCCCACCACATCCAACACAAACATCTCCCACAGTGTGGCCCACCAACCTCAATGAACTTACACATCCTGGAGCCTTGCCACCAACATAGACCACAGTTCACACTGTAGACCACACTCTCTCCCACTCAGTTATGAGTGGTGTGTGCTGATTTAAAATGGCCTGCATCCATTGCCACAACAGTACTCAGGACAGCCTCCAACTCCCAAAGAAACCCCTGTATTTCAACTGCTCATCCCCTCCCTACCCAAAAACTGTCAA